>JAODKN010000041.1:16474560-16497362 GCA_026774425.1 Petrocephalus zakoni
TCGTTGCTTTGATGTCATACACTGACTGCGCAGCCCCTGATTGCGTAATTTCACGTGATTTTTTTGCGACTAACCGACTAATGAAAATGTATTAGACCAAGCCCTCTTCATATCGACTAACGTTTAGTCGACTATTTGGGGGCAGCCCTAGTAATGTGTTATGTCTTTTTATAAATAGCTATACCCGAGTTCATAAAGCTTTTCAAATGTGTTACAATGAATCCTAAGAACAGTTGTTAGGCTTTATAAATACGGGCTTCATAGAAAGTGTTACACAGAACTGAAAGAATGAATTATCTGGTAGAAGGCGAGTACAAAGAATTTACCAGATACTGTTTGCAGCTGTTCAGTGCACAGCTATGACTGCATTTTACTGCTTATTACAGGTACATTCTCTGACATCGCTACTGTTCCCAGGCAGTTTCTTATAGATGTTTGACTGCTCTTCTTATGCCAGGAGTTCCTAGAGCTGCATAGAAGGACTAGTTACAACCTTCTCCAGTGTGTCAACATATGTTTCCTTCCTTGTAGCTCTGTCACGTCTAACCAGATACAAGATACCCTGTAGTGATCACCACAATGAAAAAGGACATTCCGTTCCCTCTTTCTTACAATTTGCTGACCCTAACCCTCTATTACCGCGAACAATGCCACTAACTCCGTGATCTCACCCCGAGCATGTGTCAGGATGTTGGGGATACTCTCCATCATATGTGTCTTTTATTAAAGCACCGGTTTCTGAGCAGCCATCATGCAAACACCATAAGTGGATCCACAAAGCTCATCCGCATTCACCATCAATGTTTAATACACTCCAGTGCCTCAGTTTGGAGTTTTAAGTGCACTGGATTCGTAATGCATGATATTGGAGGTTAGAGACAAGGTGGTATGATGGAAAGCAATTAAATAAAAAAAGATGACTATGACATTTGAAAGCAGGCCTACTTTGGCAATACTGCTTTGTACCAAAATCTACACTACGTTGCAGTTATAGTATATCTTTTCAAGGCATCTGAGATGCATTTTACTATAAACACATTTAAGTCACAACAACACTTCTCTAAACAGAGATATAGTAACAGCTAAGGAGACTATAATACAGAAACATGTCTCTGTCATAAGTGCCAAAAATAGTGAATAGACAGCTGGGTCACCTCAATGCAGCGTCAATACTAGTTTGGAAAATGTCTAGAATTATATTTTTGCACAATGAATGGAACATTGAATATTAATATTTGGTTCCTTTGGAACATAAATATCTGCACAATAAACCACACTCACAAAAATATGTTCAGCTTCAGTTTATTTCCTGACACCAATTATGAGGCCAGGGGAAGGAACATTTAAACCTGAAAGATGGTACAGTAGAAAAACCAATGATTATTCTACCTTCAAGTGCAATTAGTCACTGAGGACTACAATTAAAATTTGATACTGTGAGCTTTTGTAGCTACTGTACTGCCTTCTCCCCTTTAGACAGGTTTTTGGAAAATTACAGAAAATTGAATTCTTTTTAGCTCAAAATAGATGGCATTTTTAAATACGACATATAAAAATAAAAGCTACAATCACGCTTAAAGATGCATGCTATTATTGTGGCACACACGGACAGGAGAAACCCAGCACTAGAGTGAGGTAGCAGGTCCCTGCGAGACTGAGGGTGGCATGTAGCAGGAAATGGCGCTTGACCAGAACCACCTTTTCAGGTATCTGCTAATGGAATGTTAGCAATGCAGCAACACTGACCAAATTATGCATTGGGTGGGGGATGGTCTGAAAGTCAGGAAAACACCCTCAAAAGGGAAACACAAGCTAACTGAGGGCTTGCTGTGCGCAGTTATATCACGAGAGGACAGAACCAATATTATGTGGCCCCAAGCAAGTTCTAAAAGCTACACTGCAGAGCTGCAGGCTTTTCCTGGCGTATAACACCAAACCAGAGAAGCAGGGTGGTGTGCTTTTAGGAACCTGACAACAGCCTTTTATACCAAGGTCATTGCTAATAGTACAAATTAAGAATGGCAATAAGAATGGCAGAATTTTTAGTAGCAAACACAGGTGAAAATTTAAGCTGTGCAAACTATTTCTGGCACCAAGTTCTAAATTAGTGATCAAGGTGTCAGAACATCCATCCAAATTAATAGCTACTTGTTCTACATCTGACCCAAAATTATCTGACTACCGGCTATACAGAAGACTCAGTTTACAGATAAATACTGGGCGAAATAAATATAGAATACAGAATAATTTGAGGTGAAGTGTAAAGCACTCGCATTTTCCTACCACTCTAATAAAACCTGATATTGGAAGTGCTGATATTTAATTCATAGCCTTTGACAACCTGTTAAGGATCCTATTTAAACATCTAAATACTGTTTTCTTCGCAATAAAAATATTTATAACCAAAAATTAGTCCAAAAGCCTTATACATCACAAGTTCAATATCTAAAGATATTAAGGTCACGACACTTATTAATGTGAACTGTGCCTACACTGACCTGTAAATTGAAGGGAAGAATATGCTCAATGGAAAAAATACATTTCAGCAGAAATTATGCTATTAACACATCACGAAAGCACATATAGCCACACAAAGCAAAGCATATCTATAATGGCTGAAGCCATGAGTGAAACACAGAGCCGGCTGTACAGCAACCTTCAGCAATGTCAGTCCTTTACATGGTCAGCATTCAAAGGAAACAAGCCATTAATGCACTAAGCCAGATTTTAATAGGTTCTCTCGTCCTAGAACCTTTAAACATAAATGCAAAGCATCTTCCATCAGTTTTTATAGCTGGCTGATTGTCACCTTCTGTGACAGGTACCCGAGCTTTTCTTTTTTTTATATTCTTATATTCACATTACAGTTGCTAGGTTACTAATAATCTCCAATATTACTTAGAAAAGTGCTGAAGAATAAAATTTTATTTGATATTCCCAAATAACCATGCTGATATGCTGGGATTGTCAACTTGAAAAAGTTGCCCAGTGCTATAAATTCCTACCCAGTGAGGAAACATGTTCTGAGTTGTGTATATTCCCCCAAAGTTATGCCAATGCTTGTAAATGACACACGACTAATTTTTGTTGCCAAAGAAAATTTGCATAGTAATAGTCAGATGGCCTTTCTATAATATAAATAACCTACAGGAGACACTAGAAATCTACGCTGGTTTATATCTGATGCCATCTACTGTAATTATTCTATATAAGTGCCTAAAGAAGGTGCTTTTTCAGGATGCAAAGCACTATGGACTGCATCTAGCTGTTGCTCAAATAATCCACAATAGGAACATCACCATGTGGACTTTCGGTTCTTGGCCTGTTATTGCTCCAGCTGAGCTCTTAATGATGTAATACTGACTTGCACCTCAAAATGTAAAACACCTTCAGTTGAGTACTTGTTTTGAATGAATAAGACAGTGGTCAGTATTTTATTTAATCAAAGACTACAAATTACCGCTATTAACCATTTTAAATTGTCAAACTACTAATTAAAGCCCCTATGACAACTAATTTTGCCCCAAAGAATCAAATTTCTTCACAAAGTCCAATCGTAGAGGCGAAAGCTATGATGAAGGTTATAGATCCCAGCACTACACCCCATTTTCATCGCATACGGTATTTATTGAAACCTGAAGGGTCGTGAACTGGAAAGGGATAACAAATATTAACACCATGAGAGAGAGGAACGTGGCTCACCAAATAAGTTCAAAGCAAACCCTAAAAGGATTTAAAGAGTATTACTTAAAATTGCATAAAAATTGACATAAAAATACAACCAAGGATCAAAAGTACATCTGTTACATTTGTAAAAATATAAATCCAAATTTTGGGGTAAAATAATTGTGTAATAAAAATCCTTTCACCCATGATTATTTCAGGTGGTTGAACACTATGTGAATACCTAAAACACCTATACACCCTTAACAGAATATATGAAAACAGCTCTAGAGATAAAAAGCAACTGCTACAATTAGCAATGAGAAAAATATTGCTCATTTCATACCACTTTTGCGCAAATTCCTCCCTAGCAAGTACAGTAAAACATCCCTCAGTGCAAAAACTTGCATCACCATTAGGCAATACATCTGAACAAAGTCTGCTAAAATGTGGATATTAAACTTAATCATGGTGCCAATCTTTACAATTAAAATGAAATTGCTAGTAATCAAGTTTTGCCTAATTAAGCTAGCTAACATTTCCATGCGGGAAAAACTACGCTTGGGGAGATGAAGTAATGGATAAATGTGGCAAACTGGCTTTTCCAAATGATTTTAAGTAATTTATCATAAATGAGAATAATGGCACTATTTATCTGACAACTGTTATTAAGTAATTAAGATCTGGGTACACAAAGAGTTAAGCAAAGAATATTTATTGTCATCACATTACCTCAAAGCCAATTCATAGCAGGGGGGAGAATGAGGTTTACAGAGATAACCGAAAAATCACCCTATTCATAAAGGATAGCTTTTTTTTATTTTAAATAAACATAAGGCAACATACTTCATTACACATAGACAGCTAGCCTTGATTTATAAATAAGACGAGCGGCTTCCAAATGAAGACTGCCCCTTCGGTCTGTGTACAGACAGTGACACCCTTCCTTGCAATGCTTTTGTATTACCCAGACCGCTTTGCAAGATGCCATCATCTTTATGTTATGTAACAAACGTCCAGCATGATGTGACCGTCAGTTCAGGGGCCTACTATGTTGTCCAGGGTTCAGAAGTGGCCAAACCTTATATGCCAGGGCCTTAATATTTATACCAACTGAGGCACAAAATTCAATTTATTGCAATGATAAAATGGCAACCTTTCCAAGGAATAAAAATAAGAAGTTTAGCTTGCTCCACTGGGATATATGAATAACTCCCATTTAAACTGGAGCTGACTATTTGGACTGGATCCATCAGCTTATTGCTTTATATATTCATAAGGAATATGCTCATATAAGCTGTATGAAAAGGGGCACTAGTACAGCTGTAACGGAGCACATGCTCACAGGGGAGATGCTCAGAATCTATCTGGAAACCTGAAATAAGACAGGGTTTGTAAGTAAACGTGTTGCTGTCACTTGGCTTAAAGACTACAGGGCATCATACTGCTTACGTCACCCCTTCGCTGGCCTTTATGACACTGGTAACACATTGCTCTGAAGGCAACCCATCCCACTTCCTCAAATCTTAAGTTTTCAGTACTCTAACTAGCAAATTAACAAACCTGTCTTAATGCAACTTAAAAAAAAAAAATTGATTTGATTGATTTGCATTTTTACTGATTCGTACGGGGGGGGATGTTGCTTATAGTTATTAACGCAATAATATATTAACTATAAACATGAGGATTATTGGAAAGCTTTATTAGACTTCTGCAGCTTTCTGTCCGACCCGTTACTTCTCGCAGCGCCGTATCCCGCCGCACCCCGGCCCGGTAGCGCACGGCCCGGGTAATTCTGTAACGTACTCCCGGTACGTCCGCATCCCGGCGGGAGCTAGGCCGCGGCCGCCGCCGCACTCCCCGTGGCTCTGCCTCCATATTCGCCCACGCCTTACGCTTTACACGGCGAGTCACTGGCCGGGCTGAGAAGGCGCGCTGGCCGGCCGGGGACCCGCGTTCCCCGGGCACCTCGGCACGCCGCCCCGGCCGCCGCGGCCTCACGGCTGGCGCACCGAGTCTGCATCCCCGGCTCCGACTTGGCAGACACACTTACGAGCTACTTAGCTAGTTAACGAAGTGTTTTCCAAATTAAAAAAAGAAGGCATGTTGGACACGAAAAAGGACCCGAAAAGTCCTGAACCGGGCCGGCGTGGTCCGTGCGGTCATCCCCCCACGCGCATTACCTGTCGAACCCGGTGTAAAGCGTCGGCGAAGCCGTCGGCTTTCATTCCGGACTGAGCCGCCGAGGCCTGCCCCTGCACCAGCTCCGCCATCATCATCATTCCTACGGCCAAGACCAGTATCTTAAAAAAAAAAAAAGACAAAAAAGGCAGCACGCGCCGACCCAGGAAACGGAAACGAGTCCGGAACGAAAAGAACGTTACGTCACCGCGCGCCTCCGCCGCGCGAGCCAAACGCCGATCAGCCTGCCGTGTTATTCGCGGGGAGTTCCACATCAACTGCTTTCCTTTCATAAAATAAAGTAGATCCAGATATATATATTTTAAATACCTAGAAACTGCCCTGATTTTAAGAAATATCTATTATTATTGATTTACTATTCCAAAATTGTACATATTTTTTAAATGTGACTAATGGTAATTGTTGACACCACAGAACTAAAGAGCGTCCTCTGCATCTAACCCATATGTGACATAGTAGTGGGCAGGTAATTCAGAAACCAGGGAGCAGTACCTTGCTTAAGGTACCTCAGTGTTACTTGCAAATCAGGGATTTGAACCAGCATCTTCTGATTACATGTCCGCTTACCTAAACATCAGGCCATCACATGCCAGGTTGAGTTTTGTTTGCACCACTCCGGAGCTGCTGTCCCAGTCTCAATAAGGCAATGACAATAAAGGGCTTTATTATTATTATACTGCTGTCACTCCAATATTGTTGGTTTTTTGACCAGCAAGTTTAACATATGTCTAAAATGCTAAGATCTGTCTGATGGCTCTAACAGGGGTGGGCAATCTTATCCACAAAGGGCTGGTGTGTATGCAGATTTTTGGGAAAACCCTAAGACCACCTGTCAAACCCAGGTGTGAGAATTCTTCAGCCAATCAGTCCTCTAATTAGTGATCTAATTAGGGTAGTTGTAGCGATAACCTGCATACACACCGGCCCTTTGCGGATAAGATTGCCCACCCCTGCGATAACAGACGAGACAACATACATGGATTAGTCAAGACTTTCAATCTACCTGGCTAATATTGTATAGGTCCCCCTTGTGCCACCAAAACAGCTGTAACACGCCAAGGCATGGACTCCACAAGACCTCTGAAGGTGTCCCCTGGTATTTGGCACCACGACATTAGCAGCAGATCCCTTAAGTCCTGTATGCTGTGAGGTGCAGCCTTTTAGTAGATACTGATCACTGCATACCTGGAGCACCCCACGAGACTTGTCACTTTGGAGATGCTCTAACCCAGTCGCCTAGCTATCACAATTTTGCCATTGTCAAAATCGCTCAGATTCTTACCCTTAGCTATTTTCCTGCTTCCAACACATCAACTTCAAGAAGTGACTGACTAATGCTACGGCCGATCGGTGTAGCAGTTAGCTTTCTTTATGCGTGTAAGCCTCCTCACCTAGATAAGGCACCATGCCATTTACTTAGTGGGCACTCCAAATGTAGCTTTATTGTGCAAACATTCTCCTTAGCTGAAAATGCTAGTAATGTTGCCCTTGAGCCAGGGCCATCTTGCAGCCTGACAAAGGGTGTCAGAGGGAGCCCTCCTCTTTGATGCCGTCCCATTGGGACTGGCGTTCAGGCCTCGGGAAGGTATTATACCTACACACTAGGAAATGTACCCGCCCAAATTGTCCAGCTGGCTGACTGCTCTGATCTTGTATCATTCTCCCCTCATCCTGCTTACTTTTATGATCGCGGTTGCTTTCTTCTCCTTTCCGGAGGTTGCCGAAGACAGAAAAGGGGTTTGTTCCCATCATAAGCCACTCTTCCTAGATCATTTCCACTAACAATTTCCTAGCGCCTCAACCTAGCAGCAGCCTGGTTATGCACGTCCTCCGCTGTCCACTTTCAACTTCATCAGACATGGGCATCTCTGTGGTCCTCACAGACTGGTCCATTTATTCGCGTAGTGCAAACACCAGTTTGGCTTACTCCTGCCTGTAGCTCAGAGAAAAAGGCCTTAATGGCAGCTGGAATACATTCCTTCCAAACATTGTCGCATCTGAAAGACATCAAAGCAAGCCCATCCACTTCCTGGTAATGTCACTAGAACAGTGTATGGTTACAGGGTCATTTCCTGGACTCAGAACATTCCCACTTACTGTATCTGTCCTCAGAGAAATTGCACCAGCACTGATTCTCTCAGAATCCAACATCATAGATTTATATATATTTTGTATTTATTGCTACATTATTCAGCACAATACAATCTGGTACTTGAACAAGTTACATTTAACAATTTCCATGATTTAAAAACAGAAAACCCAATTAAAATTTCTGGATCTCGTGTGAGGTTATGGGAGTCCACGTGAGACAATTATTAGGACCTTTCAAAGTTCTTTGGCTATAGAAGAGAGGTTCGTGATGAGCCTGTAGCAGGGGAAAAAGTTGTGATTGTGATTTGGTTTCTTCAGTAAGGGGATAGTATCAGCTATTCCAAACAACGATAGGATTTCACCTGTCCCGAGAGATTTGTTAATGAAAACTGGTAATACAATAAATGAGTGCATATGAGCAGACTTGAGCAGTGAGGTGGGAATGGGAGCCAGAGAAAGACGTACAATGTACGTATGAAGTTTATAAGAGCTTATCTGTAGCTTAATAAAAAATCCCAGTATGCTTGACATATCCGGTGAATAAAGTGTTTCTGAGTCTGAGTCAGTCATCATGACATAGCTGCTTGGGACAGGCATGCTGATATTTTCTGCAGCTGGCGAATTCAGAGATATTCTGTTTCTGTTTGAGGTAGCCTCATACATCTAATGACCCCCCAAAATGGAAGCAGGGAGAAGAGGAAACCTCCAAGTGTAGGCCACTACTTCAGCAAGATAGACACTTTGTAATGGAATCTCTCCAGTGTGAAACAATTTCTAGTCGGCTCCAGCTATTGCTTACATGTGTTGGGAAATGTTTTTAAATTCAAGACTTGGTAGAGCGTAAAGCTGGGTTGAGGCATCAAAGACTGAAATTGGTGTGAGGTGCGGTTATTACTGCATCTGCAGGTCTCTGGCGGCTCAGCGAGAAGGCAATATGGAAAGCAGGTGTCGCTTTCTGGAGGACTGCCAGTAAGACCGTGGTAGGTTTCTTATGACCAGAGGCAGGGGTGAAGGGGTAATTGAGGTGCTGCCTAGAACTTTTGCGAGCCAGGCAGATCCAGTGTCATATTTCCTGCCTGTCTTCACCGTGTCCTTCTCAACAGAACTTCCTTTCTGAGTCCCAGATTTGAAATGCACCCCGAGCTCAAGTATAAGCAACTGATTTAGTCAGTACTTCAATATTCCCACTAACTATTGCCTATACCAATCTATCAGAAATCATGCAACTGAATTTTTCGGGATTTTTTTTTATTTTATTAAGACAAATGTAAACTAAAAGATGTTTCTGACACCAAGCATGTTTCTGTTGATTCTGTTTTATACCACCAGGCCTCTCGCTATTCATTTTGCATACTTAGATTATGACTAAAGGCTAGGGGCACCTTACCTGCAGTGTATCATCACTCCATATCATCACTCCTCCTGCACTTCTTCCCTTTAAATGACAGGCCTCCTTATAATCTCCACAAAGCCACCCGTCAGTTTGCTAAGAGGCGAGACGTATTTAGCAGTCTGCTGACATTTCCCGTTATTTCCGGGTGATTATGACAGCAAATAAAAAAGCAACACATTTCTTTTTCCTTATAATCACTGCAAAACCTGAAAAGGCATATGTATTACTGCACTGTCAGCTGTCGGCAAGCTTGCCTGTACCTTGCGGCTTAAACTATGAAACCATATGTTGAAAGTTTATGAGAAGAAGCGTTCATTTTATCTGTTTCAGGCCTTGCCCGCCATTTCTTGCCAACAGACACTTCACTATCATATTAAGAATCCACTCTTTTCCTAGATGACAACCGTGATTACGGCTTTGCGGAAGTCAGTGCCTCTTCTATTTATCAACTTCTCACTTGCCTTCTTGATAAACAGAGTAAATGATCCCACCTTCAGCCACCGTGAAACTGCATCAGAAGCAAAATGTCTTGCCACAGAAAACAATAAGGGGGGAGGACATGAGACATGAGGACATAAGATACAAGGACATAAGAACATATATTTATCCTTAACATAAGACATGAGGACATCAGACATGAGGACTTAAGACACAAGGACATAAGACATGAGGACATAAGATACAAGGACACAAGACATGAGGACATCATACATGAGGACTTAAGACACAAGGACATAAGACATAAGGACATCAGACATGAGGACTTAAGAGACAAGGGCATAAGACATGAGGACATAAGATACAAGGACATAAGACATGAGGACATCAGACATGAGGACTTAAGACACAAGGACATAAGACATGAGGACATGACACAAGGACATAAGACATGAGGACATAAGACATGAGGACATCAGACATGCGGACATAAGACACGAGGACATCAGGAACTTTTTTCCCTCTTATTTTATGAGCCATTTTTCATATGACGTCACAAAACCTGTAAACTATTAAAAGTAGCATGCTGTCCAATCTTTCTATCTGTGGACATATTTGTCACATTATGTGCTAAGCCAGAGTCTACCTCAGCTTTAAAATAAGAGATTCAGTCCCACTGAGGTTTTTGAAAGTGATGCACTATCCTTACATGACAGTTTAACCTACATAATATCACCAGGACAGAAATGTGAAATTTGAATGTCATCTCTCAAATTTTGTTGACCAGGGTCCCGAATAACAGGTTTTGCTGGGCAGGTTTTCAGCTGCTTCTGTACTGTCGTGAATCGTTTTCACCGGGGCAGACGTGAACACAGTGCACCTGACTCCCTTTAAAAAATCTAGAAGGGAAATATACTCTGGGGCCAATTGAAGCCATAATTGCTGCATAATTGAGGTGGCACTTTGCATCAAAATGCAGTTTCAAGAACAGGATATGGGATATTGTTTCATACCCAAATTTCCCTGTTCCTTCCCTCCCTCACATTCATTAACAGGAACAAAGATTTGGTTTCACACTCAAATGGATGAGTGACAGGTCCCAGACTGTGTGGGTGTCGCTGTCTAACCACACAACCACTCTGATCTGTATCCCGTTTCACTCATCTCTTACAGGTGATGTCAGCTACATCTGTAAAGCAGTCATCTCTGATTGGAAGATGCTGACAGTCGCACCAGATTCTTGCATGAGTGCACGAAGGCTGCAATGTTGTTAAGTCATAGCCTCTGATCGTAATGAGATATGAATCCTATCGTAACTTATAATCCTCAGCCCAACAAGGTGGCCCATGCAACAACGATGGCGAAAGGCTTACCCCAGTCGCCCTAATCTTTCACCCTGAAACTCAAGCCCAGCTTGTAGTGCCCGCTTGGCTACCTCCCCTGCCCAGAATTTCGCCTCGGTCAGGCCTGAATAGGCTTGGTGTCACACACCTGGCCTGACCTTAGCCTCATGCGGCTGATAATGAATCAGTGGCACTGATGGCAGGGCATGGCCGGTGCAGGGGGCCAGGGAGTGTTTAAGGAGGACCTGGAGGTACATACAATTCCCCTCTCACACTAATCGACACAGAACATGACTTGTTTTCCACAGAAAGGTCACAGAACCCTTGCCAGCAGTCTCCTCCTATTTATCCTTAACATACAGACAACTGATGGGCTCCAGAGTCTCAAGCCAAAACACAGCGGCTCTACCCACGAAGCGAGACACACAGCTTGTTCATATCGGCTTCGCTTTGATGAGAGCATAGACGCTCTGAATGTATTTCTTTCTAATGTAATGTCTCTGTTGGTTGAGGATCAAAAAAAAAAAAAAAGGTCAGAGAACAAGTAAACTCAGCGTACATTACAGTATTAACGTAGTAAGATAGCAAGGGAGATAAAATTGAGTTTGAAACCTGGAGCTCGAGATGGCAGATGGAAAAAAAAATGACGAAAGGGATGAGCGAAAAAACGAAGAAAACATCGCACTTGCAGTCACGTTGTGGAATATATTACGGTTTTCTTTGAAGTTGTAATGCATCTGCATAGAAATGAATCCAGAACAAAACATCATTCTAAGTAAATCATGGCACAGGAAAGGCACCGGACAATAAAAGGGAGAAAGAGGGAAGTAAAATGAGTTGTCATAGGTCACTTCCTACAATGACAAGACAAAAAAGGCACTTACAAATGAAACGAGGAAAATGGGCTCCCTTCTCTTAGGAGATGCACAATTTGGATTTTGTCTCCAACATTTTACGCCCCCCCCTCACCCCCCCTTCCGTTTAACCATCTATGTATCTGTATTCTAAATGACTCAATTACCCTGGAGCCTGTGGTGAAAATTATGGATGTTTTCCACTATTTGCCTTTTTCTACTGGGACATCAGGACCTCCCCTGCAAGCCCCCCCCCCCACAAACCTCTCTCCATCTCTTCCCCCTTTCCCTCCCTCCATACCTCCCTCTTTTCTTTTTTATTCTTCATTCTCCAGCAAAATGTGAACAGATTACCGTGTGTCTGACTAGACCGGGGAATAATAGATAAATTGGTTTGTTTGTTAGATCCCTTTGCAATCGACTGGCACAGCGTGTCTGTCTGCGGCTCCCCTATTGTCCGCGGCCCATTTCTGTTTACGCCGCCTAAGTCAGTGATTCCGCTAAAATCACAGAGGGCTTGGATTCTAAAGGCAGCAACGTACAGAAATGCCATTATCACACATGTGTGGCTCTGGAAAAAAAAATACTGCAATCTGACAAACTTATAGAAGACCAATAATCCTGATAAGTCACAACAATCCTACTTAAATAGTTAAATGTATACAAATTTCTGTTATGAATTATAAAATAAGTTTCGCAGTGGTTACTGGTAAATTTGTCAAAGGGAAAACATAAACTCCTGGCTTTTTTTCCGTGCGGAAGACGAAGAGGGGCCATTTTGGACTCGCGGCTCCGCGTGCTATAATGTATTCGGTAACGCGCAACACCGATCACACTCAGACCTCTTATTCTCCAGATCGGCCTTTATGTCCATCCTACATTAACTAAGATTGATTGAAAGAGCATGTTTTAATTCCTTTTTAAATTATTATGGTGTTCCCAGAGGTCGTATTTCTAAAATTCTATATATTTTTTGTTCCTTAATGTTTGTGGTCCTCTATTAAACTTTGTTTATTAAAATTGCGTAAAAGTGGCAATATGATTCATTTAAATAATTTAAGTAGTAATTTTACCTATTGTGCTAGAAAAACCAATATGAGATTACATTGTAATTTGAAATTAAGTATAAGAATAGTAACCTGAAGGTCTAGAGCGGTATCATACTTTTAAAACAACCGATTAAGCAACCAAAACCTAATTGGTTTACAGGGTAATCCCAACGAAAGCTAGTAAAAAGCGAGTCTCCAATACTAAGGTCAGTCTAAGTTCTGAATTTGTAATCAATTTGCCCTCTGGTGGTGTTGTTGAGAAATTGCAAGTATTTTCTCTCTTGTACTGTTCAATGGAATATTTGTATAGAAGAAAAAACAGACGCTTATATTCACGAAGAGAGGGGGTCCTTTATTTAAACAAACAGTAATTCGGGAGAAGTGTGCAGTCCATCACAGGGTTCACACATACAGTACGGTAAAGTCCTTACACACAGTCAGGAGCAAGAATGAACACAACAGCCCTGCAGGGATAGGCTGATAGTGCCACCACAGAGCTGGCATGCAACTCTATTTTTGCATCTTTAATTTAAAAATTATGTTTTGTGACATTTGGATGTGTGTCAAACTAGTTATAAAATTCTCAAGTGTTCCATCATGTCCTCATCATGGATTAAAATTTGATCATACGGCATTTATTTTTCTAAAAGCTAACATGCTGGCTCAGCGAGTAAAATAGTGATCTCGGTGCTCCAAAATCATGGGTTTGACTTTGGCCTGAGTGTTTTTGCGTACGGAGTTTGTACCTTATATAATACCAAAGTCTCTTCCTGGTGCCTTGGTCTTATCACCCGACCCAAAATCAGGGTGTTTGGATGCAAGACCATAATCCCTCCATCTTTCTCTAGATGAAATAAAGATCCCAAAGTGCCAAATGTAAAAGTTACATGCATGAAATGTGAGAAGCAAAAGCTGAAAGCATTGTCACAGATCCGCATAATAGAGTGTCGTACTCACACCCCCGGTATGCAACAGAGCGCCAAGTCAGACCCATGAGGAAAACTTCTGCTCATGTAAAAATTAAACTGCTGCCTTTTTACTAGTCATGAACTTGTTTCTTTTTCATTCTTAGCTTACTAAGATTGGGGAAACAATGAAAAGGCATTTAAAATGCATCATCAATGAACCCTTGGATCCATAGTACCCATTACAAGTGCTCAAGGTATTTCTTTTATGACCCATCCATCTTCAGAGCTCCCTTTTTCCATTTTTTCATTTTTTTGTCCTTGAATTGTGGTACTTTTCTTTTTTTAAAAGCCAATGCACTTTACTGAGAAATGCTTTTTAATGGGATCATTACTGCCTGCCTTTGTAAGATCTACACATTATCTTAATTTTAATTTAGAAAATTCTCTCAAACAATGACCCTGTCATTGTGACTCATTGCTGCACATGCACAACGGAGCCCCACAAATCTGTTGTCATGGGCATTTACAGAAAAATACAAACACGCACCTCAAACCGACAAGTGTGAATTCATGGGTGATATCGAACCCGTCCAATCTATCTCTTTAATGACAAGCATGTTCATACAGACACATAAAACAAATGACTGTCATCTTTTGACCTAGTTAAAGAAAAGTCAGCTCAGCTCGTGACAATTACTGACAATTATTGGAAAGTAAAACACAATCCAGCCAATGTTCACGGCATATTATGATTTATGAGATCACCATTAAAATACATTTTAATTAACTAGGATCACAATTATACTTCTATTCTATGAATCTTTACTGTGCACACATTAAAAGATCCTGTTTAAAAATACTATAAAGTAGTTGTTTTCCCCTGATGGTATTTTTAAATAACAGGCTTTATTTTCAAAATTAAAATGTATAATAAATGTTATTATTTATTACCATACATAACATCTGTTGCATTCCCTTGGGAGAATTTCATGTCAGGCTCTGATGTGTGTCTACATACATTTTGTGGCAATAATTGATTTGCCCCTTTGGCAGACACCTGAATGTTTTCAGCAATAAAGGGCACACTTGCTACTTCTGTTTATGTCATTATTTTCATTTCGTTGCCAGAGAGAGAACAAGAGCGAGGCTAAGTGGGGAGGAGCGGAACAGGGCATGTCAGACGTGTGCTGGACACTCCTAATGCACTCTCGGCTGCAGCTTTACCGTTTTGTTTGAAGAGCACTTAAAAAAAATGTCAACTTGGCAGGACTCACATACACAAGCCTGCAGGAGCACGGGCAATTTTTCGGGAAACGCGCGTCAGTTTCTAAAAACACTGGGGCACTCAGAGCAGCACACCCAAAGTGTATACAAAAGCAGTAATATGCAAAAATAAATAATTAACTAAATATGTACCAGCATGAACCTATTTCCTCTTGGTAATCCTGAGCGTGGAATGTAAAATATAGTTTATTTCCTTTATTAGAGAGAACAGAACAGCTTTAAAATGGAAAATCTTCCATAGCTCAACAATAGTTTTGTGCTCACAGTTCAAAAGTTAAGGGTTCAAACTCCAGGGAGCACAATTAAATTATAACTCATCCCTCTACCGTAAGGTGCTTTGGCAAAAGAATCAGACAAATGAATATTTCTAAATTAACAATAACTGAAAGTATTACACCGTGAAAGGCATCATTGTTATATGGCATGTTGTAGTGACCCAGAATCAAAGACAAATGGAATTATTGCAATTTACAAAATAACTCATAGAAAAATCTAATGCTTGATTTTTTCAATATGTAATTTCAGAGAAAAAAAACTTAAATCTATTTCTGAGTAGATACAACGTGTTGTAAAAACAGAATACACTACAAATTAATTAAGTTAGTAATTAAGTAATTGCAAATGACAGATGAGCCGCAGTGCAGTAGCCAATCGCGGGGCATATTCTGAAACCAGCCTGGTGGGAGAAAGGCGCAGAGAGGGTTTAAAAAAAAGCAGTGTCCCACCTCAGTAGGTGACCCAGTCTTACCCAGTCTATTACAGAAACAAATCGAAAGACATCATGAGTACGCTTGCAAACAAACTGCTGGACTCTAGGGAAGGGGACAGAGAAGTCACAGTCAGGAAAATAAATATATTGATTGAGATAAACTGGGTTGCATTACTGATACCCTGGGGTGCCGATGGAGTCCGTGTGTGGAGGACACTGAAGGGTGAGACAGATGCTTACAGGTTAGAGACTTGCGGAACTCTTACTGGATCCCGGTCAGGTCGGGGTCCTCGTGCCTCTCCTATGCTTTCCCTGTTAGAGAGGAGTAACCAGAAGGCTGGGGTCTGAACCACTGATGGCTGAAATGAATGGTGGCAGACAGACTAAAGAGAGGAATTTCAGTTTATTGCATCCATCTTATTGAGTTAGACAACACCACAGTGGTAGTTAATCTGATATGGCCTGGTGACTTTAAACAGAATTGTGAAAAAAAAAATATATCAATCGATTGTTCCCCATAGTAAAGAACTTCTTAAGTACAATGATGGGTGTCAGGCGTAACAGGAGATGGAGACTGAATAACTAAAATCATTAACCCCCTCAGATGGGTGGCATTAAGCAGGCAAAATATTTCTAGTTTTGCATAAATAATTCATCGCTCACTCCCTAAACAAAGAACGTGGCTTTGGGTCATAAAGCCCCCCCATCTGTTTATAGATCTGGAACAGAATGACACAGGAGCCCTTTGACATGGATCCCGAGGTCTCACCACTGTGGGACGACCCCAGTGGGTGAGTTCAAAATGCCGGAAGTGGAGCTTCTCCAGGTGGAGACCTAACCCTTAAAGAAGAAGATACATTGTTGTTACTAGAGTCACTACTGTTTTATTCCATTTCCATCTGTTTATTCATTATATATCATCATTCAGCCTGAATCACCCTTACACCTTCTAAAAGTTTATGCCAGGGTTGCTGCCTTTGGTCAGATATAATGGAGTAATATAGATTTATAAGACTATAAGATTTCTTGAGTGACCATGAAAGTCTGAAAGTGAGAGTGTCACGCCTGGTGCGTGACAGTTTGCAGCCCTGTTAAGCTGTTGCATCGCCAGCTTCATGTGCGCAAGGCTAACCTTCATTCATTTCATCCATAATTGCCCTCCCACCCTTCAGAAATTCCCAGATGTCCCACTTTACACAGCGCAGTGAGTCATGCAAGGCCACGCTGACACAGTTCCTTAATATCCCTAGCAAATCTGTATTGATGTGCATCACTGCTCCCATAAAACTCCATAAGGAACATGATGAGGTGGTGTTAAAATGACACGGGGATGCAATTAGCATGTAGCACGCTTGTCAGAGTAAAGCTCTCCTGCTGCAGCCCAGATTTACTAAAAACAGAGTAGACCACAAGACAATCTATTCTGTTACTTTTACCTGGGCCTCTCTTGTCAGGCTCAAATAGCACATGTAGCGCTGCCAGTGGTAGATCAGTGTCACTTTCGCCACCCTGCATACACAAACACAGGACATGTCACTGTGAAGGACTCCTCAACTCATTGTTCCCCAGGACAGACACCAAATCATCTAACTTACATTTGGCAGAACTGTCATTAGGCATTGCAGGGTGAAAGCAGACATCAGTGCTCCAGGACATTCAAATCACTGCAGATCTGGAAAGTGCCAGAAGGCAAAATGGCAACCTCCTGAAAGAAACATTCAGGCTTATTCATCACCAACACTGGCTCTTATCTCAGATCATAGTGATAGAGGCGCTCGAGAAGGTTACTACGGAGAGAAGGGCTCCTGATCGCATACAAGGCGGGTTCTGGGCGTGGGAAATCAGAAACTTGAACTCTGACCCACCTGGTGACCAGGTGAGCAATCTGATGAGTGGTAATGGAGATGGGCTGGGGGGTGCCGATAACATCTGCCAGGAGGTGGAACTAGGTGGGTGCAGTGAGAGCGGAGAACATTGGGACACTGTCAGGGGTTCTGAAGGGTCCAGAAGGTGGAGATCTTCCGATCCAATAGGTGTTGACCCCAGCATTGCTCTCTTCCCCAGCGGGTCCTGTCGGGTCAAGGACAGGGGCATTATACTCCTGACCGTCCATGGCCACTATTCAACCCAATCCAGGCCTTTAAGCCCAAACCAACCAGGTGAACATTGTATCAGGCTGGAGCTTTAACCAAGACACAAACACTGCTTGCCTTTCATTTGTGTGCCCGTACATCTCCATCCACCGACAGATCTTGCACTGGGGAGTCTTCACACAAGACTGGTGATCAGCAGCCAGGCCAAAGCTGAGTGTCATGGTCCCACCTCCCAGGATGCTTCTCTACATGCACAGCACGAGGCCCAGTGTAGGCCCGAGGGCTCGGGTTACAGGTGACCAACAGTGAGGTTTCCTAATTGGTATTTGACCGTCTGTGGTCATTGTTCGGGGCCCTTTGTGGAATCTGATGTTCAGCATGGAGGTCAGCAAGCCATGGACCCCTGCACAGGCAGGTCAGCTGGGATTGAATAACCACAGGAAGTCTGCTCCTTCTGTTTGAGAATCCTCAATCCTGCCACTACTGACTGCAGCCCCTCTGGAGAATGCACTTTTTTCCATTACATATTTAAGAGATTTTTTTTTTTACCAACCTACAGATTTGGTAGGTCATAAGGCTAACGTCCTCAGTAGTCCTTGGAGATATTGAAGTTAACAAGGTGGAAACCATTTTTATTACCAGTTAACAGATGAGATATGGTTGACATTCATGCAGAATGTTACAATGCTTATAATCTCTATAATAGCTGATTGAAATCACACTTTATAACCAGTTTTTTATAGTGACAAAACTGGGTGTGACATTTTGCTAATAAATTCAATATTAAGCAGAAGTTGCAATATGAATTGCAATATGAATTGATGGTGTAGAAGTTGAATAAATCTGCAATATTCTTTTTTGTAATAAGAAATGAAAATTCATTTCATTCAAGGCATTTCAATGAAGTCATACATATCAGATGAATGTTCCCAGATATATAAATTATCCTGATTATGTCCTAAAAATAGCATAGTAAGGACCCCTGGTCCTTAATATAGGACATGGATAAATGCCTTGTTCTTTGATGTTCTTTGAGTTTCCCTGGTTTCCTGAATCTATATGGATACAGTAGACTGCTCATCTTCATCCCTGCCTTATGCTGCTCCATCAAACGCAGACGTGAATCACTAAGATGCACTTAGAGCTGCTGCTGCTGCACAGCAGATTGCGGAAGCGCTGAAGGCGACAGAAGTATCCAAACACAACGTCTCTCTTTGTGTGATTTTAGAGAGTGAGAGGAAGAGAGTTTCAAAGTGGGAGAAAGTGGTTAAATTAGGTGTTCTTTCTGTGACAGCTGAGCATCTTTATCTTCCTTGTGAAATGGGGGGGAGGGGATTCCCAGTGGAGATCCACAGAAGTCTAGTGGGGTCATTAATGAGGGATGATTGATGTTGGTCAAGCATCATTACTTCGCTGGTTTTATGTCCCAGTTCCAAAGCTGCTTCCCAGATCACTCTGACAGGTACCTCTGTAAACCAAGTTTAGGAGGGAAAAGGGGCAATTTTCACTGAAACCGAATAACGGCTTTATCTGGAGGGTGATGTTATCTAAAGATGTCAACATTATGCCACTTTGGCTGAGGCAGGCTTCAGTGGAACTCTGCTGCCTTGCCTACCAGATCAGATGACACTGAATACATACAGCATATGTATTCATTCTCATTTGACTGAATTTAATTACCTTATGGATGTCACACAATGTTGTGATATGGAAAATAGGCATCTACGAATAATATCAGAATATACAGTTCCTCTACACAGAGTCCTCCTTAAAGCCCCAACAGGCCTCCCACCCCGTGGCCCAGCCTCGGTCCATGCAGGTCACGTGACCAGTCAGCGCACACCTGCTGAGTCCACTCACATCTGCACCAGATTAGCCTTTTTCCTTCCACTAGAGAAGACCCATTTCATCTGAAATGGCCCCATCACTTCCGCTACAACTTCTAGGAGATTGCCTATCGACCAGGCCTGACCCCACGCGATTCCCTCCTTCTTCTGGAACACATGCCTCGCAGCTGGCCGACGGTCCCCCACCTACCCGGCGTCAGACTGGGCCAGTCACTGTAGAGTGAATTGTAAAAGTCAAGGGTCACCACCCATCTTTCCCCCCTCTTGTAAGTGATAATAGAATCAAGCCACAGTATGACATGTTCGTTTATATTATCATAGTACTACCGAAAAACCCAGAAGCGGAGCCTCCAGGTATTCTGGGAAATCACCGCTGATTCAACACGTTTTTTTCCAAGCACTAATTGCAAGGTTTTTAACATTCTCTAACATATTTGAGCTGGTAATGGGTTTAATCCGGAATGGACCGGCTCAGACAAAGTACTCTTAAAAAATGCGATGAATGTTATTACGTAAAAGTAATTGAATGTAACCCTCGATTTTTAACATTTAAAGTTCTGTAGTCACAGAATTTCCTTTGTGATGTTAAATGGCACCATACAAGGGTTAAAAGGAATTTTAAAACCTCTCTGTAAAAATGTACAGTATATCAAACAGGAGCAAAATATGATGAACAGGAGAAAAATATAATAACTGGCATAAAATAACAAGGCAGGACGATGTTAATGTAATGTATATGAGCAATGTGTATTTCAACAAAGTTTAATTCAGAATCTCCGCAGGACATATTTACTCTGATACAAAAGAACAGCCATACAATTCTGTTAAATTACTGCCTGAAATTAAATAAATATTTGTAACAAAACACTGTTATTATTTATTTGGCAAACTTCCAGAACCAGAATTCACTTAACTAACTCTCCCGCAAAATACATGAACATAAATTAATTCAAAAATTGCAGCAGAAGGAGAACATATGCAGTGCTAATATAACAATATAAAGATGGTGCAAATATGTCACAGATTTTAAACTGTACTAGTACAGCATAAAACACTAAACCCCTTTGTGGACTGTGGTGCTCTTACTGACTTCAGGAAGTTCCACACAGTCAGGGACACAGTACCGCATCAACCCCCTACCATTTAATTACCTTATTTTAATTCTATTTATTTCTACATTCCGAGGAGCAGGTCAGGCTCTGGCAAACGCATTTTGCAGGAGTTCTTGTTTTCTTGGCACAGTTTAACATGATGAGGCACTCACAATTTTCTGTTTATTACCCTCGACGTTTGCGCTGCGTGAATGAAATCAAGGACAGGGAACAAAACAGCAGTTATGAAAATGACAGCCGTACCCCCCCCCCCAAACCACCCTTAGTTCGATCGAAATAAAGGCTGTTTTTGTTTAATCTTTTTTCACAATGTCCATGTCCATGTTTTTTGGTGAGAGGCTGGAGAGAGAACAGCCAGTACCAGGAAACATTTCTCTCTTTACCAGTGGAACCATATAAAGTTAGACATTGAAAAAAGGGGAAAACAGAACATAGAAAAAAGGGTGGGTTTCCACCCCACCATACGCCTGACGACATGACCTTCAGACTCACTTAAACTTCTCTCTGCTCACAATGGGTGCCGGAGTAGGGGGCTTTTTAAGCAGATGTCTCTAACAAAAGCCACTGAAATGACATTGCTTTAATGTTTTTTTATTCCTCTTAATTTCCTCCAATCATTAGTGGGGGCTGCCCAACCCTTACACCCCTTTTCATGCAAAAATGTTTAGGTTTAAAAAACATCTCTCAAGGATCAATGTAGATTGCGTAAGTCAGGGGTGCCCAGCTCCAGTCCTGGGGGGCCAGAATCCAACACAGTTTCTGGATTTCCGTGCTCAACACACATCTTAATCAGTTAATTGCCAGGTTTAATAGGTATGTTTGAGCAGGGAAATCTGCAAGCTGTGTTGGATTCTGGTCCTCCTGGACTGGTGCTGGACAACCCTTGCATAATTAAAGGTATTTAATAAGAGAGAAAATTGTCAGAAGTAAAGTGAAAGAATTAAGAAAACAAAAAATCTGCCCCCAACAATCTCTAATAAGGGATTAAAAATAACCACGGCAGAGCACTGCTTCATCACCTTGACTGGAAGAGACGGTAGCCTGTGTTTGGTGACGCTCCCTTAGCCCCATCCATGGGTGCTGGGGAGAGGACGGCGCAGCTAAGAAACCTGATCATACCTGATGGCCACAGTGACGAGCCCACTGGGAATTAGAAGGGGGAAGTGAAAACATTTAAGGCCAAATGCTATGTACAGGAAACGAAATGGTAGCCGAAGAGAGGGACGCTGCCTGTAAATACCCTGACTGGTTATGTCATGGTGTACATGACTGTTTATGGTACAACAGTAGATATCGCCATTTATGATCCTGTAGTACATATGGCTGTGTATGACCCTGTAGTACATATGACTGTTTATCATCCTGTAGTACATATGGCTGTTTATGATCCTGTAGTACATATGGCTGTGTATGATCCTGTAGTACATATGGCTGTGTATGACCCTGTAGTACATATGGCTGTTTATGATCCTGTAGTACATATGGCTGTGTATGATCCTGTAGTACATATGGCTGTATATGACCCTGTAGTACATATGGCTGTGTATGATCCTGTAGTACATATGGCTGTGTATGATCCTGTAGTACATATGGCTGTGTATGACCCTGTAGTACATATGACTGTTTATGATCCTGTAGTACATATGGCTGTGTATGACCCTGTAGTACATATGGCTGTGTATGATCCTGTAGTCCATATGACTGTTTAGGACCCTGTAGTACATATGACTGTTTAGGACCCTGTAGTACATATGGCTGTGTATGATCCTGTAGTACATATGGCTGTATATGACCCTGTAGTACATATGGCTGTGTA
>JAODKN010000041.1:16532978-16548458 GCA_026774425.1 Petrocephalus zakoni
TTTTTATCACACTGTGGGGACATTGGGTCCCCACAATGTAATATAAATATGTCCACACACACACACACACACACACAGACACACTGAAATCAAGCCACAGGCTAAACTCTCCTGATAACAGGGGAGGCTGGAGTTTGCTGTACAGAACAGGCATGTCAGACTGCACTCAGCGGCGCTCACTATCACACGCCCAGTGCAAGAATACAGCAACTCATACTTTTCATATCATCCGGAATGGATAAATTCCTGTTTTTATTGTCTGATGCCCTTTCTTTGAGATGCCGTCCCCCTTAAAGGCCGTCACCTCCTGTAGGCTGGAGAGGACCTGGAACAGTGACTTCCCTATTGATTTCCACAAAGCTGACAAAGCCAGGAGCAGAAATGAATAGAACTGAAGTGCCAAAGTCAGACAGGTTAATGGTGCATTTGCTGCTTTTTCCTTTCTCCTTCTTTTTTTTGTAGAAGACGCCATTACAAAAGTAACAGAACTCGTCCTCAAACAATCAGGTAGCCAAGGCAACATGTTTCCGTACGGCGGAGCGGGAGGGCGGAGAGTGAAAAAGACAGGTAGATGGAAAGAAAGTGAGGGATGGAGAAAGAGACAAACGGAGGCAAGCAGGGGTAAAAAGAGTACTCATAAGGATAAAGGAATCAAAGGCCTTCTATTCACAGACGACCGGGCCCCGCTATTGCCTGCTAAGAGCAAGGACTGCAGTTAGGCCCGATTTTCTTTTAAGTCTGGGCCCTGACAGTAACAAGAGACAGTCATGATATGATGAGTTACCCAACAATCTTCCATAACAGTGTATCGAAGACAGGCTCACAGTTAGTCTGAAGCCTGTTATAAAGCAGAGCGCAGGGCATCGGAGAAAGGGCCACCAGTCACCTGACTGATCCTACGTAGGCTCCCATAAACATTCTGAGGAGGACCTGATTTCCCGAAAGAAAAAGTCTTTTGAGGGTACATTTTCAAAATTCTGCAAACATAAAATGCAAAGTATTTTTCAAACAGTCAACCAAAAAAATGTGCAAAATATGCGACAGGAGTGATATGCTGGTGCGTGAAAAACCAACAAAGGCTAAATAGATATAAAGGGCCATAAAAAGACACCAAGCATTAATATCTAGATAACAACAACGTTTAGATATGGCACATTTGAATTTCCTTCAGCTAAATTTCGGCGTGACGGCACAGTGATGAATTTGTCAGTAGGTCTAGATATTTGCTAAATAGGACATAAAATATAATATAAAGAAATTCAAGAAAGTATAAAGGTTTCCTAAAAGCATTCTCAAGGAAACAGGTATTTAGTAGTTGAGCATATCTTCGTTCTCCAAAAAGAAGAGAGATTTTAAGTAGCTGTGTGACACCTAGTGGCCATTTTTCATATCACAGATATGGGGTTAGGGTTAGGGTTATATTATATTTTATATTATATGGTGTAGAACACGGGTGGGCAATCTCATCCCGAATGGCCGTTGGGTGTGCAGG
This sequence comes from Petrocephalus zakoni, assembly GCA_026774425.1. Classification (NCBI taxonomy): domain Eukaryota; kingdom Metazoa; phylum Chordata; class Actinopteri; order Osteoglossiformes; family Mormyridae; genus Petrocephalus; species Petrocephalus zakoni. The sequence goes on from JAODKN010000041.1 coordinate 16,534,471, forward strand.
TTTTCACTACAACTCCCTAATTAGGTTACTAATTAGAGGATTTATTGGCTGAAGAGTCCTCACACCTGGATTTGAACAGCTCATCTAAAAGTTATCCCAAAAACCTGCATACATACCGGTCCTTTGCAGATAAGATTGGCCACCCCTGCTGTAGAAAGTCTTGAGACAGATAAGGAGGAGTTTGTTAAAGGTTGTTGTTGTTGTTCCCATCTGGAAAAGGAATGACAATAACCTGAAATGCAGCCACTACAGGGGATAATACTGCTCTCAGTACCAGGTAAGGTCTCTGCTACTTCATCCTCAATATAATCTGTCATCATTTGCTTGCCACCAGCGACTGGAGCAGTCTGGTTTTAGACCTAGAAGTCTACCATCGACCACATTCTGGCACTGAGGGTTCTTATTGAGCGTCAACGTGAATATCGGCAGTGTCTTTGCAGCCTATGTCGATTTTCATAAAGCCCTCGACTCAGTTGATCGCGCTGGCCTGTGGGATATCCTGAGTCATCGCGGGATACCCCCTGGACATCATGGCTGAGCTGAGCACTGTGAATGCTGTGCAAAGTGGAGGTGTAACCACTGTGTTCTTGTCAATTGATTGGTGTTCGTCAGGGCTGTGTTCTTTCTCCTACTCTGTTATATGCCTGCATGGACTGAGTGTTGGGCAGGGTCATGGGGTCCAGCGGCTGTGGGGCATCTGTTGCTGAATAATGACTTTGCTGATGATGCTGTGATCTTTGGAGGCTCTGACTGGGGCTCTCGAGAATCTGAATGTCTGTGCTTGCTAGTGTCCTGGATGAAAACCAAGATCCAGGCCTGTAATGACCTCCTGCTCAGGGAGTCCAGAGTGAAGCACATTACCTGCATGTGGCACGATTCCCTGAGGGTGATCCAGCTCATAGGCTCCTCATTGCTGGAGACCCGAGCCACTGAAGCAGGCCAAGGGGACGCCCACGTAACCCCTGGCTGAGGCAGATAGACAGCCATTTCTGGAGGGTGGGAATAGACCATATGTTGGCCTGGGCGTTGCCAAGCAGGATCCCGAGGGGTTTGGTTGGCGGGGTGGGTTCCTCTATACCATTGCATGCTCTGAAACCTGAACCTGACCTGGAAGGGATGGGAAGTTCCATTTACCAAACCGATTCTATCGAATTGTTCATTTAAATTAATCAAATGTTTGATTTGAAGAATCAACTGGGAGAATCGATTTATTAAAATATTGGTAATATCTGAGTCTTGTGAATGTATATCAATTGTTTTACATTGTAATTAGAATTGAAGCAGTCGTGTAAGCAGGCTTCAGCCTTTTAAATACAAATGAAGTCATGTTTTACATTGTAATTAGAACTGAAGCAGTCGTGTAAGCAGGCTTCAGCCTTTTAAATACAAATGAAGTCAGCTTCAAGTATCAAAAGCCTGATAAAATCTTGACTACCTTAAGAAATTTGCTAACGTATCGTGTAAAATGCTTTAATTAAACAATATTCAGTCCCAAAAAGTAAGAAGCCTGTCTTTCAAAAAAATCATCTGTAGGTACTAGATGGTCAAGAAGTATGGTCTGCCTACCCACTTAGGGAAGGAAGGACATTTATAAAGGGGTCATTTGAATAATTTCTACAATTTTGAAAACATCAGTGAGTAACCATATCAGCAGAAGAATAATTCCTAAGACCGTAAGAATCATATATAGCCAAATAGTGCAGTTTGTGTCTTGGATTTCTTATGTCTTACATAAATGTGTGATGTGTGGTTCTTTGCCTTAGGCCTTTGTGGCTGTGATTAGAAAGTTGCTGGTTCAAGTCCAGGGATCAGCAAAGTAATTGCATTGCCACTGGGGCCCTAAGCCCACATACTGCTTCAGGGGTGCTACGAAATTGCCAGACCCTGTACTCTGGTCCCAAGCTTCACTCTCACCTCTATACACACGTCTCAGAGCAGAGTAAGAGAGTCTTGATCTTGCAGATTAACCCATCACTCACTTCTTTAACACATACGCCTGGAAGAGTAATTCTGATCATTAAAATATGAGTTAACAGCACTTTTTATATAAATCCTTTAAATATCCTTTCAGTAAGTGAACATCTTGTTCCAATTAATTATACTGAAACATAAGCAAATATTATAACTGGTTAAACATGGCCTTGAAGCTCAGCATTTGTTCTGAAAAACTCACGCCAGTATATTTTAGAAGACAGGATTTTTGATCATTCTGTCAGTGTAAAGACTGATCTGTGCAGTATTTGAAATTGGCAAATATTTTGAGATCAAGTCAAAGAGCATCTCCTTGGAAACAGCTTGAAACTCAAGATCTGGTGTTCTATAAAAGAATCAGAGCCAGTCTTTGCACTACCAGTGTCTGAAAGGGGGCAGGAGCTTTTGTTACTCAATCTAATATCTGATGTCCCAGGAAGGCATTGAGATTCTGAAGAGGTCAGCAGAGGTCAGGCCCTGGCCGTACAAGACGACACACACACACCAGATGGCCTAAAAGGACCAGAGAGGCAAAAATGAACTGACATTTTCATACATGTCCACTTGGTTCATTTATTTTTATCTTTATGACCTCAAAAACAAATAGCCAAAAATACATCATGGATACCCAATACACTGAGTAAGTATTTCTTCAGTATCGTCTAGAGAAAATACAGTCTGGTCATTCATACAAGACTTTAGACTCGCTCTTGTGTTCCCAGACACTGAAGAACACAGTGATTCACCAATTGATCTGACCTGGTGAGCGAGGGCAGAGCGCGTAAAACAGGACCTTTTCTTTTGTTTAATGAAGGACAATTTCCAGTACCTGTTTCTTTGTGACTTCAGACAGCCTGCCCTTATTCAACCTCCCCTGCCTTGCAGAAGTGCATGGACACACCCAAGTGTGCAGGTCTTGGCACATAGCTTAGGGAGTGGGTGTGACCACAGCCAGCAGCGCCCGGGGACCTGGTGTTGGCGAGCGGGTCGGCGCGAGCGGGTCACCCAGGTCCACGGCCAGAATCACAGCAGAAGTCCAGCATCAGACCCCAAAAGTGTGTGTGTATGTGCGCGCGCGTTTTATTTTTTGTGTACGCAAACCTGTCTAATGGTCATGTTTTTGCTTTTCCTCATCAGAAAAGGAGACTTTTTCCTTTCTAAAGCACAACCATATAAACAATTAAATTTTTTCATATTTACATTCACTCAAGTTACACCAAAAGCAGCCACCATCATGTCATTCTGTGTACAGAATGCTTTCTAAAGTAGCGTGCAGTGTCTGGCGGGGGGGGGGGGCGCTGTAACTTGGCATTGGGAGGTTTGAGCTTCTTTAATAAAAAAAAATAATAATAATAATATGAAAAAAAGCATCAACAAACTCCAAGGTATGACCCACAAACCAACGGCCTCGTTTCTTAGCACAACCATTTTAATAAACCATTTTTTCTCGGGGCAACAAACCTATAATATAGGCATTAAAAAAATCCAGTATAAACTAAATCTTGAGCTAATAAAACCTACAAAAAAAAATTAAAAAGTGCATTTGGGATAACCGTCAGGGGGATTAAAAAAAAAAAAAAAAAAAAAAAAGCAAGCGACTGTAGCTGTTGAGGTGATGGCTTGATGCTCGATGCAGCCGGTCCTGGGCCACTCACGTCCAGCTCTCACCACTCCTTCTTCTTCTCGTCCATCGACACGCCACCAGGCCCCAGCGCCACCACCAGCAGCAGGCCTCCGATCACTGACATGGTCTGAAAGAAGTCATACTTGAGGAAGTCGTGCATGGGCTTGTAGGCTGGCACTGTCCAGAAGGCGTTGAAGTAGACGTTGATGGCGAAGAGCCACACCACCAGTGTGAGGGCAGCCAACTTGGTCTTGAACCCCACGGCCACAAGGATGATCAAAGCCGTGCCAACCATGTTCTGTAGGATCTAGAGGTGGGAGAAGTAGGGTGCAGGGGTCAGGAAGGCATGTGCATCATCATCATCAACTACCATCCCACACCTAACATCTCACAGTATTCTCAAGAGTGGGCACAGACTTGTGAAAATACTTGACCTGAGCTGAAAGAATGGCATTACCGTACCGCACACCATGCCTACGGTATGTTTGACAATATTACTAATAAGCTAAGAAATACTGTAGAAATACCAGTGGATTTGAACCGGCGACCTTCCGGTTACAGGGATAGAGCTTAACCTGCTGAGCCGCACTCTGCCCCCCACATGCGTCTATCCATGGAATTGTGACACCTGGTCATTTGTACCCAAAGGTCCCTTCTACTTCAGAGCCTAGTGACTTTTGTACAGACAATGACGTCACAGCATTCTTGGCCAACAGTGCAGACACTTTCTTACACGGCCGTCAGGAACTCACGGAGAAGAAGCTGGTGTCGAAGTGCAGGAGAGTCATGAACATGAGGACCAGGAGCACACGGCCGCCCAGCTGCATGTACTGCTTGGGGGAGCTCTCGCCCATGGAGGGCACCCCCGCAAACATGCTCTTCCCCTCCGAGCGAGACTCTGCCAGCAAGAGCAGTAGCCCCCCACCCAAGGCCAGGTTCCTGGGGAGAAAAGGAGGAAGAGCTGCTCAAAGCAGATCCCCTCACTGGAAGTCAGCTTCAGTAGAAACACCATCACATTTAAGTGGTCAGAGGTGCACGCAACATGACTCCAAGGCATTTTACATGTTAATCAAACACCCAATATGGCCAACGTCATCTTATACCAACTACTCTGGACTCACCTCATTAAGAACTTAAGATCCCATAAAATGCTGTAGGCGATAGTCTGGGGGGAGGGGATAAAAAATATATTAAAAAATAAGCAGATGAGCTCATATTGCAAACATTTCAAACGTACATTTGAGAAAAACACTTAAGGTTCATTGAAACTTCTGCATAGAACCTGCGCCATATATACGGTGAGGTTGCGTACTGCACCTCATAGCTTTACACACACCTCCCCAGAAACGTAACTACACATCACAGTGACGCAGACCCCAACAACAGTGACTGGGATGCTTCACTGGGTCAAAAAATGCACGGTTGCAGCCATTCACACTAAGATTGTACAATACTGGAAAATTTCAGATATGACAATATGATTATTTGTGGTAAATATTGCAATATTTATAAACCAAAAAAGGTGTTACATTTTTGTGAGGAATACATTTTTATGAATAATTTAAACAGCAAGGATGAAAATGATTATGATTGGCTCCGAGAGCCCCTGCAGAGTTCATGCATAAGCAGTGGAGTTAAACTTGAAACAGATTTTTAAAAGGCATACTACACGTTCTTGAAAAGAAACAATCATTACGACTGCAACGCCAAGATGTGCTTCCTATAACAGAGTGAAAATATTTTAGTAAAACTTAAACCCGCCATGTTCGGCCAACTAGTGTTTCCGCAGTGTAACTGCAGAGCGAGACTCTCCAGTGTACGAGTACAAATGCTCACAACGGCACACACTTATGCTACTGCATGAGCTCTGCGTGGGCTTGAGGCAGTTGTATAAATCAGCCTTAAAAACTCACCTGTAGAGCGATAATTCCAAACAAACCAAAGCAGGCATACTGTACAAAATTTCTACTGAGGATAAGGACACAGCCACCTGTTGGAAAAGCATGCAGAATTTAGTTTGTGAGGGAACAGACAAAGCTTACCACAAAACAAAACACTGTGGCACGCCTGTGTGTCACTGCTTAGTCTGGACCTCAGCTCAGGCCCCACCCAAACCCTTTAAATCCCCACTTACTCCCAGGAGGTGGTATTCCTTTAAAGAGGTCCCTTTGTTTTTTAAGCAGGACTTTAAGTCAAAACCCAAAATGTAGGTGGTGCACCCACAATCCCCCCCAGAATGTAGGTGGTGCACCCACAATCCCCCCCAGAATGTAGGTGCTGCACCCACAATCCTCCCCAGAATGTAGGTGCTGCACCCACAATCCCCCCCAGAATGTAGGTGCTGCACCCACAATCCCTCTCTCACCCAGCTGTCCTAATAAGTTGAGCAGGACGAAGCACGTGGCCAGGAAGTAGCCACAGTTCCAGGTGGCCTCGATGTAATCCCGCTGCTCGTACCACTGGAACCACATTCGGATGCCGTCCTCCAGGAAGGTGCTTATCAGGCACAGGCGTGCCAGGTGGGGCAGGTACTGCTTTGTCACCCGCAGGAACTTGGAAAGGAGGAGAGGGAGATTTCAGTGATTGAGATAAAACGGTGACAGCAGGTGACTGGGTCAGTAGGTGGAGTAGATATGGGAGCAAGAGATGCTTGAAGGAACAGCTATGCAGAAAAAGACTAACAAAGCATGAAACAGGCACCGAGGTCGTACTGGGCACACGCCTGACTGTAGCAGCCTCCACGGAGGAGCACGATCTCCCATTCAGAGAGCTTATGACAGATGGACCAAGCATTGCAGAGGATTTTAACAATGCTAGCGACTGTGTGAGATCTAAGAACAAGCTGATATTTATGCTACATGCTGGGCTGTAACCCCGCCCACTATTAGCTCCCTGGACACCAAAGCAGACGCTAGAATTGCCAAACAGATTGCCAGCACCAGTGGAGTTATTGTGACTGGCACGGCCACCACATCCATGATAAACCTTCAAACTGAAACGCAAATGAAAGTAAAGAATTACTGGGCAGACTGTAAATGTTTGGGGGGTGTAACTGACGGTTAGGAGTGATGGAGGAGCTTCTGGTACAAAACCCACGGCCAGCAGTGTTACAGCGACAGACCCCTGAGGCAGGCCCTTAACACCAGCTACTCCTGGGCACATATCCGTAAGTCAACGTCCTTCTGAAACATGGAATGGGAGTTTCATACTTGCCCGTTTTTATTTTTTATGCTTTTTATGCTTTGAAAGAGTTCCAATTAGAGCTTTTTAAATCACATCATATCTCACTGATATCGAATCAGAACAGAATCAAATTAAAATTGAATGGTTAGCTTGTGCGCATCAGCGCCAATACTGAGCCCTATAGCCTATAGGGCCTTTTTAATAAGCAGGTCTGCTGATGCCATTGCCACATTACTACAATTAGTAAGCATATCAGTGAATCGCAAATTGCAGCCTTTAGTACTTAATCTTTCTATTCTGAGTTCACAGGTGCATTTATTTATGCATTCAAAATATGTCTAAGTAGGCCTACTGGAGTACCTGACCTGAGACACGGCAGGCTGTAAGGAGGGACTGGGTGAGTAGGGGAGAATGGACCGGAAATGAGCCTAAATGTACAAGACATGGAAATCGTAACAATAGTAATTAAGTACTAAATGATTCTATAAAGAGTCATTAAAAAAGTTTTAGAGAAACTATATAAAAAGCCCCCCCCCCAATGTCATTGTCCATCGCAAAGTTACTGTAAACATCATCATATGCCAGCCATCCCTAGCTGGCAGTAAAACTTGCCAACCATGGGGGGGGCACATTGTTTATTCTCTGTGGAAATTGGCAGATCGATCTACAGGTCGTTTATTTAACTGAAATTAAAAACATCACAAACCATATCATCCTCTACCACAGAAAATCCAGGGTAATTTTCTCCATTATTACTGTACGTCTTTAGGTCCAGTGCAACCAACTTTGAATACTAACTAAAGGGCACCGACACGTGCCATTTCTGGGCCGATGAGTCATGCCATAAGTGTTAAATTACAGAAAACATTATCGCGAAATAATATTCGATATAAGTATTGACAGTTCCAGGAGGATGCTTTATCACAATGCGCCCAACCCAAGAAAGCATACCACTAGGTTACCATAGGGATTTTCATCCACAAAAGGATGATACTGTAGTTACACAGACAGCCACTGATTCAAGTAAAGCACGCTAGAAACACAGATAAACAAGCACCCCCAAAACTCGTGTTCTAAAAGACAGGCCTCAAGGCAGCTCAGCAGCCACGTCACAGACCTGGGGAGGCTATGCCATTATCTATCATTTTACTTAATCACTTTACTATAGGTTGTTTTAATACAAAATGTTGGGGAAGGGTTATGCAACACACAGGCATTTCAGTTTTTCTAGACTATGGGAAATGTTCACAGACTTCAGTGAGCTAGCCCCAGAAAAACAGGTTCTGGAATCAGACGGGGATTACCTGGCAATAACCAGTCAGGAACACAGCTTAGAAAGGACCCTGATTTGTGGTTCCCCAATAGTAGAATGAGCTACCAAACCACATGCAGTCATCAGTGTCACTCCATCTGCAAGAAATGCATCAAGACCCATGTGTTCCAGGAATTCCTCTCCTAGCCTGACACTCGATGTCCTACGTTTCCTCGTCGTTCTTAAGGCGGCACTTTCTCGTCATTGAATATTAAGTCTAAGCTGGTTCTTGTTTTGTTGGAAGATGTTGTGTAACTCTTGCTCCTATACGACTTTCAATTATAACTGGGCATTCATCGGAAGCTCAGCCGAGCTGCAGTCATGCGCAGCTGACTGCTCGGCTGCACGCATGTTTGTAATGTGCCGTTTGCCTTATTTATCCATTGTTTTGGACAAAAGTGGCTGCTAAATAGAAATAACTGTAAATGCACCCAAATGAACAGATTCCATCAGCAAATAAACATGCAAACAATGGGAAGAAACTGAATGCTAAAAAAAAGATTTGCTACCTATAATCATGCTGCAAACCAAGAAAAAGAGCCGATTCTGAGGTAGCCTAGAGTCTAGGGCGCCTTCTCATTGTCATGGGTTACACCAGTAACAATGCCAGCTCCAAGATAGAGGAGCACAGTACGATACGTCCCAAGCACAAAAGGCAGTGCTGGATCCCTGGCTCTGTGCTGTGCTCCCCGTAGCTCTCCCATTATCGACCCTCTCCTGAATAGGCGAAGGGGAGAAACCCTGGCACTGAGTAGTATCCTCTCCTGCTGTCATTAACCCTCAACCACTTTACACATTTAGGCCTAACGGGCAACTTGATGCAATTTGACAGGGAGGCACTGAAGACCAGGGCTGGTATGCATAAAACTTCCTAAGAATGGTCCTAGGATTGCTCGTACACTTTGACTTAAGGGTTCAAAAATTCTTAGCAAAAAGTAGGACCTAATAGCGTTGTATAAATATGCTAAAAGTTACTTTTAGCAAAGTCTAAGCCCAGTTCCTAAGTGCTGACAGAGCCAGCACTTAAGTGTTGTGAAATGAGGACTACAAATAAAATCCCGCCCCAACTACTGAGTTCAGCCAATAGAGGAGCTGCACGGTGAATATATTAGTGACATCGAACCGCTAATGTAGGGCTTTATACAACACACTTTTTTTAATCATACCTTTAATTGGTTGTACTAAAATCTACCTAGAACATAACCAATCAATTTTCAGTAATGGATGCACATGTTGTATATATTATGGGTCAAAAGCAAAAGTCACAGCAAGACAATGGATCCTAAAATAAAACCAAACTGGACGACAAACGAAACGGTTCCCTTGGCACATTTGGTGCTTAAATGGAAGGAGGCTCGGGAGGCTATTGCCAGCTCCGTAAATGCTGCGTCACCTCGGACAAGGCGTTCAGCTGACGTAAGTGAAAAAGGTAGTATAATGTTTTATCTACCTCGCGAAAGGAAATCACAGCTTACAAAGCAAGCATGCAAGCTACAGGTTTGTGTCATTACTTATATTGCTCACATGACCTTCGCTATAATAGATTATTATTATTTCCCGTTTCTCTTGTTAACACACAGACGGGGGTCCTCCATGTAAACCTGTAAATGGCAGAGATAGTAGAGGAGATATTGGGGGTGTTAAATGAGTCCATTTGCGGCACTGCATGTGCACAAGATCCTGCACTGCTAAAACTGAAAGAGTTTCAAAGAAGGGATACTGTACGTGTGATGGCATGACTCGTGGATATAAATGAACAATGGCTACCTTTATTTGACGTGTAAATTAAACTGATTTAACACTTATTCAATTTGAATGATTTATTTATTCACCCGACCCGGAACAGCGGTAGGAGATGGATGGATTCTTTATATCACAGCATTTCAGGCATTATTGTTGCCATTATTGTCATATCTGCAGGACGTCCTGTCTTTGACGGAAAGTGCGCGCTCTCTGTCTGGGTGCGCGTAATGCTGCTGCTATCATGCAACTCATAACTGGTTTAGGAGTCCTCTCCAGCTCTCTTAAATAATTTAGGAGCTGAGACCAACTCTTAACACTTATTAACTTTTATATATGCCACTTACTCTTAAGTCAGAGTACGAGTAAAATCACGTCACTCTTAGAATTGTAATGCATTTAGGAGTGGAATTTTACTTTGAGAAGTTTCATGCATACCAGCCCAGATAATACAATTTTGCCTCAAGCATTTCAAGGCATTTAGTACTGTTAATAAAACCTAGTCCCTATCTGTAGACTTTTCACTTTCCATTTTTAAGAATGGTGACAGCCCATCATACAGATAACTAGCATGACAACAGAGAAGCTACTGCAGGAGATTAGTACAAAACAACGTTAATGATTGGGCTACCACTGAGCCAACTGTGGTGCTCTCGTGGAAAAGAGCAAAAAAAGCCCTGACAAAACATTTGATAGCAAAAACACTTAAAAAATTAAGAGGCTAAAATCATCAGCTTTCTGGTGATCAGACAGTGGAAAAAAAATCTTGAACACAATAACTGTTGCAAAATTCTAATTCCTCCAACACCACTTTCTGATGCGTCCTGACATGAAGCACTCTGGTTGACTGTCAATATTGCTTCACTAACGGTGCTTATCGGACTAAAGAAAATGGTGTCATTTCATTTCCACATCCTCTTTTTTTAGATTTTACTGTGTGCTGAAGACAAGCCCTACACACTTATCAGTTATATTAAAACAAGCCAACCACCACTGGTCAAGCTTTTATGTTGTGGTACATTTTCCAAAAGCTACTTAGAAACTTAAATTTGGTTTGTTTGTGTTTAATCAATATACTATTGCGGTCCGATTTCTTAGATGCAAACTCAGCCAAAAGTAAAATACGTGGGTTATCCAAACAGAACTGTATTAACCTGCAAACATGTTTTAACAGATATCCAGCTGTCTATGTAAAAAAATTATTTAAAGAGCATCTAATCGAAATTACTTAACTGAACAACTGCAAAACAAATTAATTTAAGAGGGGAAATTGATATAAAAAAAAACAAAAACAAATTAACACAGCTTTAAACCATACTGGCATACCCTACACATTTTTTTAATATAAAAATTTATGCAACCAGCTTGGATACAGAACGACTGAAAAAAAAACAGCTTTTCTGCTTCAGACAGAATTATAAAAGTCAGACAGCAGCCCTGCCGCTATAACCGCTGTAGCTCCGCCCACAGAAACGCTCCACATCAGCATTCCAACCCTTCGAGCCAATCACGCTTCAACAAGTACCACGAGCACTACGGTGCCCCGAAGGGAGAGCCAATCAGAGCGCACGCCGAGCGCGCACGGCTCGCAGCGCAGGCTTCCCGTACCGTACGTAATTAGCAGCGTCCGGAGAGGCCGTAGGAAGCGGCGTTATCGCGATACGGCAGCCCGGAATGGCGAGCGCCCGATACCGCCTACTGCTACCGAACATGCGCCTGGCACTCAGCGGCGTTACAGGGCGGAGGGCCTGGGGAGATGGGGAAATGCGCCAGTGTGACCGAGGGACCATCGCCACACTGCAACTGGGAGTTATGGTTCCCAGAGGCGGGAGTGTGAAGCGCCAGTCGGTAACCGCGCACTAAAAGCCGCGGCACATCTGGGCACAGACTCGCTCCCCCTCAGCCAGACGCCCCAGTAAGGGCTGCCCACTGGCGGCGATCAGTGCCGTTAGGGCAGGCTGGTCCCCCAGGGCACCGTGTCACCGCCTAACCTCCCCCCGGGGTCCTAAGGAAAGCGCATCACCCCCCCGGGGGCCTCGGGGGGCGTTCGGGGGGAGGGCGAGGCCCCCAGCAGGGTCTCACAGCAGCGGGGACCGGGCTGCTCACCTCCGCAGGCAGCCCAGCGTGCGCGCAGCCATCGGGACCCCACGGCCCCGTAACAGGCGGCAGCCTCATCCGGCTCAACAGGTACCCGGGTGCCGAGAATAAGCGCCGGGAAGGCGGCGTGAGGAGCACCGGCTCCCCGCACGGGCAGGGTCTGTGCAGCGGGCTGATAAGCCCCCGGGCCGCTAGGAGGGCGGCTCTCCGGGAAGCGCAGGGCGCCGCAGCCGGATGCTCCGGGGCGCCGAGTAACGGGACAGGCAGCCGGCCCGGGCCGGGGTCCCCCGGCCGCTCGCCCCGTCACCGTCACACCGCGTCCCCCCGAGTTCTCCCCCGTCGGCGCCCGGGCCCGCTCCGCACCGCGCCGCTTACCTGGTCCGCCACGTCTTCGGCGGTGCTCATCAGATCGCTGCGGCCCATCTCTCAGCAGGCGGCGGCCGTACAGGTTCCCGCTAGTGTCGCTCGGAAGCTCCCCGGTGCTGTGACGCTCTATCCCCGGCTAAGCTCCCTCGCTCCCTCGCTGCGCCTTTACAGAAGAGCGGCCGCCTCCACCCCACAATGCTCCGCGACGCGCCCGCGGGCTCCCCCTGGCGGCGGCGGCGGCTGCAGCGTGCCACGTATGCCGCCTGGCGAGGGGGGCGACGGGGGCGGGGGGCGCGTATCGCTGCTAGGTGTCACCCCCACCCGGCCTACTGCTGGCCTCTATTTCTGCAGGAAGCAAGCGAGTGCGGGATTCCTGCTGTGTTTAAGGATTCCAGATGGAAATAATACGAGAACTATATAGCATATGACAAAAAGTAAGCATTTCCTTTCGAAAAAGCGATTTCTTTTACAATAAAACGTACATTTTCCACGTTTGTATTGTACACGTGTGCGTTTGCGAAAATAGATACAGTGTCCCAAATTCACCACTGGTTGGCGCAATGCTCCACAAACAGACAAATAAAAATGTAAGCAGTCTTTCTGAGGTAAGACTTCCCAGGATGACATAAATGATTCTCTAAGCAAAGCAAGTTAACATTTTGAGAAAATCTGAATGTATATTTGGGGATGCACAATTGCACCTACATGGTTATGGATTTGAATCCTGCCTCTGCTGTGTGTGTGGGGGGGTTCCATGTTCTGTAATGTGGGTCCCCCCACAATCTATAATTAGAATAATCAGCGTCTTTAAACTGGCCCTAGATTCTAATTATGTGTAGGAGACTGTATGCCCCATGATGGACTAGCATCCCACCCAAAATGTACCCATCTTATGCCCTATGCCGTCTGGTTCTCTGCTCAGGATAACTGATGGCATTTTAATGAAAATCCCTAACAAAACTTTTGATGAACACTGAATCTGAAAAATCTACTATTTTAATTTCAACCAATGTTGGGGGGAAAAATGTACAAGTACCTATATAATAAAGCTGAAGTCTTGCTATACCGATGTTAAGGATCCCTCACCTGCCTTACAACACTAATAGATATAGTGACCATTGTTCCACCCATATTAGCCACGACCAGTTTCCAAGAACAAAGGTTTGCTTCTGCTATGTCGGAAATTAGCAAGAAATAACACATGAGCCTAAGACTTCAAAAAATGTATATGAAGTATGGTCAATTTTAACCGATACGATAACCGATAATTAAGTCCTTGTCATTGCTGATACCGATAACCAGTTCATTCATATTTTTATATTTACTATAATTTCCATATAATCTGCAGTTTGCAACAGGAGACTACACTGTAAAAAAAAACCATAAAAAACATATACAGATCTTTTACAGAATTTACAGACATTAGCGAGTGTACTTGCTCCCACAATGCAACGCAAAATTCAAATTAAAGGGTAAAACACCTGTGAAAAAATTATACGGAACATTCCTTCATATTAACACGGTACATTGGACCCTATTTTTACGGACTTTTTTTACAGTGTACATTGAACTCTATTTTTATGGACTTAGTAGCAGTATATTAGGCTTTACAAAAAATTAAGTCCTATGGTCAGCTGCTATAGTTAAAAAACAGCAGTAAAAGATACTCATAACCCAAACATCTTACACATGAAA
>JAODKN010000041.1:16590347-16600837 GCA_026774425.1 Petrocephalus zakoni
TTCCCAGCATTCCCAGCATTCCCAGCGCCTTGCCAACAGGAGCACGCTGGTGTGTAGGGAGACGCACTCCGCGCGGGGGCACCGCCATGGCTACTGTCGGCCTTTAACAGAGACACGGCTCTTATTTTTGGCACTGCTGAGATGCATCAAAGCCACAGCAGCTCATCCGTTTATTAAGGGCTGGACTCGTGTTCTTTGGGTCTGGGTTTGTGCAGGATGTTGTATTTTTAAATGTGAGGCCTGTAAGAAAAAGCCAGTAAAAGGCATGGTAATGATAGTTGGCACACAGAACGCTTTTTCAGAATAAAAGTGACAGGGTGTTTGTGTCGAGAAAAGAATAATGCAAGCAATGGTCTCCTGGACAGAGATGCAGGTGAGAATAGATGTGTCATTTAGGCTCTCTGACACCCCCCCCCCCACACACACACACACACAGACACACACACACACTCTCTCTCAGACTGCATGTCTTGCCATGTGATTGCTGGCCGGAGTACAGCAGCCTTCAGTGTTGATCTGGGACTTCCCAGAATCCCCATCCTGCAGGAAAGTTGCTTATATCAGGACCATAAATAACCTGAGGTTTGGCTGTGCTGAAGGCCTGGGGTGTGTGTGTGTGTGTGTGTGTGTGTGTACTATGAACATATTAGTGTAGAAAGAAACAAATAGTAGGAATGTGAATCCATGAGGCACTCGGCAGAAAGATGACAGCCTGATTTATAACGCTTGTATTGTACGTGAATAAGACGTGAATAAGAAACACCGCTATAAAATGAAATCAAACCCCACTCCCCTCACCCTGCACAAGTGCAGGGCGTTATTGTGTTTATCAAATCTAATCCAATGTATGTGCGAGCCTCAGGTTAATGATAAAAATAAAACCTGACTTTTTTGTTCTGTTTTATACTATTTCTGTCAAATGACCCGCTCTAAGAATATAAAATCCAAAGACAAAAATATGTGTTTATAAAACAGAAATAAAGAGTAGTTTAGAAGGCAGTGTGAAAGTGGGACGCTTTATTACGCCTTTGCTTACATTACAGATCAGACAGATATGTGAGCTGCAGACTGGCGTGTGCGCAGCTCCGGTGGCGGGACGGAGCCACTAGGGGGCGTGCTTCCCCACACAGCCTAACCAATGGGGCGTGCTTCCCCACACAGCCTAACCAATGTGCAGACTACTGTACAACCGCTACTTCCTGAACAGGTAGTCTGAACACTGGGCAGGCGGGGCGGGCCGCGGGCTCCGGTCTGTAGCTGTAGGGTCTGTAGCTGTAGGGTCTGTAGCTGTAGGGTCCAGTGGTCCGGGCAGACGCAGGTATGCACCGAAAGGCATGCACGGCGCAGATGCCTGCGTACCTCACACTATATGCGTTTTGCAATCCAGATTCAGCCGAAACGACCCATGTGACAGAACTGATTGTCTGGGAAGAGGCAAGGGGCTGCTCTGCACTGCTATCCAAACCTTAGGATCTCCTGCCCCTCTGAGGGGTGAAAGCCCAGACCGTCTGAGGTTAGGAGTCAGTGACAGGTCACGGGTGCCAGTGTCTCACCTAGCAGAATAACACAGACGTGGTGCGGAACACACATTTGGCTCACCCAAGGATTCACCATGTACCGGCCAGCCCAGTGTGGCTATACCTGCCTGCCTGAGGACAGACCATCTGGCTTTCTTTAAATGAAGTCCCTGGATTCCCCATTGACCCTGAACTTAGGGAAAGCATTTAAGACAGTTGCCAAGAGCATTTTGTCTTATTGTATTATTATTCTGCTGTTATTTTTAAAGAATCACCATAATTAGTCATTGTCATGATGCTCAGAGTGTTTTTCATACCTTGAATTATTAATGATTACAAGAGTACTAAGCTGGATCTGAATGGATATCACTTAGAATCACAGACACATGACTAAGCTGGATCTGAATGGATATCACTTAGAATCACAGACACATGACTAGAATATATGACCAAAGCAAAGAGACAGCTACATGCCCCGTGGAAACGAAACAAAAGGAAATCCTGTGGCAGCCCTTAGAGTCTATGAATGAGCAGCCCGCAGGAGTGCAGTTACCTGTCGCATTCCTGGTGCCGGCGCAGTGACTGCGGGTTTGCTGGATGGGCAGATTCCCTGGTGGAAGGACACGGAGCTCCGGGGCCACAGCCGCTCCCACGTCACCCGGTGAAAAGGCGGAGTCCCCACCCACCTTCTGAAAGAGAAGAGGCAGAGTAGGACATGGGACAGGGAAGCTTACCTTAGGGTGGGCTCGGTGGAGCCGTTGGGGCTGACCATCTTCTTCTCCGTGGTCCCTGTCTCCTGCCTCTTTCGCTCGCCCTCCCTTTCCGCCTCTCCTGGCCCTCGAGGCTGTGAGTCTGCATCGCTGCCCACGCTGAATGTCCTCATGAAGGTCCGCGCGCAACGCAAGCGGTGGGGGCCATATGGAGATGCTTTGTCTTTCCCAATTAACAACCCCCCTCCCCCGTGTTTCAGTCCCCTGGCCCCAGATCACAAACCTACAGAAAGTTCCTCTTGATGAGCCTTAAAAAGAAATAAATGAACGAGTAAATACGTATCCTTCTGCGGCGTTTCTCAGGATATGTCAAGTCAAAGCAAAGCGAGAGAAACTTCCTACAGCATCGTCGAAAGTGCAGATGAGCTCAAGGACGGGAGGAAACAGCCTGCATCCCATCCCTGCGGTGGGGAGCAGACTTGCCGGATTGACGTGGCACAGTTCTGTTAACTAACTTTCCCCACTGAGAGAGGGAAAAGAGAGAGAGAGGAAGAGAAGAGGTGGAGCTTTGAACCACTTTTTTTCCTTATTCGTCTGGATTTTAGTTTTTTTTTTCTTGTTGCTTTTTGGGAGGCAGCAGGAAGTTGAAGGTCAGAGGTCAACAGGAAGTGATATGTTTTAAGTCACCCCATATAGATGATAGAATGGGGGGCGGAGACAGTGAGGGATGGCTGAGGAACAGCAGGAGAGGGAGACTGAGGCTGATTTGTGAATGTTTATAGTGCTGGGGACCATGAGTGTGTGCATGTGTGTTCATGATGCTGTTTGGGGGAGTCTGGAGAGGGGGTGCTCTCCTTCCAAGCCTCATGACTTTGTAGCCATCAGAGGAATGTGCTGTAGTAAATCCAGATGTGCGTCTCCTGCCTCTCGCTCCTGTGTTTTTTTTCTTAGGCTGATTTCCTTTCCCAGTGCGGCAGCAGACTGAATAAAGAGTCCCTTATCCATGCCGAGGAGCGCCCCCCCCTGCCCCCCCACCAAACCCAATGCTGGGGGGGGGGGTGTTAGGAATTGGGTTCAGTTCTTCCAAATCAGGACCAAAGTTCACTTCCTCTGTAGATCTTTTTCTTCCCAGTGAAGGTGCTGGCAGCGAGTCTTTGCAGACTGGTGCTGCTGGTGGGGGTGGGCATGAGGCCGTTCCGCTGCCCACTGGCCCCCTCTCTCCTGGTCAGGTCTCCATCTGCTGGATGCGCTCACTTCCTGTATGCCTTGACGCCTCAGACGTCTTGCACCTACTGGCATCTGCCTTCCTGTCGCGTGGGCCGAAGCAGCGCGGGTCAGCGCCCTGCACGGTGTCGTGGCATGAGACGGTGGCGCTCCGGACGGGGAGGGGTCCCTCTGTTTGTCTTAGCTACGGTTTCTGTGCTCCCGCGTAGCTGGAAGCTGAAGCAGAGCTGCTGCGGTCTGCTGGGAGCCGGCTCAGCGGTTCTTGAAGCACGCAGCCATGAGAGAGGAAGAGGGGACCCAGGAGCAGCGGGGGCTAGTTTTTAGGGAGACACCAAGCTTTTTCCACAGTGAGGCTGAGCCGCCTGACTTTAGACTCACCCAGAGCTCGCTTTGAGCCAGCAACCACATTGGAAACAAGGAACCAATCAGATCCTACCATTTTTACAATGAAATGCATTTCTGTACTTAGCTTGCCTGTATATAGACAGAAAATGGAATATGCTTAATATGTCAACTGCAGTTTTTACCAGTTATATTTACCAGTTATGGCCTTGTTTAATGGGCAGTCACATTAGTTTAACTTTCACTTACATATGGCTAGTCATGGTCGACGTGCCTCCAGTATAATATATGTCCATTGGCATTACGCCCTGGACAGGCACAAACAGACAGGGAGAATCTCACATTGGAGGAATATGCCAGTTCACTTGGCCATCATCCCACTCAAAATTCAGCCCATGACCCCAACAAGGCCTGTGGTGTATCCAAACATTTATAATAACCAGTTATACCATCTATTGTCATTATATGGTAATAGTCGATGAATACGATAGTGAAATCTGCTAACTTTGTTGCAGACCATCCCACCAGGACCAGAATCAGGGAAACCTGGTTTAAGGTTTCCCTCGTTCAACAGAAAAATGGTTGCTTTCTGAATTGCTCAGTTCACCGGGTTGTAACGAAATCGACTCGTCCCATCCTTCAACCATCCTCCAGTCCTCATGTCCCTCGGGTCTGCTGTCTGAGGACTGGGAACTATTCACATGCTTGATTTTCTAAGCATCTTTAATTTGGGTCATTTATATATGTGAAGGAACTGGTGTAGTGCACTTTTGTACCTGCAGAGACAGCTGTGGGCGTGTGCCGCTAGCTATAGAAGGGGAAGGGGCGTCCATGCGATCTGCCCGCGGCGCAGGATCTGACCCACACCCCCTCAGCCACTGCACTCACGCTTAGCAGCACTCACCCCGAGTCCCTAGAAAGCCATAAACGCGACGAGAGCCCGCAAGGTGGTGATTCATGGCGCACGGCAGTTTGTTTCATTGATGCCGCTCGCTGACTCATCCCTGTCACTCTTCTCAGACCTGTTTCCCTCTCTGGTTCCCGCAGCGCAATAAAACCCAGCGGACAGAACTAATAAGTCACCGAGACACGTGATGAAAGTGTTCCCCAGGTGGCAGCCGCGTGGCCTGTCCCTGCAGTCGCTACGGCGACAGTGAGGGCCTGGGGACAGATAGCGAGGAGAGCTGGGCAGAGGAGGGCTTAGCGTGTGTAACACTTAGGGGTGTGGGGGGGCAGAAGGACGGCGATTTAACATGCAAACATAGGGCTGGGAAACATGTAAAACACACGTGGAGCTATGTGTTCCTACACGTATGTTCTGCCACATGGCAATTTAGAATTTAAAAAGAAAAAAACACCACTTTGGAGTTTACTCCACAAACAGGACATTTATGCTGCGATAGGGTATCAACTCTTCCCAAGGAAATCATATTACTTGCACATTCATAAATGCATCATGCTCTCGCGTTTCGTAGCGGTAAACTTCCCTCCTGAGGTATTCCTCGGAAGCTGCAAGCAGACATCTTCCTGACATCGCGGCGAGCAGAAGGACCATACGTCTCTGGTTGCGTGGGTGGAGGTAGTAGGTGTATATTTAGGCAAATTCCTTCAAGATAAAAGTTTTCTTATTCCATATTTATGTTCCCGAAGCAGATGTATGTTTCAAATATACACACAGGCAGATGAATCAACCTGAGTGCTGCTATAAGGGAGGACAGAGTGTCCCCCGATCTCTAGAGGATCAGTAACATTGCATTTCCTTCTGCTGGTGCAGGGGTATCACAGGCAATACTGACACGCTCGTGGGAATCACGTAAACCTGCCAACTCCGGGTCCATTTGGAAGGAGACATCCACTCATTTTCAACAGCTTATCCTGGTCAGAGTAGCAGGAATCCTGGAGCCCCTCACAGGCAGCACAGGACACAGGGCTGGGGTTATACCCTGGACAGGATGCCAGTCCATCACCAGGCACATATATACAATAGCAAAATGAATCACTGCTCGTCTAAGATGTAAGTCAATTACGCGCGGCTCAGGCGCGTCTGGAGTAAGGTGCCGCTTTGGGGCTCACGCGACTTCCCGCTGAGCATATCCCCAGCTCTGGTCCTCCTGTCCATCTGCTTCACTAGAAGAGCCTCAGAAGCCGCCTCCTCAGAGCTCAGAGCGGACCCCAGAAACACCGCTGGCAGCCGACCTGTGTTCTGTGTTCTGCACTTAACTGGGGCCGCTTCAGTTTGTCTGATCTTCAGTATCTTGTGCACATCTGTACTATATCCTCTATCCGGCCACATAACTCCACTGCACTAATTTTACCGCATTTAGCAATCACTCTGTTTTTATTTTGCGGTGTTGTGATTGTATCACGTTTGCTGAAGTGTTGGTTTGAATAAAGAGAGTGGCGTATATCCGCAAGCTAAACTGACTGTGGTGAAAAATGTAGAAACATTGCATAAAACACTAATCTGCAAGAAAAGTGTGGTGGCCAATGCTTTCTGATCTGCATGCTGTTTTTTGAGAAAGGAAAGTCTGAGGAATTAAAGTTTTTTTTTTTAGGAAAGGAAAGAAATAAATACAAAAAAAGAAAGAAGAGGGGGAAAAAAAGTTTGGAAAAGTGCTCCTGGCCCCCACCCAAGGCAGAGTCTTTTTGGTAATGAGGGTTAGAAGCTGGATTATTGCTCCCAGATGCGCGGAGGACCCTTTGAAGCAGGCCCAAGGCTCCAGCACTTTCCAATCTGCATGTAGAGAGACAGTCATAGGACACTTTTAAAGCTGCACCCCCCTCAGCACTGACCAGCGTGCGGTTCCCTAGGGTGTCTGTGTGCCGGCCTGTGTGCTCTGCGAGTGTGTGTCCATGCGTGTGTGAGATGATCGCTTCTGCACACGCCGCCTGGGTATTTTCTCTCGAACACTTTAGTGCATTTGTGATCTTTTTTTTTTTTTTAAATCTGCCTTGGTTGTTCTCTGGGAAAAGTTCTCCCGACACATTCTTCGCCCAACCAACGGATGACTTTGAGCTTTCGGAGGCCTCAGCTTGAACCCTTTCCAGCTGCCTCTGCTGGAGAAAATGCTCTGTGGCTTTCGGTGTATCGCGGCTCCGGCGTCTGCAAACCCGGGAAGCCCCTTCGAGAGTGCGTACAGTGAAATGCTGTGATGGTGTATGTGTCTTTTAGAGGAGCTTCGGGACTGCGGCTCTGTCTGTCGCATCGGCCTACGGTTTTCGCACCATCGGCAGAGCCGGCCTGCATTTGTTCCCAAAGCCGGCCTGCATTTGTTCCCAAAGACGTAATTCTTGTCTGAAAACACCTGGAGAATCGCTTGCAGTTCTCCCTGGCCACCCCCCTGCATCTCCATCTACATTTCAGTCTGAAGGGAGGTCTCTATCCTCGCAGTGATGTAAACCATCTGACCCGCGTGCAGCTCTGTGTGTGTGCGTGCCACAGAGTGGCTCTCTTCTCTCCACACACCGGGGAAATACGCTTGAGAGCTACAAGTCTGGAAGCACGCCAGCGTCATTCAGTCCTGCGCTCTCCTACGCGTCCCTTTACCCCCTCCCTCTCTTTCTCTCTCTCTCTCTCTCTCTCTCGCTGTCTCTTCCTTTCTCGTCCGCTCTTCCCCCCTTCTCGTGCCGTGCCTGCTATCTGGCCGGGACCAAGGAAAATGTCAGTCCTCCTCAGTGAGTCACTCGCGGGCCGTCCCATTCTGATTCCTCCCTGTGCTGGCTAGGGTAGAGGCAGCACTCAGACAAAAGGCCAGAGCTCTCCCCTTGTGCCCCCCCCCACCCCAGGCCTTACCCATCACTGTAGCAAACCCCTGTTGGACACCCCTGCAGGACACTGGCTCCTGATACATGTATGTTTTTGAAATGCAGGGCGTGGGGCTGGTCCCAGGAAAGCCCGCACTTCCCTGAGGGCCACTGCTGCCTGCCACAGGGTCACTCTGCAGCCCCTGCATTCGTATTTCACAGCTTTAATTGCTTCCAGCCGCTGCGGTGGCCGGTTGTAAAGCTGGACTTCTCCCGCTCTGGTTTAGTCCAGTCTCTCTCTTTCGACACCCCTCTGCACACACACACACACACACACCCCTGCCACTAGCAGTCTGACCTGTTATGTCGCCCTCTGCAGGAGAAAGAGAAGAAGTACATGCTGCCTTTGGATAACCTGAAGTTGAGGGATGTGGAGAAGGGTTTCATGTCCAGCAAACATATTTTTGCACTCTTCAACACAGAGCAGAGGTCAGCGCACTCTATATGCGTCCTCACACGCCTTGGTTGATATAGCACCCTGCAGCGCCCCCCCACTGTTGTGACAGACGCCCTTTCCTCTGGCTCTCGCCCGCAGAAATGTGTACAAGGACTACCGGCAGCTGGAGCTGGCCTGTGAGACCCAGGAGGAACTGGACAGCTGGAAGGCTTCCTTCCTGCGGGCCGGGGTCTACCCAGAGCGGATCACGGTAGGGTCGGGTCAACCTGCACACGTGCAGCAGAACTTGTGTGCGGCAGCTGGATGTGCAGGAGTATGAAGAAACACAGAGCTCGTAAATCAATGGACATATATAATGTGTGTCCTCCCACCAAGCGTTAGTGATATTTACTATGGAAATCCTCCAGTCAGCTGCTTACAGTGGCTGGACTGAGCAGTGACAGAGTGTAGCAGAGCGGAGCTTGGGGTAGCAAGGCTTCCAAGAAGACAGGGCTTAAACACCTCGGTGGAATTCAGAGTGAAATTCGAGTGAACTCCTCCAGCCTGATAGAGTAACGTTTTTCTCCGCTTCCCCCTCCAACCCCCCCACCCCACGTCCTTCTACGGGGGGTTTGACTCCGCATTCTCGTCCTCAGGAGAAGGAAAAGGTAGGTGCTGAATCCTCAAGTGCTCTGCACACGTCATCCTGACATCGGACGGCTGCGTCCGTCTCTCGTGTTATCATGTTACCGCCTGGTGGGGTAATAATCCATGTGGCGAGCACATCTGCACTCACATTTACAGCACGTCTCGAGTCAGGCGACGCTCATACAGTCAGTTTCTCCCCTCTTTTTGTGGGAGGTAGATCTGGCAGGCCAGACCTCCTCAGGCCCTCAGACTGCGAATTTCACTACATTCCCAAACCAAATAAAAACAGAAGGAGCCCTTCTTGGATGGCTACTAGCATATTGTAAAATAGCACCAGAGTCAGATGTTAATACTCTGATGTCTATTGCTAGTTCAGATTAAGTTGTCAGTAATGGGAGCCTTTCACCTACATGTGGATCCTAGATGTAGATCTGTACTTAAATTACTATTTGGTGATTATACAGTATCTCACAAAAGTGAGTACACCCCTCACATTTTATAAATATTTTTTTATTTTATCTTTTTCTGGGACAACACTGAAGATATGACACTTTGATACAATGGAAAGTAGTCAGTGTACAGCTTGTATAACAGTGTAAATTTGCTGTTCCCTCAAAATAACTAAACACACAGCCATTAATGTCTAAACCACTGGCAACAAAAGTGAGTGCACCCCTAAGTGAAAATGTCCAAATTGTGCCCAAAGTGTGGCCAACATTATTGTCCAGCACTGCTGTAACTCTCTTGGGCATGGAGGTCACTAGAGCTTCACAGGTTGCCACTGAAATCCTCATCATGGGGCTGGTGGATGTTAAAGACCTTGCGCTCCTCCACCTTCCATTTGAGGATGTCCCACAAATGCTCAGTAGGGTTTAGGCCTGGAGACACGCTTGGCCAGTCCAGCACCTTTACCCTCGGTGTCTTTAGCAAGGCAGTGGTTGTCTCGGAGGTGTGTTTGGGGTCGTTATCATGCTGGAATACTGCCCTGCGGCCCAGTTTCCGAAGGGAAGGGATATTGCTCAGCTTCAGTATGTCACAGTACATGGTGCCATTCATGGTTCCCTCAATGAGCTGTAGATCCCCAGTGCTGGCAGCACTCACGCAGCCCCAAACCATGACGCTCGCACCACCGTGCCTGACTGTAGGCAAGACACACTTGTCTTTGTTCTCCTTACCTGGCTGCCGTCACACACGCTTGACACCATCTGAAATAAATAAGTTGATCTTGGTCTCATCAGACCACAGGACATTCCAGTAATCCATGTCCTTAGTCTGCTTGTCTTCAGTAAACTGTTTGCAGGCTTTCTTGTGCATCATCTTTAGAAGAGGCTTCCTTCTGGGATGACAGCCATGCAGACCAGTTAGATGCAGTGTGCGGTGTAAGGTCTGGGCACTGACAGGCTGGCCCCCCATCCCTTCTACCTCTGGGATGACAGCCATGCAGACCAGTTAGATGCAGTGCGCGGTGTAAGGTCTGCGCACTGACAGGCTGGCCCCCCATCCCTTCTACCTCTGATGCAGTGTGCAGTGTAAGGTCTGGGCACTGACAGGCTGGCCCCCCATCCCTTCTACCTCTGATGCAGTGTTCGGCGTGAGGTCTGGGCACTGACAGGCTGGCCCCCCATCCCTTCTACCTCTGCAGTAATGCAAACGTCTATTTTCAAAAGACAACCTCTGGATATGACACTGAGCACATGCACTCAATTTCTTAGGTCGACCATGGTGCAGCCTGTTCTGAGTGGAACCTGTCCTGTTAAACTGCTGTATGGTCTTGGCCAACGTGCTGCAGCCCGGTTCCAGGGTGTTGGCAATCTTCTTGTAGCCCCCGCCATCTTTATGTAGAGCAACAATTCTTTTTTTTCAGATCCT
>JAODKN010000041.1:16610409-16622612 GCA_026774425.1 Petrocephalus zakoni
AGGGAAAGGCTGTCGCTGCATGCAGTACCTGCCAGCTCCTGCAGGGGGATAATAAGGCAGCATCCAGAAAAGGGGAACTTGGTCTCCATCTCCACAATGGCTCTGTCCAGGATGTTGAGATGAGCTCTCTTCAAAGCCTGGCTAGGACTAAGTTTTCGGTGTGACCTACAGTGCATGAAACAACATGCATAAGCTGTAAACTTATTGTGTTACTGTACTGCGTCACTCTGGACAAACCAACCAATCAGATTCTTAGCGGTGGATATTTGCTGTTTGCAAAGCCAAAGCTTTGCCTTTTTAGAGTATTTGGCGTTAGTGGGGCAGGCAGAGCATTTGGTGGGGCATTGCCCCCCCCATCCCCCCCCATGCCCCTGCCTAGAATCGGCCGTGCCCTGGCAGCTTGATGCAGGAGGAAACGCTGTGGAGAATTCACTGGGCATCAGATTCATACCAAGTGAAATCAAACAGGTCTTCATCAGCGAGGGGTAGCAAATTGGTGAGATCACCGTGCTTCGATGCATAATTAAAGAGTGTGTGATTTAACCGACTGATTTACGTTTTCTCCCAATAAAATAAATGCAATTAACTCTCATACTGTTTAATATATTTTTATATTCTTTAGAAATGATACATAAAAATTCTTATAATCAATAATTCAGTTTGGAAAGTGACAAATTCTGAATTGCGTGATATAATCCGGTTAATATGCAAAGGCTGTTAGGCTATTAAAGAATGCATTTGGAAACGTAATAAATAGTTAGGCAGAGCGTATCCACCCTAAAACTATCACAAAAGAGGGCTTACTAGTGATTATGTGTATAGTTTATTGCAGGTGGGGATATCAAAGGGACGGCCTGCCTACATCGTCCCACAACTAGGCAAATAATTAGGATACCGGTTGGATTTGAAATAGGACAGGAAGGTCCTGTACGTGTGCCTTCTGTTCCACCGCTTTCCAACGGAAAAGGAAACGGAGTCCTTTTTGGCTGTTTTGGTATTTACTTCTGTAAACTTAGCACTCACTGCCCGGGATAATAAATAATAAATATATAAATAATAATATCATATAAGATAATAAATCATTCCCTATCGTTCCTCTCTCTCTCTCATATATATATATATATATATATATAAAATCCCCATGGAGAAATTCTTTTTGCTTTGCTCCAAGTTTTTATAGTCTTACATGCAGGCAGATCCCAGGATAAGAACGTCCGACCTACAGACAACTCATACTTCTGAACACACTGCCATAAAGCCTGTTATGTTAAACACAATGGTTCTTAATGATGACTACACTACTTCGTAACACTTGTGTAAACAGCGGCCTGTAATACAGTAATGTAAAGTCCCGTAAGTAAATACCTTTATTATTACAGAGTACTTACAAATTCGACTTAAAGACCAACTTATGGAACTGAACTGGTTTGTTACCTGGACACTGCCTTGTATTCGAATTTTAAAGAACATTGCTTGGGAGGAGTCTAAATTAAAAAAAAAAACTGTATAGGTACCTTGAAAAACCTGCCTGACCAGCTGTTCCTCATACCTAACACCAGGGTGCAGTGTTGGAGGGGCAGAGGTTGCTTGATTAAAATGATTAAAAGTGCCTCTCTGTAGAGCAGGGGTGGGCAGAAAGGGCTGTTGGGTATGCTGGTTTGCACTGCAACTCCCTAATTAGGTTACTAATTAGAGGGCTGACTGGCCAAAGAGTCCTCACACCTGGGTTTAAACAGCTGATCTAAAGGTTATAGGTTATCCCGAAAGCCTGCATACACACCGGCCCTTTGTGGATAAGATTGGCCACCCCTGCTTTAGAGGTTCTGAGTGTCTCATTTTGATTACTGGCATTTACGTAAACTTTTACCAGAAAAAAATGGGGTTGGCAGTGTATGGCTCAGTAGGCTAATCATGCATTCCATTATCCTCGGAGGTCGGAGCCCGGTACTCGGAAGCCTCCACGAAAGTGGCTCTTGCGCTAGCTCTTTTGGAGTACGAACGGCTCCAAGCGTATGCCGTTCACTGTAGCAACACATCTATCGACTACAATAACGCTGTACAGTGTACACAGCTTACGAAAAAGTGCTTAAAAATGTAAAATATCACAGCACCACTTACAGTCTTTGCACTGGGCAGCCATCTTGAATCCGAAACTCGGGGCACTATGGGCTGCCCCGAGATTTTGTCTCGGATTTTCGAGAGACGGGAGCGCGCATGTCGAGGATAATGGAACGCACGATAAGCCCCTGTACCTGGGAACGGAAGGCCACTGGTTCCAGCCAGGCCTTGAGACCCATGGTCCCCAACTCCCTGGCTGCTGCAAGAGGTGGCTACCCTTCATGGCCAAACATGGAGAGCAAAATTGGGGAAGGTAGAAAGAGAATTTCCCCACAAGGATCAATTATTATTATTTCCTTCACCAGTTCCTAGGCATGGCGGAACTAACCCTCGAGCAGCGCTGCGAGGCCAGCATGGTGCTCAGTCGGGACGGCGATGCCCTGGGCAATAACCACGGCCACTGGGAGTTCCAGACATCAGGGAGGAGAAGAACTATATTGACTGCAAGAAGGACATGGGCAGCAGAGAACCAGGTATACCAGAGAACTTTGATAAATATCTGTATGAGGGAATGATACACATCTGGGAACATCTGTAGCACGTAATGCTGTTCTTTTCCTACAGGCAATAACTGCATTTTTGGAGCAGGGTCCCTGAGGCCAGAACTCAAGCACTGCTGGAGGATCCCCTTTAAGCTGATGGCAGGGGAGTATGGGGTAGCCATGATGGCCATGTGTCTGGGCCGGAGGTTCCCCTGAGCTGACCAGGGGTTTGTACTGGTGGCCTGGAGTGTGGAAAGTGGTTAGATGGCCTACCACCACCCCACTTGGCTGCCTGGGAGCCCTGGCCTATGTGGTGCGGGGCAGGCCCCTGACGGAGTAGGCCTGGGGCTGCTGAACAGTAAATAAGTAAATAAATGATGTCTGCGTGATCATCTCGATGTCACAGCGATTATATGGCACATGCACAATAAGCGCCAGGGCTTTAGATAATGGGTGAGACATTTGTTCAACGGATTAACAAGGCTTCAATGGTGGTGGCACTTGTTGCAACTTAAAGTCAGGCACATCTATTAAACAAAGATTTAATTTATAAAGATTATTGACTTTTACGCATCATAATACACCTCATAAATATTTTTGGTGCACTACTAATCTGCTTACCCACCGTCCATATAGTTCCGAAACGCTGGCAGCTGGACAAATGATTTGCCTATTATCTAAAGCCTTGGTGATTATTGTGCACAAGACATATACAGTACTCGCTGTGATGTGGTATTGTGCAATCTGTGAGTACTCACCCCCGCCAGGACAGAGTCATTAGAGATTTATGAAAAGGGGGGCTAAGTCTTTAGTTGAGATTTTAATGAAAATGAACAAGATTACACTATTCAAACTTAGTAATGCACAGTTATTGGGGGGCTGGGCTGCTGAAGAACATTTTAGTTGGGCTACACTTCTCTTTGAAGCAACAACACAAGTAACACGACAATATTTCCATCATATTCCAGAATTGTGGCGTCAGCAGAGCCTTCCCGGAAAGACATTTGACTTAAAACGCAGTATATTCTCACATACACATGAAAAACCTGATGTGTGGATTTTGTGTGTATATATCTTTACAACTCATTGGTCAGGAACGTTCATATGACACATAGAACTTGCATTTATGTTGGGTCCTGAAACACTGATATATGAATGTCCAGGTACATGAGCTTACAGTATTTTATTGCTAACCAGTATCTGAATACCATACCAGTAGATTGAACAAACGGAGTCCACCTTCCAGTCACTTAACTTAGTCAGAAGGGGCTGGAAACTATCCCAGGTAGCTTAGAGCCCAGTGCTGGGGTACCCCCTGAATCCTTGTACATGCACAATCATGCACTAATTCATGCAATTTAAAAACAATAATTCACCTAGCAACATTTTGGACAGTGCACTGTCAGAAAAAAGGTACAGGCCTGGTATAGTTTTATACCCCAATGTACAAAGAATAACAAAGTTCCACCAATGGTGGAAAAATGTTCCGAGTCCATTTCTGTACCTTAAAAGGTACATTTACCTACAGTTGGGGTAGAACTGGCAGACTCCTGAGGGTACAGCCCCAGTGACAAGTAACTGGTGGTAGTTCCCTAACAGTGTGGGAGTAATCCCATGGAACATAGAGGGAATGTGAAAGCTTTTCACATAATAGGTCTTGCTGACCTCTGACACATATACAGGTAAGAATGAAGCTTGGGGTCAGAGTATGGGTTCAGCCATTTATCTGGTACGCTGGATAATTTTTTGGTACGGGTTAGAGGCCTTGCCCAGGGGCCCAGTAGCGATTTAAATCCTCGAGATTTGAGCCTAACCTGCAAAGCCACACACGGGCCCTCCATCCTCAGAGGCATGAGGCCACAGTGCTACCCACAGCCATAAAAAAGGATACCAGAAACATGAATACTCTGGGTTATGACTGTTGAGAACAGCAGAACCAAATTATAGTTTAAAAACATAAATAGACTGTAAAATTAATGGCTGAATTGACGCTGACAAAAATATAACATAGCTTTGAATTTAATTATACTTAACGTAACAAGCCAAAACAGCATTCGATATATCTGTATATAAAACTATGTGTGTTTTGAACGGAGAATAATTTTTTTATCGATCGAATGTTGAAATAAAAGAATCTTTAGTGATCAAGACCTTAATTCTGGAAAACAAAAAAAACCCCACTGATTCAGGTGAAGCTCATTGATTTTAAAAATGAAGACAAGTTATGAAATCAGTTGCATAGACACAAGTCATATACATTTTCTACGTAAGGTAACAAGATGTCACGTGTATCATCAACACATGTATTAAACCACAATTTCCTTTGCGTTACAAGACTTGGGCATCATGATCTATATATATATATATGATTTTCTATATGTTTGCTGTATTAGATGTATGTACCTTATACGTCTGGCAGATAATGTCAGTGTCTTTCCCACTTATATACCATACAGATAATAACGCCCATATGAACGCAGCACAGATTTCATTGCCAAAGCGTGCGAAATGTAGTAATCGAAGGGCAATATTTCTGTCACGCGAGTTGAACTTACTTGCCCGCATGCGATTGGGCTCTCATGCGTCAGCAGCCATTGTTGTCAAAAATGGGCGTGGATCACTCTTACGTGTCCGAATCAGCGGCAGCCAGCTTGCTTCATCCAGCCAATCGGTGCCCTCCACCGAGCTACCGTCTGGCCAATAGAGTGCATCCACGATAGGAAAGCTAAGAACGGTATATAGAGACGACGCCGAAACTGCACTTCATTCGGTTTGTAGAAAGGAAGCAGTATTGGGCATTTGGTGGGTTTTTCCGCTCGTAGGCGTGCGCCAAGCATACTTTTACATTTAAGGTATGTATATGCTTTAACACTTACAAGGTATTCAGTGCCTTTATGTGAAATACGAGAGCGTTATGTTTGGTGGTGCGGTGTTGCACTGGTTTCCAGTCGTGCACCTTTAGAGTGAATTTCGTTTTTCGTAAGTATCTATTTATGCGAAATGGCAAGCTTACTTTGTGTTAATTTTGTTTATTATTATTATTATTATGTTTGCCATGAAATGCAGGGGCTCTGGTGTCCGCGGTGAGAATGTTCCCAAAGGCCGTTACAGGCCGGTTCATTGACGGGATAAAGCGGAATAATAGTGACTGGTAGCTAAACTATCCGACGTAAGGAGCCCGTGTGCTGTAAGCGGCCCTCCCAGGCTCGCTCTGAGCCGCTCCACTGCCACTCGCCCATCGCCGGTTGTCTGTCTTTACGTGCACAGGGTAAATTTACGCTAATTCGGATATTCACTTGGTAAGCTGTCCGTCGGGGACTTTTATTAATAATAATTATCGTTTGTGAAGCACAAACGGGGGCTCGCTTCTTCGTGAGCGCCGCGCCGGGCGGCCTCCGATCCGCGGGCTGTCCCGTTAGCCGCCGGCCGAGGATGCTGCTCTCTGACCCGGCCACCGCGGCGGGTGCTGAGCCGCCCCCCCCCGCCCTTCTGCGCGTCCGCGTGCGCCGCCTCGCGCTGGCTCCGGCCGGCCCGGCTCTCTCGGCACCTTCTGGAAGCTTCCTCGGTCGGCCGCCTCGCGCCGGTGACGCGTGTTCCGCTTCCGGGCGGCGCGAGCCCTTCCCGCGCGCGTCGGCGGCGCTCCGTATATAAGGCGGACGGGGAGCCGATGGCGATGCTGACCGTCCGCCGCCCCCTGCTCCAGGTCCTGCAGGATGAAGATCGCGTGTGTGCTCCTCCTCCTCACCGGCGCCGCATTCGCCGCCGCCGACGACGACGATAAGAAGGAGAACGTGGGGACGGTGGTGGGGATCGACCTGGGGACGACATACTCCTGGTGGGTGCTGCTTCCTCCTTACCTGCAGCTCCGTGTAATGAGAGCATGCACTGGGGTTTCACATGCACTTCTGCTTCACTGAGCTAATTTTGTTCTTCTGATGCTTAAGTTGATGCCTTCATTTTTATTCCTCCCCCCTCTTAGTGTTGGAGTCTTCAAGAACGGTCGTGTGGAAATCATCGCCAATGACCAGGGTAACCGCATCACTCCGTCCTACGTGGCCTTCACAGCGGAGGGTGAACGGCTCATCGGGGACGCTGCCAAGAACCAGCTAACATCCAACCCCGAAAACACCGTCTTTGATGCCAAAAGGCTGATTGGACGCACATGGAATGATCCGTCGGTACAGCAGGATATCAAGTACCTGCCTTTCAAGGTGAGTGACCTAACCAGTGACTTTATACACGTCTGCCTTTGTTGGTCTTTGTTGGTGAAATGCTGGAGAGAACAATGGTAATATTTTACATTTATATTTAGGTTATTGAGAAGAAAAGTAAGCCCCATATTCAAGTTGACATTGGTGGCCAGATGAAGACTTTTGCTCCAGAAGAGATCTCTGCCATGGTGCTCGTAAAGATGAAGGAAACTGCTGAGGCCTACCTGGGAAAGAAGGTATGAATCTGTGTCCAGTGCTTGCATGGAGGAGAACACAAATCCAGGTGTGCCTGTTGAGTTTGGTGGGATCCTAATTGAGAATTGTTCCTCTAGGTCACTCATGCTGTAGTTACTGTTCCTGCATACTTCAATGATGCTCAGCGCCAGGCCACCAAGGACGCAGGGACTATTGCCGGGCTGAATGTGATGAGGATCATCAATGAGCCGTAAGTTTATCCTCATTTTTGGTTTCATGAGGGTAGGAAGAGCTTTGACCTGCAGCTTTCACATCTTTCCTGTTTGGCATGGAGGAAATGGCCTGATTTGGCTTGGTTCTCTCCCACAGAACAGCTGCTGCTATTGCCTATGGTCTGGACAAGAAGGATGGGGAGAAGAACATCCTGGTCTTTGACCTTGGTGGTGGCACCTTTGACGTGTCCCTGCTCACCATTGACAATGGCGTCTTTGAGGTTGTGGCCACTAATGGTGACACACATCTGGGTGGCGAGGACTTTGACCAGCGTGTCATGGAGCACTTCATAAAGCTGTACAAGAAGAAGACGGGCAAAGATGTGCGCAAGGACAACCGTGCTGTGCAGAAGCTGCGTCGTGAGGTGGAGAAGGCCAAGCGCGCGCTCTCAGCTCAGCACCAGGCCCGCATTGAGATCGAGTCCTTCTTTGAAGGTGAAGATTTCTCAGAGACGCTCACTCGTGCAAAGTTTGAGGAACTCAACATGGTAAGTTCTGATTATTTTATGACCTTGATCATTTAAGTTATCATAATAGATTGCAAACTTTCAACTCTGGTACTCACTTTTTTTATTTTCTTTCCGTCTTTCTCAGGATCTCTTCCGCTCCACCATGAAGCCTGTGCAGAAAGTCTTGGAGGATTCTGACTTGAAGAAGTCTGACATCGATGAGATTGTGCTAGTGGGTGGTTCAACTCGTATCCCCAAAATTCAGCAGCTGGTGAAGGAATTCTTCAATGGAAAGGAGCCGTCTCGGGGCATCAACCCTGATGAAGCTGTGGCCTATGGGGCAGCTGTGCAGGCTGGAGTGCTCTCTGGAGAAGAAGACACTGGTAAATACAGGCACTGGTTTTAAACTGTTAACCTGCACTTCGATGAATTGCAATTTGTGTTATGTGACAACTGGAATGCAACTTTCATCTTAGGTGACCTGGTCCTGTTGGATGTCTGTCCTCTGACTCTTGGCATTGAGACTGTGGGAGGTGTTATGACTAAGCTGATCCCAAGAAACACAGTGGTGCCCACCAAGAAGTCCCAGATCTTTTCCACTGCCTCTGACAACCAGCCGACTGTTACAATTAAGGTCTATGAAGGTATGTCTTATTTGTTAGTATGGCCTGTATTTTAAAAAGTTAAAGGTTGTCAGTTTTTTTTAAATGGCCTTTTTACTTTTGCAGTAACTTTTCATGACCATTCATCACTCTAATTGAACCCCTTTTCTTACAGGTGAGCGTCCCTTGACCAAAGACAATCACCTTCTGGGTACCTTTGACCTAACTGGAATCCCTCCCGCACCCCGCGGTGTCCCTCAGATCGAGGTAACATTTGAGATTGATGTCAACGGCATCTTGCGTGTCACCGCTGAGGACAAGGGTACCGGCAACAAGAACAAGATCACCATCACTAACGATCAGAACCGCCTCACGCCGGAGGACATTGAACGCATGGTGAATGACGCTGAGCGCTTTGCCGATGAAGACCGAAAGCTCAAAGAGCGCATTGATGCCCGCAACGAGCTGGAGAGCTATGCCTACTCGCTGAAGAACCAAGTGGGCGACAAGGAGAAGCTGGGTGGCAAGCTGTCTGCAGAGGACAAGGAGATAATAGAGAAAGCAGTGGAGGAGAAGATCGAGTGGCTTGAGTCTCACCAAGATTCTGACACTGAAGAGTTTCAAGCAAAGAAGAAGGAGCTGGAGGAGGTGGTACAGCCCATCGTGAGCAAGCTGTATGGCAGTGCGGGTGGGCCCCCACCTGAGGGGGGATTTGACGAGCAGTCTGAAAAGGAGGAGTTGTAATGCTGCTTCACCACTGCTTGCCAGGCATCTCGGTCCTCCTGAGGTCTGGCGTTAGTGGTCACCGGTGTAAATACTGGAAAGATATGAACTGCGAGAGGGGGAAGTGGGGATGGCACCAAACCCCAAATCTTGTAGAAGGACTGAAGGAAGGGGAAAAAGTGAATGTTGTATTCTTCACAGAAAGTGGAGATTTAAGTTGGCCTTGATTCAGGCTTACTTCTGCTGTTCTCAGGCAGTTTAGGGGTGTATTGTCTTGGGGGGGTGGGGAGGGAGGGGAGGGTGACATTTAGAGCAAATGACAGGTTTATGGGTACCTGATGTTCAATATTCAATGTTCAAAGTTATTTATTTGATCTGGTCATTCTCTGCAATTACAGGAACCTTTCCAGGGTTTCACGGTAGAAATAAATGTTTGATACAAACACCCTGACTTGAATTTCATTGTGGTGATGGATGTCAATGGTAACGCAATATCCAATAGCATTGGTTAATATTAGTGATGGGCAAAATGTCGCGTCGTGGGACTTGCTGCATTTTTTTTGGTCCCGCTAGATGGTGCTCTTGGCTCACTTTGAGCCCTTTTTTTGACTAGGGCACCATCTAGTGGCGTGAAAAAATACAACCAATGTTTCATGAAGCGTCATTTTGCCCATCACTAATTCACGTGTAATGCAATGCACTTCACCTACCCCACGTTGTACACTGAATCAAAACATTCGCATTTTTATATTAATAAAGCTTACAAAAATACAAAAGCCTCCTTTCTCATGCCTTTGTTGGTAATTGCTACTGATCAGACTTTAATGGAAGTACAAACCGAACCTGCTGATACCATAACAAACATTAAGTTACAATATCTATAATTCATAGAAATGTTCCCAATAACGGGAAGGTGAGCCATAGCTTTTTCAGCTTAAACCAATGCCTTACAAAAGATTCTTCTTGTAAGTAAAAGAGTTGTCTTCATTCCAGGCTCTGCACATATATATATATATATACACACACACTACACCCTTAAAAATAAAGGAACCAAAAGTGGTTCTTCACAGTGA
The DNA here is from genome assembly GCA_026774425.1 of Petrocephalus zakoni. NCBI lineage: Eukaryota > Metazoa > Chordata > Actinopteri > Osteoglossiformes > Mormyridae > Petrocephalus > Petrocephalus zakoni. The sequence continues at coordinate 16,620,535 of JAODKN010000041.1, forward strand.
TGCCATAGGGGAACCTTTTTTTGGTTCTTCAAAGCACTGAAAATGACACAAGGTGTTAAGGAACTTTTTTTTGTATTCAGTTCTCCAAAGAACATTAAACACCATAAAAAGGTTCTCCAGCATGAAAAGATTCTCCAGAGCACTAATGAAGAACCAGTTTCTTAGAGTGTAAGCTATTTGAAGAAACTACTCTAGCCCTGTATTTTTGGATGGCAAGAAAGAAGGAACCCTGCACAATACAAGATAAGCATAACTTCACACCCCAAACGGGCAGGATTCAATCCCTCTACTTTGGAGGTGTGTGCTGCCCACTCACCCACCATAAGTCTGTCTCCTTTTTTCGTGTACAGCTTAGCATGCAGTCATTGTTTGCTCGTCTAGATGTATTTTATGCAATGATGTATACTTTGTGGGTAGGTTTTTTTTAACACTAAGTATTTAAAAATCAAGCACTATTTTTACAGTGGGGAACACTGCATAAATGCTAGAGATAAAAGCTGTTTCACTGGTGTTCCTGGTTTCCCCAGTCAGAGTGTCACTGACTGTGATGGCTTAGTGCCCCATCCTGGGTTGTTCCCTGCCTTGGACCCATAACCTCTGGACCCCCCCCATGACCCTTAATAGGACAAATGGCCAGAGAAAATGGACAGAGGGTTGGCTGGAAGGATGGCATGTGCTATTTTATCATATACATCATTACACATGGTGGGGTGGAACCCTACAAAATACTCCCGTTGAATGTTGTTCTATCACTACTCTTTTGTTTGCCCCCATTGGAGAGCGTTTGAATGGCTTTTACACAAGAAAGGACACTCATATTACACCCGTGCACTCCCTAATTGTCCTCACCATATGACATCTATGTTAGGTACTTGCTGAAGTGACTGCCAGGGATTAAGAGAAGACAGCTGACATCCTCTTTCCCTTGGTCTCTTCCCGCCTTTTGTCATGCGACCCGGTGTGCAAGTCCCATTCCCTCTAGCAAAGTGCTGTACTCAGAAGTGGTCTGGAAACAGCTCTGGTGGAGGATGGGGGAGGTTTAAATTTTAAACTTTTCCCGTTAGAGAGTCACGAGTTCTGCTACACAGCTAATGGATTTCGGTTTCCGCTCATTAACCACATGGGCCGCATGGAAGCTGAGCGCGGCCTCCAGCTTGGGAACCCCCTGCCATTCCTCCAGCCTCCTTGGTGACACATTGTTTCCTGTGGGCTCACTGTAACCCAAGTCCCCTCCTTCCTCCTCCTTCCTCCTCCTCCTTTTCCTCTCTTCTTTTTCGTATCGTTTAATAATTCACTTCTGACCGATTATGTTTTACCATATGAGAAAAAAAAATTAGACGATTATCTTGGAAAGAAAATTTGCCTTCTGACAAAGACAACAAGACTTATTTTTGCATGGGAAAAAAAGCCTGGAAGTTTTTTTTTTTTTTTTTAAATAAAAACGCACCGATCTTGCCATTTTTGGGAGCAGCCCCGGCGCCTTTGAAAGGCAGCCCGCCGATTGGACGCCCCGGCTTCCTGCTCCGGAGCCCGGCCGCCCAGGGAGTCCCCGGCCGCCCAGGGATAGGGAGTCCCCGGCGCGGCGCGTTTGAATCCCCGACGCGGGCCGAGCGGCACACTGCAGCCGAATAACATTATTCCCACGTAATAACATTATTCCTACGTAAGGATGGAAGACGGGAGAGCGCACGGGAGCCTCCGGCCCGGCCGCCGGGGAAGGTGCAGTAAGCCGTCTGATCCATTGCTTTTCGGGAGAAAACACGTTTATCTCGGTTTACCGCAGCCGTGTAGTACGCGCGGTCCCATCGCGCCGCTTTAGTCTGCTCGGCGTCCCGCTATTCTCTCTCTTTGCTGAAATGGGTTACAGATATAGGTATATATAGGTATAGGCGCGTATCTGCTTACGGGTTACAGATAGAGGTATATATAGGTATAGGCGCGTATCTGCTTACGGGTTACAGATATAGGTATATATAGGTATAGGCGCGTATCTGCTTACGGGTTACAGATATAGGTATATATAGGTATAGGCGCGTATCTGCTTACGGGTTACAGATATAGGTATATATAGGTATAGG
>JAODKN010000041.1:16630929-16641596 GCA_026774425.1 Petrocephalus zakoni
TCCTACGTGAAGGTGAGCTGCTCATTAATAACAGCAACAAAGATGGGGATGATATTATTATTATTATTATTATTATTCTGCGGGAAAAGCAGAGTGGGACATGTGACTCCTACGTGAAGGCGAAGAGCAGCAATAAAGATTAATATTATTATTATTATTATTATTATTATTACCAATGGAACTACTATTTTGGTTTTAAAATGTAATTTTTATGAATTTGGACTTATATATTACAAAGTCGAGAGTCTTTAGAAGTCAGGGAAAGATGTTAAAAACGTTGAAGTGGTGTCATATTTAGCTGGTTCCATGACAAGATGTCATCAACTGTACTCGGATCTTTTTCAAGGTGTTTGTTTGATTGTTGTTTTGTTTTCTGCCTGTGTTTTTCTCAGGTGGCTATTGTACCAAACAGTGATTCCAGTAAGCAACAAAAAACAAAAACAGCACTAGACTGCAAGAGTCCTGTCTACCGTGAAACTTTCGTTTTGTAAGTTTTTTCTAGTGTTCTATGTGTGTTTTCATGAATTATAGATCTACTGCTATGCTAGTAATGGAATTTGTTTTATATAGTATGTCTTAGACATGCAAACAAAATGTTTAAGGTTATTTTTTTACTTATTTATAGTGTATAGTGTATATTTGCTAAAAAAATGCAATTTAAATTAAAAACACACACACACATATATAAACCGTTACACAATAATACATAAACAAGACTTCCTTGTCGTTTCCAAAAGGTTTATGACAGGGGTGCAGGTTTTTGGGATGCCCTCCATGGGTCAGGTTCCCCACCCCTGTCATAAACCTTTTTGACTGTCTTATACGTCACATTTCTGCTGTTTCCAGCACTGTAGGGGCTGTGGAGTATGAGAAGAGGCTGATGGTGACTGTGTGGAATCACGATAAAAGCCTGAGGTAATCAGTATTACCTTGTCAGCATTCGTCGTATATGTAATGTAAAGAGAATATTTAGATTATGTACATTGATTTTGAATGCATAATGAAGAAGGTGATTTCACTCTTGTATCAAATTGCAAAATATGTCATTTTGATTTATTGTGACTCATGAATGTTTAATTTTTGGAGTTGTGTGTAATGTTTGGAATCTTTAGGAGGTACTGGAAGAAGAAACGGTTGTTGGATATTTCCTTACCTCTCTGCATTTCTGTATTATTATTATTATTATTATTATTATTATTATTTTGCTTTAGGAAAAATGAGATCCTGGGCTGTATGAGTTTTGGTATACGCTCCCTTACCACGCTGGCCAAGGTGAGTGCTTCTTAGCTGGCAGCCAGAGCTGAGCTGCGCCCATTTGGTCCCCACAAACCCACACTCAGAGGCACACGCACCCACACTCAGAGAAACGCACCCACACTCAGAGGCACACACACTCAAACTCAGAGAAACGCACCCACACTCAGAGACACACACACTCACACTCAGAGGCACGCACACCCACACTCAGAGACACGCACTCACACTCAGAGACACACACACTCACACTCAGAGACACTCACACTCAGAGACACGCACACTCACACTCAGAGGCATACACACTCACAGACACTCACACTCAGAGGCACACACTCACAGACACTCACACTCAGAGACACGCACCCACACTCAGAGACACGCACCCACACTCAGAGACACACACACTCACAGACACCCACACTCAGAGACACGCACTCACACTCAGAGACACACACACCCACACTCAGAGACACTCACACTCAGAGGCATACACACTCACACTCAGAGACACACACACCCACACTCAGAGACACGCACACTCAGAGACATGCACACCCACACTCTCTTTTGGAAGTAAGGAGCTGTGAGCCCTTTTTTGCATTGCGACAGGAATTTCTGGGTAAATAAGCCCCCCACCTGGCCAGCTGAAGCCCCTGACGCACCCACACTCAGACAGAAGCCCCTAACCCTAACCCTCGACAAGCTTTGCTGCTGGCCAAAATAATCGCACAAACTCATTAAACAACAGTTCTATTGTACTGCTAATGTTGGGGTCAAACACCAATTTTAGTTACTGGCTTATCTCATCACTATAAGGTAAATGACTTAATTTTCCGAGCTGTTTCGGCACCACACGGTGACGGCACTTTGTGGCGGTGCATGCACGGGTTCCGCACATTTCAGCCGGGCTTCCTTCCTAGCTTTGCGTCGGCCACAGCCATCTAGCCCACGCTGTGCCCCCATGCGCTGCAGGAACGCACAGCTGGCCGGTGTGCCGAGAAGCCTGGGCTCGGCTGCTGGCCAGCGGGGGCTTAGGCCGCTGATGCAAGCTTTGCCCAGCAATGCATTATACAGCGACCCTTCCATCCCTCTCGCATACAGTACACACAATAATAGAGGACCCCCCCCCACTTCACACCGTCCTGTGCAGTGACCTCTTGTCACTTGCTGTTCATCGCGCCATGGTAACGTTATCTCTTGTCGCTGTATACGGATGCTCCTCACTTTGCGATGGTTTTACTTACGATATTTTGACTTAACGACGGTGCGATGGTGGCACACATTCGGTAGTCGGATTTTGATTCAGCGAGATGCTGAACGATACTCTCTACTGATGCCGGGAGATGGCAGTATTCAGCCAGCCATGTTTCCAGTGTCTGTAGCGACCGCGAGCCTAAACATCTCGGACAGTGACTACTGGTGTTTTGTCTGTGTTTAACCAAATAAGCATATTTATTTTCCATTTTTATTTGGTTATTTATAGTAATTATTAACTTACTCAGTGACATTCAATGCAATTTTATGTATTTCATTCAGTTTTATTTACTCATTATTTACTCATTGACTCATTTAATCATGTCATTTATATGTGACTTACAATATTTTTCCATTTCAAGTTGAGCGGCACCTGTACCCATCTATGTGAGGGATGACTAAAGCCCACTTGACTTGACATAACGCACAGATGATTGCAAGCACAGTCATGCACACATATACATGTGGATAGCCACTGACAACACATATCCGCTGATTTTCACTACCTCTGTGTTGTAGGAGATCAGTGGCTGGTACTACCTACTAGGTGAAGACCTTGGTAAGACCAAGCATCTGAAAGTGGCCTCACGACGTCTCAAATCCAAACCTGGTGAGTGCTGAAGAATGCTCAGAATGAGTGTTCATGATGGTGGTGCTTGAAATGATTTAAGATGTTAATTACCCTTTGACGCTGACCGGGATATGTGGCCAGGAGATGGATAGATGGATGGATGGATGGATAGATGGATGGATAGGTGGATGGGGGTGGGTGGATGGATGGATGGTGTTACTGCGGCACAGCTTGAGTGAGGGTACTGGCCAAATTCTAGTTCCCAGTTGAAGAATCGCCTACAGTTACTCTGTATTCGGTGGGGGAAATACTTTTCTTTAATCTTGTACATGCCATCTGTGTGTGTGCTGAATTCATAAAAACAATTTGTTTTATTTATAGTTTTCTCTCTCTCTCTCTTTTTGGAGCATTCTTTGGAATTAGAGTTTTAAGATGGCCATTTACAGCTGTAACTGCCAAAACAGATATTTTGAATATCATGAGGAGTTTCACCATGAGATCGACAAAGTTCACATTATCTGTAAGAAAGGGAAAAATGCATCAGATTTTTTGACTGTGTTGAGTCTTATCTCACTGACAACCAGCAGAAGGCCTCTTTCATCTGGCTCTCATGATGCACCTCTCCCTTTTTTAAGAACGTAACTTCAGGGAAATTTGTAGCTGTAAAATCATATAATGTTTTACATTAAGTAATGAGTAGCTAGCTGTTTTTTACCTAATTTTTCCCTTTCTTCTCTCAGAATAATTGTTTTAATTGAAGAAACTGCTGTATTAAATGATTTAAGTTAAAGGATATTATCACTGCTAAGAAGTTTATGGTGAGTTTAGCCTCTAGCGATTTTATAGTTGTTTCCAGATGAAAATTTTTTGTGTGTAATTTCTAATTTGCACTGCTTTTGAAAGCGTGACGTATTCTGATGTATACATTTTTATTAAATAATTGTGGTGTAACTATCCACAATAATTTATGCATATAATCATTCTCACAGCACTCCCTGACACTGCTAATTTCCAAGGAGAAATCGGTCTTCCTCTATTTGACTTGCCTAGATATTTTTACGAAAATGCATTTTACAAAAATTACAGTTGTAATAATGCGCACACTGTCACAGAAAACTCACCATGGACTATTCAGAAATATAATTATTTTTGTCTCTGTCCCTCACTCCTGGTTTCCTGTGAGACTTCAGGATGTCTGACAGGGGAAATCCATACTTTTTAAGATAAATGCTTTGCTTTTTCCTCAATGAACAGTCTTCATTTCAGTTGATTTGACCAACTGGCTTGACACAGAGAGCCACATTTGTTCGAGTTGCTTGCACTTGCTTTTTGTAAATGAGTTTGGATGCCCAGTAAACTTGCTTTCCATGTTGTGGGGGTTTGATTGTGAGGGCTTTGGTGAGAAAAGGCTCTTGGCTTCTCGGCCGCAACTGCTTTGTCTCTGTAGTCTCTTTTTGAGATGCACAACATTTTGTGTTTTTGAATGCACAAAATATGCTGCTCTCTTGTTAATACTTGTTTCTCATTGGAAGCACCAACCGAAATGACATTTCTTGTAATCTCCAGAGGCCCCACAGAATGTGAATGATTCTCCCTCCATAATGAATCATAGCTAAAAACTGCAGGCAAAAATAGGTTGTTTGCTCTTTCCGCATGTCTAGATGCACTCATGTTCAGTCGTAATGGTCCTCCTACTACCTTTATGTCTCACTGTCACTTTTTAGGAAAACCTGCTTCTTTTTGCAGTTCTATACATTTTTGTCGTGCAAAAACTCAGTTCATATTTTTCAGTCTCTAGAAATGTTCCTGAAATGGTCAGTGAGATCTTGTGCAAGTGGAAGGTAGCTTGTCTGAGTCCCGTCCCTATCTGTACTGACACTGGCAAAGCCCCTCCCATTTCTTCTTGTAATTGGCTTGCTTTTAGTTAGTTTCCAGTTGTAGTTATTTTTCAGCTAGTATTAGTTAGTGTTTGGTCACTTTTGGTCGTATGTGGCCTTCAGCGCTGGTACATGTGGAACTCACATGATTCAGATCCTGTAATGCGAGGTACAAGTTGGACAGGTGGTACGGATCGGGTAGTGACAACACCAGCTGTTTATCTCCTTGAACTTCGTCATTGTTTACAAAGCTTAAATGGCAAAAAATGCGACTTTTATTTATGTTCGAGTGTTCAATGCTAGTTAATAGCTCTTCATAAGATAAACTATGATTAGGCTAACTCTTGGACATTGTCATAAAATGAACAGAGAAAGACATTTAAATTGTTAATAGCAATTATTTGTAAGACAGTCTTCAACTAAAATTCCATGATCTTGACAGCCCTATTCACTAGGAGAAACTTAATTTCATGGAAATCTATGAATGCAATCAAAAAGCTAAATGTGTCAAAAGTCTTGTATTTTGTTTGATTACTTACAGTTAAGGTTAGGGCTGGGTAGGGGTTAAGGTTGTCACAGGTGGGACTAGGGTTTTGCCCATAAAAATGAATGGTGAGACCCCACAAGACCCCGTGTGAATGCCTGTGTCTGTATATCAAATGTGTGTCTGTTTAAATATTAAAACTGACTAAATATTAAATATTAAAAATTGACTAAATACTGTGTTGGTAGTCTCCAATTTTATATTCTCTGGAGACTTTGCAACAGTTGTTGGTGACAGTTGTTGAGAAGCCAGTAGAAGTCTGAGTGACTCCCCCGCAGTCTGCAAAGTTGGCACGTCAATTTGTAATACTAATTTTAGTTTCATCGAGACGGAGTCAATTAAAATGGCCATGTATTTAGTGGCTGAGCCGGTAAATGGGAGGAGGAAGGTGTTTCTGACATGATGCTCTGTAGATTTTGAGGGAGAAGCCAGCAGTATTGTGCCCCAGTTGAATAGTGCCTTTGAGGGATCTTGAAAAGACATGGTTGCCCGGGAGAGTAGTAGTCTCTATGGTAACCTTGCAGAAGCTTGTAGATGGGTGGGAGTAATGGAGTGTGAGAAGGCTTTTCTTGACCTGTAGGCTTAGTTTCTCTGAGTCTTGTTCCTAGAACACACTGTTTGATCCTGGGAAGGATCCTGTTGCACTTTTTTTGAGTAACAGTATAACTGATTCAGTTTTATTAGTATTTTGTGTTCATTTCTTGGTGAGGGAAAAAAACTGGCCCCTTTTGGTACAAAGGGATGTTTTCTACGGGCAGCACTTCAGCCTGTGGCACTTTTGGCTGTTTTTCAGGCACTGCTTTGTCAAGCCGTGATGCTGCCCCTGAGACCACGAGCCAAGAGAACATGCAGTGCACAACGGTGAGTGAGCAGCTGCATGTCCTGTGAATGCATGGCTTCGTCAGTGAGACGACCGCTCGCTTAATGGCTGAGCTGAACGCGCCGCGATCAGCTTGTGCTGGGGGTCGATTTGCTTTCCCGCAAATACTTTTTCTCTTAGCTTTCCTGTTGGTTCGCAAACATGCTTTATGGAAAAAGAGTTTTAGGAAAACCTATGCAGTGCTGGAGCCATAGTTTTTGACATCCAGCTTGGAGGTATGAAATTGCATGAAAGTCTGTGGCTTCCTAAAGATATTCGAAGTTCTCCAGTCCAGCCAAAGCAGATCATGCCTTGAGATACAACCGCATGGTCATATGTGAAAACTTTGCTTAAACCAACTTCTGCTCCTTGTGATACATCCCCTTCCCCCTTTCTGACCTTGACTTTTCTGAGATTGAAGTTATGGAAGACAAAGCTGGGAAATAGGAAAAGCCAACACTGTGGTGGGAATAGGAAGTCTGGCTGAGGAGTAATCTGTCTCTGATTTATTCCACTTTACTCTAAGCCAGGCTTTCCCAACCCTGTTCTTGGGGACGCCCAGACAGGCCGTGTTTTTGCTCCCTCCCAACTCCCTGCCAGACGGTCAACATTTGTGCTCCGTATTGGGAGCTGGGAGAGAGCAAAGACGTGGACTATCTGTGGGTCTGCAAGGACCAGATTGGGAAACACTGCTCTGAGCACTTTGTTAGTTTCATGTACTGGTTTCCCACTGTTAGAGCAGCCCTGGAAGCCCGATCATTACTCGTATCCTTCCTTCCTTACTTGGAATTATCACTGCCGGCGGGACTTTGGGTGCAACTGATATGATATCCGATAAGGGGCCTGAGGTGAGGGGTGCATTTTGTTACAGCAGTCAGAAATAAAGGAGGCATGTGAAATAATCTGTCTTTATAAACATACCATTTACCAGCTGGTGTAAATGTTACCTGTCTGCTTACTAAATGGACTAGGTTGGATATTCAGAACAATCCGGAAGAATCGTCTATCACAAAATTAAAGTGAGGAAAAAAAGAGCTGGAGTAATGAAGGTGTAAATATGTACCTTAGGGCACCTAGTACCTTTCCACATATGGATGCTCTCAGCATCATTACTGCCCCCCCTCGGTCGCCACAGTCTTCAGAAGGAAAGGCACCGTGAGAACCTTTTCGGAACTTCTCGGGTCCTCTGAGTTGACACGCAGAATAGATCGCGGTTTGGCTAAAGACAGCAGAGCATTATGGGGCGTGCTAGTGTGATTTACATTGGAACAAGAGTATATTTACAGAAGAGGGAATAGAATAGGGTAAAAAGGAGGGTAAGAAATGCATTATCGACCCAAGTGGAATAATCTTTACAACATAGGTTTACAGGGCATAGGTTTACTTAAATTTACCAGTCATAAGCATTAAAACACTTACTCATTGGTGAACCCAAAGCCCCCCCCCCCATTTTTGTTAAAAACAAAAGGTCTGGCGTGATCCCTTCATCTGGAGAGGTTCCTTTTCACTCCTGTCAGCGGCTCATTGAGGTTTGCGCGTATTCCCTGCCCCGGACTGACCAGCCAAGTGTAGTGGGGGTCGTCTTTGATTGCTCCCCTAGAAAAAAACGCTGCTTGCAGTTGTCAGACATTGTGGAATAAGGGGGTGTCGTTCACTAGTCCGCATAATAGGCAGTGGTCCGCTTCCAAAGAAGAGCGAGCGCAGGTCGCCCTAGAATCTGGCAGCCCGTGTCGGAAGAGTTTAATGGTCTCCTCGGCCCCTCTGAAATGGTTATTGTGTCACTGTCTTTGGGCTTTTTAATTCTTTTTCGTTTTCTATGTTTTTTTCTCCAGCGTCTTCTCATGACTAAATGCTCTCGTTATTTTTTTGTCTGTGTGCGCTTTTGCTTGCTTTTTAGAACAAGTTTGCTCTGATATTGGTCTGAAGATGGAAATCATTCAGTTTGGAGGGTCGAGAGCATCTAAGGGTGTCTTAAAACACCATGACAGCTGGACATTGGTTGGCTGGGCGAGTGAACTGAAAAATAATACGTGAAATAATAATAATACGGAAAAAAACATTGATTCCTAGAAGTGAGATGGAGCCTGGTGGGGGCAGTGGGGGGAGCGATATTATGTACTAGTGTGTTTATGGGAATTTTTGGAGGTGCGGGATGTAAATCCTGTCTAGGCAAACTCTCCCCCAGTCCTGCTGTGAGCTGTCAGGAAGCCTGCTGGCTTATCAAATGCAGGCACACAGAGCGACCAGGGGTTGGGGAGGTGAAAGGTCGCTTCCTGGCATTCTTCTGCTACGCTGAGTTCCCATGAGCGGGCATGCCAAGTCCAGTGAGCTTGTAGCTGAGCCAGGCTGAGACGACCTGGCTTGTCCCGCAGATGCGAGCTCCCTGGGCGTCTGGACGCGCCGCGTGCCCCATGCCTGCATGCTACATGCCGCGCTCGTACATGCCGAGGACCGGCACCCTGCATACCATTCATGGGCTGTGCAGGGCCTGCATTGAGCGCAAGCTGCCTCAGGTCGGTCACACGGCGCCTGGCCCCTTGTACAGGATGTTATATGGGCAGAAAATGCCGCCTGGGACCAGGTTTGGGGTTTTTAACTGGGTGCCGGTGTTCTTGGTGTTCGACAGGATAACCGGTACGGTAAATTGGCGGATAACGGAGCAGTTGCGCTGGGGTTTCGGTGTAGCTTAAACTGTGTGTGTGTTGGTCGATATTCAGAGTTTTTAACGTTAAGGTTAACGTCGGCACTTCCCTGTCATGCATGCTTCCTTCTGTTGTTCTAGCAGTGAATTCGGTGAATATGAGCCTGACAAATACAGCTTGTTTTGTTAAACAAAGTAAGCTAGTTAATAAGTTTAAATGATAAGCATCTCGTATGTTATCTTAAGGTAACTTGATTCCCTTAAATTGTGTTTTTAATGACAGTCGCTAAAATTAAATCTCTTGGTCACTTTTGACTGAGGGTGCAAAATTCTCACCCCTTGACTTTAATGTTCAGCATGTATGTCGCATGCAGACTTCATGGTGAACATGGGTAACACGTGTGATAAAACATTCTCTGGTGAGAAAGAGGAGTTTGTCTTGGAATCTTGGAATCTTCAAGTAGCGTTGAATGAATCACATTTTGAGCTTCTGTTCTTTTAATATGTGTAGTTAGCATGGCAGATATCGCACGGCTTACAACATGAATTGTAATCACTAGCGCATGTAGGACTGCGGGGCTTGTGCTTGTATGAAGAGGCAAATCCTCTCTTATTGACATAGATTTTTATCCAGGATGCCGTAGACTCCTCTCGGGTGTATCCCCTCTGCCAGTGCTGTGATCTGCTATAGAAGCTAGACGGAGGCTAACAGGACAGAAGGCCCGGTCTGGGGACGGCGGGTGAATATTTGGGATGCTTCAGTGTTTCCAGGCAGAATGCGAGCGAGAGCGAGACGAGAGCGAGATGGGAAGGGAGGCTGAGTGTGTGAGTTCGGCTCCATCGGAGAACTTCTGTCTTTTGCGCTCAGTGTAGCCAAAATAAAATAAAAAAAAGCGAGAGGCGGTTTGTGCTCCTGCTTGGTGTTTCAGCGAGAGCCAGCAGAACTGGCGGCAAGTCAGCCTCTATTCCCAATATCCTCTGGCAGATTCACTGGGAAACCCACACCATAGACACAAGCTGGTCTCGGAGCTCAGTGTGCTCTCTCTCTCTGTCATACACACACACACGCACACACAGTCTTTGTACCCCCCAGCTGGTGATATGGAATCATGGCTTCCGTTTCTCATGTCTTCCGAGCGGAATGGGACATGCGGGTGATGCTGGGAAGATGCAGTGCATGTTGTCAGGCTGATGAAGCATGTCCCATTAATCTAAATAGTGGCTGTATGACATAAACACCCCTTTGTTACTGTTTGGGCTGAAATCATGAGCAGTAATGCAAATGGATTTTTTTTCTCGCTCATGTGGCCACTACTAATGCAATGAACTACTGGCATTTTATAGTTGTGGGATTATTTTTTTCAGTTGGGTGTCCCTTGCCAGGGTCCTGTGCTTTGCCCTAGAGGAATAGAAAACGTGACTCTTTGAGAACTTCCCCTCTGTGCTGCTTACAGCCTTTGTGTGCAGATATTTGTCGTGCTCGGCCCCCTTGAGGAGTTGAGTATTTGTTGGTTTGCTTTATTCTGCAAGTGTAATGAATGTCTAAGGAATTTGCCTAATGCTGCGTGAGAAGAAACTGTGGGGCAGTGTAGTACAGTAGCAGTGACTATAGGAAGGACATGAGACACAGGGAGGACAAAGACAGCTGAGTAAGAGCAAAGAGG
>JAODKN010000041.1:16653146-16664197 GCA_026774425.1 Petrocephalus zakoni
GCCACGTAGAATTAAGGCAGTTCTGAAGGCGAAAGGGGGTCAAACACCGTATTAGTATGGTGTTCCTAATAATCCTTGAGGTGAGTGTGTGTGTGTGTATGTGTGTATATATATATGATAATTGCTCATCACTCTTTTATCTCTCATTTCAGCCAGTTTCTGCCTCTGTAGCACACTAGTTCATACAATGAAGCTCCTGTTTGGTTTTGCAAACTTGACCCAATGTCCTGCCTAGCTGCATGTTCTCCTTTGAAGTGGTCCTTTGGATTTCTGTAGGTTGCGAGAGAGATAAAGGGTTGTTGCTCGGTGGCAGCGCGGACGGCCCCTTTGTCTCACGCCTGGGGAGGCCGAGGGTTTCGGCTGCCTCTCGCCATTTGGCTGTGCAGTTAGCTATCCCTGGTGCCTCTTGGTTGCTCACGGTGCAGGATGTATCCCTGCCATTTGGTCTGTGGGTTCTCTGACCGGGATGAGCAGGTGGAGGAGGGAGTCGCTCTGCATTCCGAGGCCCTCTCACGTACCCGTAATGCCCAGGCGATCTGATTCAGCTCCCTGTCTCCCCGTGGCTCCGTTTTAACTGGCTCTGCTCTGGCTCAGGAGTCGGATATGCTGGGCTCCACCATGTTGTGGCATTATGGGAAATTCTGTCAGCTCTCTGCTTTTTTTTTGCAGTTATATTAGTCATGTCTATATATAAAAAAGTGAAATCATTGGCTTCTGGCTGAGGAGAACATTACATCAAACCTCACACCTTCACTTATATTTTCTCCTTAACGCAATAAATCACAGATGGCGCCCAACAGGTGGTGGCGGTCTCACAGGAGTAAATAAGCCATACACAGAGGGACTGTGACGCTGCCTGCATAGTGTAGCTATAATATTTAGGTTTTCAGGAGATACGAATACGAACGATTTTGTGCGTTGGCAGCTAATGTGCTTTTGAATTAGCACTGCGTTTGCATCTCATTCCCTTGGCAGACCCTGTCATTGAAGTCGACATATGGGGTAGATACTTAAACTGTTGAGTGCATATGTAGATGTGTGGATGGATGAATGGATGTTGGTAAATGAGCGCCCCAACACAGATTTACTCAAAGTGAGGTGAGTACCTGGGCAAGTGATTATGTGCCCTCCATGCTGTTTATGTCTGTCAATGAGGCACATTTGGGAGGAGAAAGGTAAAGCATAACTCATATCATCAAAAGGCCAAGATGAGTGATGTTACTTCAAAAGGAGCAGTGTGAGGATGCTATTTCTACAGCACCCTTTCCAGTGTAGTCAATCTGAATAGCTTGGCAGTCTTATCTTGCTGTGTGGACTGAAGCGTAAGCTGTTTGGTATGCCGCATGTAGCTGAGAGGTCAGGAAGCCTTTATCATGGATCCCAATGACTTGAACGGGGAAGGAAGACAGTGCTGGATAACTAAGGTGCTCTGGGTCTAGACGGGTCCTTCAGAAAGGAGCATTCTTTTGGAGGCAGCTGGAACGCGGCTGTGTGAGGAACGCGATCTGACTCGATGAAAGGGAGATCTCTGGGGCAGTTCTGTGGGTCACAGAAGAGTAACAGTCTAGATGGTGAGTGGTGTAACTGCATGGAGCTGGTGATGGAATGCGTGAAGCCCTAGTTCCTGTTTTTGCTTATATGCTAGAAGAGGAGTCACAAGGGTGGCTTAGATAGGGGACGTCTGCCCTTCGGGATTTAATGGCTGGGTAAATTCAATTAGGAGAGGGTCCCTCCTTCAGCTCCACTCTAATGTAAAGTAACATGCTGGGTATCTTGCTGTTGCACTGTTCCTGTTAATAAGATGTAAATTAGGTTATTCCTATATGAAATTTTAATGACTTCCAGTCATCAGCTGTGGGTCTAGAGACTCTCTGCTCAGTTGGGTTTCTGAGGGCTCTTTCTTATTCTTTGTGAAAATTCTCTCCCTTGCAGGTTTGTATTACACATAAAAATGAAATGTGTTTCATTGTTGTACATTTTTAAATCTTTTCAGTGATTTTTGAGACTAATAATTGACCAATAATTTTGATCAGCCAATATCACCATTCCATGAACAACATTAGTGGAAAACTTGCTAGTAAAACACTGATAATGTCTCCTTAAACAGTTATGATGGGAAAGGAGAGCAAATGCCGAGAAGCTATACTTCCTGTATCATAACCTGCTACTCTTAGCCTGGGGATATGAGTAAGTGTTATGGCTCGCTTTAAGGTTGAGCTATGACAGAATGAGTGTGTTGTTATGTATGTTAAAGACCAAGGGAAATTCTTTGTGCTGTGAGTTTTACTTGCAGCTGTTAAACATACGTGACAGAGCTTGTCAAAGGAGAATTCAGCAACACAAGAAAAAACCCACAGACCCATAAACAAAACATAAACTTGCGATACATCCAGTCACACTGAAGTGATCAGAATTCAGTCTGCTTTACCTGCCTTGAGCATTTCTGAATTGGAGGTTTAAGGTTAATTTGAGGTCATAAGGTGGTTTATTCCAAGGCTATGGTTTGTATGATTTCAGCAAGTTGACAATCATATCAGTCAGTGAAGCACTGCTGAATTAAAACGCTTCTCCATCCATTTTCTGAAACCGCTTATCCTTCCGGGTCGCGGGGGTCCGGAGCCTATCCCGGAAGCTACGGGCACGAGGCGGGACCAACCCAGGATGGGGGGCCAGCCCATTGCAAGGCACACTCACACCTATGGGCAATTTGGTAACTCCTGCTATCCTCAGCATGATTTTGGACTGTGGGGGGAAATCCGGAGTACCCGGAAGAAACCCCACCACGGCACAGGGAGAACATGCAAACGCCACACACATGGAACCCGCGTGGAGACTGGAACCTCGGGCCCAGTGGTGTGAGGAAGCAGTGCTACCCACTACACCACCATGCCTATATTATAACAGCCAGTATTCCCATTTATTGGATTCTTAAGCTCCTTAAAATCTGTATTGGTACAGTATCAGTGATGGTACTTTCATATCGGCCAGGCCCTGAGATATAGGCCCTACTGGACTTTTGTCTCTCTGCTCATAGATATAATTTCAGAATGCTAAGCTTCCTGCCAGCCTTAGCCAGCTGAACTTGCATGTGTTGTGGGCCTCATTTCGCTCAACGTCCCTCCCTGCAGTGGATTTCTGACCTCAATTAAGGCTTCTGCATACAGAGTCCTTTTGCGTTTCTCCTGTCTCAGTCCAGATGGTACCCAACCTGTTCCCACTGCAACCCTGCCTGTCACCCAACAAGGCCTGTTCTATTTTAGTTGCCAGTTTAAAAGGAGCCTTTGTAACCCAGATTCAAATTAATGAATTTCGACGAGAGTCAGAGAGGCTCGCTGGCGAGTTCGCGGAATTTCCTGTAATATTTTGAGGATCGTCCACATGGGCAACCTGTCCAACAGACCCCGGGACAAGAAGATGAGACGGGGTTGGTTTTGTCGGGCTGCTGATTCCCTAAACCGACGCCTCCTTTCTGACCGTGCGCATGTAAGTGTTTGGCTGTCTGCTGCTCATATCCCCTCTGCATTTTCTGTGATATTGTGTTCTACGTGTGTGATGTTTTATCTGAAGCAAATGTTCTTGTTTGAGGTGTTCAGTTGGTGTGTGTTTGTGTTTGGGTAATCTAAGCATATAAAAAGTAGCTCCCATTTTCTTGCTTTTTCCATGCCAAAGTTTGGTTTAAGTAAATGTTAAGTACTGTGTGTAGGCGAGTGACTTTAATCTGAGACACCATGGACCTGGGGCCTCTGGCTGGATCTGCAAAAGGCCCAGCCAGACAGAATAGTTCAAGTGGTAAAGCTATACATCATGTTATATGCATTTAGAAGACCAGTTAACTGGCTGCCAGCTACATAGCGCAATGCACGAAATTAAATTAGGAATTCAGTTTGATGTGCCATATTAAAGAAATATATTTGCCATGGATGAAGGCCCTCGCTCTCATTTTAATTTTGATTCTACCGTTATGTTTGAAGTACATTTTCTTGATTTTTTATTTCTCGATTTTTTTTTTTATTTTTTTATTTTTTTTTTGCAGTTGGTTGGGGATCCCAAAATAAAGAGTGAGCCATCTGCTTGCTGTTATGTAGTCTCCCTTTCAGGCAGGAAAAGTTGCCTGGTTTTGCAATGTGTGTAAAGTTGGTGTTCTGCTGCATCTTCATGTGCAGTAACATCCCTCCCATCAGTGCATTGTGTCCCAAGCTGCCTCCCCAACCTCAAGCACCTGCCCATTTCTCCCTGAACATGGTCAAATCACACCTATGCATAGTCCAGTCTGAGGCACGGTCCCAGTACAGTCACACTAGCTCAAAATGACTATCCAGTGTCTTCTCAGAGTTTAGTGAAAATGGGTGTTACTGGATAGTACGATATACTGCGGTAGTTTGGGTATGCCATGGTATTTTGGTATTTTAATTCAGCTAATCAATGGCGTTGCTTTTGAAAATCCTGTATGGCCAGATATGTGAGAAGCATGCTAGCTTATAAACAGGGATTGACTTGATTTCTACTCAAGCATGCATTAGTGGTAAAAAGGGTTAAATATGCTAGTCAATTCTTGGTGTAACAGCACAGATGTGTTCTACCATTGCTTTTATTATTATATAAAAATAAACTTCTTGTTATAACAATGCAAACATGCATAAAATAAATATCCTCCACTACACTGCTATGAAACTCAGGGGTCAGCCCCACCCATGCCATACCAAATTGGTTTAACAATGTGGATTTGTGGGTCAAAGTTCATTCAAATCAACTTTGAGCGAAAACACCCCACTAATTTGCCAAAATACCAAAATACCAGAAGCCTGCTTTTTGCTTCGAGCAGCTACGATATTTATTTTTAATGAACCTCTCAGGTGAGGGACACGTTTGTGAGTATAAGTTTGAATGCATTCAAGATCAACAGGCCCTTAAACAGGATGAAGATGGAGGGAAGGGGGGGTCAATTATTTTATGTATTTATTGAGGGTGAATTAATACAATGGTCAGTGATAACACAAAGGACAACGACCAGAAGCTACATGGCTTTATGTGAAATCAGTGTTAATGTGACTTTAGATTCTGTGCTTCTATAGTTGTATATGAATACCAGTGGCTGTGATTTTAAGGCCTTTTGTAAAGACTTGTGGTGTCATTGTGTCTGTGAATCGGCATTTTTCTCGAATGTCCTATGAATGAAAGGATGGACATGGAATCCACATGGTAAAAACAAGCTGTTCTTAATGAGAAATCAATAAAAATCATCAATGCATTAGTAATGTATTCGTGATATGTGTGAGCTTTTTGTGAATACCTGTTAGATTGCTCAGGACATATATATGTATGTATATTATATCAGCGTTCTGATAGAGGAGTTCCCTCTTTTTGAGTCTAAGGAGTGTTTTGTTTTTATGGAGCTGTCATGTTCTCATGAGCTATGAATGCAGCGTTGGTTTTATTGCTCTTACGTGTAATATTGATTTTGGTTTCTTTGTTGAAGGAAGGGAAAAGTTCATGGAAAAAGGTATTTTTAACATGGTAAACATAACAAATAGTTTTGATTGTGAAAAGGTATCTTAAAGGGGAAGTCGGAACATTGTGCCGGTTATTTATGTGTCAGCAAAAGGTTGCCAGTCATATCTCTTTAAAACGTGAAATGGGAGAAGAGCGCGAAGCTTCACATGGTTAAAGGCACCAGTTGCTGACAGGCCTGAATTGCCAGACCATTAAAATGTGATTGTAACTCTGACATTTTAAGATGCCTAGGTGTCCAAAGTACTGATATGTTGTGGAAGTTATCATAATGTTAGTCCTTTCACATAGTCAGCTATGTTTTATTAACCTTAGTCAGCCCCCTGTTATATACTTGCCACTCTGTATGTTGTGCATGCTGAAGCTGAACAATAATATTCAAGCTTACTGAAACAGATATGCCAAACTATTCATAAAACACAATTACCGGTAATATAACAAACCTCTGCAGGAAATGGTGTTGAGCAGTCTACCTGGAAATCATTTCCAGAGCTGCTCGTTTCGTATTCTGCCAGACAGTTTACACTGAGGAAAGATCTGATCTGGCTGAATGAATTTCAGGGTAAGACTTTACGTAAAGGGACACGCATATTTGGTCGTGACTCAGTTACTACTGGAGTACAAATCGTGAACAAAGATATAGTAGTTTTGAGTTAAAAGATGAATCACAAGTCATTCATGATGACCAAACATGAGATCAGCTTTTCACTTCTTTTTCATTATTTGTTCCTTCAGTGGTTCACAAAGCTTTACAGAATTAACAGATATGGTAACAGATATATTAACTGCTTGAGATAAAAAATGAATCACGATTCATTAATGGCAGACACATAAAATCAGTATTCAACTGAGACTTAACTTGTGGTTGCTACGTAAGTTAGAGCTTAATATTATATTATTTGTGTCCCCTCAAGTCAAGTGTTACCCAATTTCACAACTCTTGCAATGCCCTCTTCTGTTTAATGGAGGGGGTTTGCCACTGCTCTTCACAATGGTATATTTACACTTTTTCTCGGAATCAATTTGCTCAGTTGGCTTTGGTCTGTTTCAGAGTTGGTGTTCTGGACACCACTGACCTCAGGCGAGTGTGTAATTAAACTGTCTTCGAAGGATGTTCCAGGCACTACTAGAGAAGTTACCTGTAAGTGAACCTGTAAAATTCCTCTTAGGAGCCAGCGAGTGGGACAGGAGGGACAGGAGAGCAGTCTCACCAGCTTTCTCACGCTCCTTATTCTGGAAACACTTGGAGAGTCCAACTATCAGCTGCAGGATTGTTTTTGCTGTGAAGGAAATAAGTCTATACTGTAGCATTCAGCTGAATCTCCGAGCAAATCACAATAAGCTATTTATATTGTAATATCGAAATTTAGAATATTTACAAAAATTTCTGTTCAAATCAACCAATGACACACAGTGGGTGGAAGCCTGAATCTTTTTATGTTCGACTGATTGGCGATAACCAAAATTACTCTGTAGCAATAATTTCTGCATATTTTCCAATATGCATTGAATATGCCAATATGCATTAAAACTTTCAAATGAGCCATCACTCAAGAAGAACCAAGCAGCATTTATATCTGACTGACTTTTTGGAGTAGGGGGCCTTTTAAAGTTTTTTGTATATTTAAATATGTTAAATCTATAGTTAAAGCAAAGGAAATTGCAGAACAGTTATTTCATTTCATATGTCATATATTTGCCTATGCATGTTAGGCTTTTTATCACACACAAACCAGTAATCATTTTGTCAACAAATTTTTTTACGATAAGTATTTCATGACTAAATTGAAACAACAACGTAAATGAAAAAATATTTAACAACGGAAATTGCAGCGACTTGATGGAGCGCCTTCCTGAAACTAAACTGAGAAGTAAACTGTATCTAGTTAGCAGAAAGAAAGACACAGAAAAGCGTCCTGCAGGGTTGCAAGCTCTTACACATTTGGCGTGACACGCTTTCGGGCTCTCACTCTCATGCAAGAAATCCTACCGCAAATGTACATTTCTCCATTATTAGCCGAAAATTAGTTATTTTAAAAGCGCCAGATAACCCTATGGACTGTTTACAGGGTAATAATGCTGTTACATACATGTAAATGAGTGTGCATGTGTGTGATTATCTCACCCCAAAGTTGGCAGCCCAGGCTTAATGCTTGGCCCAGCTTTATGCTTATTGCTTATTGCTAAATGCTTAATGCTAAATGCCACACTAATGTCCCTTTTTTGTCATTTCAGCAAATTTACTGCATTATGTACTTTGTGTTTCTGAAGAAGGGTTATTTTAAATCGTAAAGACAGGTTTTGCACACGACTAAATGGGTGCTTGGTAGGTGTTTTGATGCCTTAATTTTTTTTCTTTCTGTGTAAAATGGGCATAAAGTAAAAATTTTGATAGGTATTGTGATACTCTAATAACAAATGAAACGGGGGAAAAGCACAAGTATGTTGATGTATGCAGGAAAGGAATATAATTGTATTGGCCTTTTTCTGACAAACTTTATGGAAGAAGGTAGGTCAGTGACACATTCTCAGCCTCGATGACTACGCCTCATAGGGTATGCTTACGTATAGGGTATGCTTACGTATAAGGTATGCTTACGTATAAGGTATGCTTACATATAAGGTATGCTTACGTATAAGGTATGCTTACGTATAGGGTATGCTTACGTATAAGGTATGCTTACGTATAGGGTATGCTTACGTATAGGGTATGCTTACCTATAAGGTATGCTTACGTATAGGGTATGCTTACGTATAAGGTATGCTTACGTATAGGGTATGCTTACGTATAAGGTATGCTTACATATAAGGTATGCTTACCTATAAGGTATGCTTACGTATAAGGTATGCTTACGTATAAGGTATGCTTACGTATAGGGTATGCTTACGTATAGGGTATGCTTACGTATAAGGTATGCTTACGTATAAGGTATGCTTACGTATAAGGTATGCTTACTTCTCCAGGGAATTTGTACAGCCAGTAGAAATATCCTTCAGCAAAATCCAGTTCAGTATCACAAACCTGTCTGGGGAAATCATGACGAAAAAATTTACTAATATTAGACTAAAATTAAACTGACTAGCATTCCACTGACTAATTCTTTGCTAAAACAAAAACAATACTAAAATGTGACTAATCCAACTGCAGTTTTCAGTTAGTGACTAAGACTAAAACTGAATTTAAATTTCTTGCCAAAATTAACACCTTAAATATTAAATGCTTAAAATATTTCTGCAAAGCAGCCTGGCAGTAATTTGAGGTGACAATAAAGGAGAACTCATTTGAATCTCACCTGTTGGAAAGGATTCCTTTCTGTGATCTGTGGAGGATAAACATTGTGTTATATACTGTACCCGTCATCAACAAAAAGCATTTGCGATAAAGGAATACGCAGCCATCACAGAGATGATAGGTACAAGGCCACTTGTGTAATTCAGCTTTATGTGCGTAATTTACTACAGACTCCACCCTGTCAGTTTTTGGAAAAGGGAAGAAGCGTCAGTCTTGTGGAATGACAAGAAGGAATTTGATTTACGAGAGATTTAGATTTAGATACATGCTTCCATGTAGTATCTGAGCGCCTTTGTACTGGGAAGCGGTCACATGGAGACGGGTTTGCATTGTGGCAGGATAGTAGTATTTATTCACACAGGGCCACTGCAAGATCTATATGGATTTATGAAAACCTAAAAAAAGAAATTGAATATCCTGTCAGACGTCTACCTATGTGCTTCTCCATACTTTTTAATGTAGTGACCTGAGATTCGGGTAGCTTATTTGATCGCCTTTACTTGAGCAGTATACCATAAACAATGCTGTTACCTCCATATGTATTACAGACAAATATCTCAGTTCAGTTGTGTGGCATCTGAGTCACGTTCTGTCCTCTTTGTGTCCGGATCTGAGAGCCCACTGGGCTTTTTCTCTCTTCTGCGATCATTCAAATGATGTAAAGCCGGGACACGGCTGTCTATGACCAGTGAGTAACTGCAACCGTTTTCCTTTGTTCCTCTTGCCTGCTGTGTGAAGAGGAGCGAGCGCCTGGTCAGTCTGGAAACGTTCTCTGTGGATCAGAAGAGGCGAGTGTGCGAGTGTCTGAGGGACAACGTGGACGAGCAGAGGCAGCGGCAGGTAGGCGCCTGCACACTCCCGCCAGCGCCTGACACACGTGTCACCTGTCACAGCGCTGTCGTGCCATGTGGTTTCAGGAATTGACTATGTAAACATTGCTGATGCAGATCATGAACTAAAAGCACACAGCCATGCGTGACCATCACGTGACCATCACCCCTGCCTTCCCCACACTCATCACACCTTTGACACAGACAGACACACATGTGCCCTCTCCCCCAGCACACTCGCACACACGTCACACACACATCGCACATTGTCTTACTGATGGACGGTGAGAAACCATCTTCGCCTCCCATTGGCTGTCCCGCACTTTGACTTTACGTGTTTATTCTATTTTTATCCTTTACTTGACAGACTGCAATTTTGCACGGCATCTTTATACTGTAAATATTGTTGCACTTTAATGTCATTGTGTCATGTAGAACTGCCCTGTGTGCCTTTAATTGCCCCTTGGGGACAAATAAAGGTTTTTGAATTGAATTGAATTGAATTGAATTGAATTGAATGCAATCTCCAGCAACAAACATTGGCAGCAGAAAAAGAGCTTAGTGACATTCAGCCTGGCACTATCATAGGTTGCAATCTTTCCAACAAGTTAGTTCATGAGATATCTGGTCTCCTAAATGTGCGCCAGGCAAGCGCAAATGAAGTGATTATGAAGTGGAAACCACTAGGTGCAGGTTTAGTTCTGCGGTTGTAGGCCACACAAGCACACAGAAAGGAAGCCGGTCAGCCAAAATTAATACCAACCTGAATGGCAGCAGATCCCACCAGCAATGTTCCAACATCTGACAGAAAGCCTTCCCAGAACAGTAGAAGCTATAACAGCAACAGAGGTCGGGCCGGCTTCATATTAATACCCTTGGCTTTGGAATGAGATGTTGGACTAGCTGGTGCCCACATACTTTAGGTCATATACCAAGAGTGCTTCATGCACCAGCAATCTCTGTTGTTCAGTGGCGTGGGAAACAAGTTAGGTGAAGCTTGTTCTGATCTGTTGTTTCTATGGCTTTTTTTGAGGGATGCTGGTAGGTAGTTCCTGAAACTATTAATAGCATGATGAACTATTCTCTGTAGGCCCTCTTTTGATTACATGGACTTGTTTTCCTTTAATACATGCAATTAGGCTTGTATTAGCTCTTATTATTCTTTGTAGGGACATCAGATTTCACCATTTCCACCATCTCCTTGTCTTTGCTTTATTTTCTGTTTATTTCTTGAATGCTGACATTTTTTAAAACAAAGTGGGAACCATTTTTACCAGGGATGTTTGTCAGCTGTAGATACATCTGTCATAAAGTAATAATACGTCAACACAGGTGTTAATAGAACAGGAAAAGCCTTGGGGAGGGCGGGGGTGGGGGGGGGTGAACCATTGAACAGCTGAAACACTTTACAATTATAGCTG
>JAODKN010000041.1:16679604-16701496 GCA_026774425.1 Petrocephalus zakoni
TCTCCTTATGAAGGCTCTATTCTATCGTTTATAGAGCATAATGATCACTTTGTAGATATTTCATTTGTTTTATGGGCATTTTAATGGCCAATTCAACAAAAGCAACTGAAACCTTTTAAACATGCCAAGTTTTCTAATAATTTTGGCCACCGCTGTGTATATATATAATATATATATATATATATATACACAGTATTTGCTTTAATCATATGACACAGGATGTTTCTGCAGCTAAGGAGGTGTCTCCTGAATAAAAGATGCAATAAGGCGGGTGCTTCTCCAGTGGTGGTATATCTTTCAGGTCATCAGTAATTGGCTGTGGGTGACAGCATCATTTAATTTAGGCTCTGCCTGCCAGGTACCTGCTGGGTAGGGATGGCCGATCCACGTCCTTTCAGTTCCGATCCAATTCCGATACAAGGGCTCTTTTTACGTTAATATTTTAGTATAATATAAATAATAAATATTTATACTTCGTATATTATTAATTAGTTTAAACACACAGTCCTTTTGATGGAATAATTCCTTCAGAATGCTTTTTATATACCGTGTTTCCCTGAAAACAAGACAGGGTCTTATATTAATTTTTGCCCCAAAAGAAACGTTAGGGCTTATTTTCAGGGGATGTCATGTACAACAAACTACAGTACATTTACTGGTGATGTGAACATCTGCATGAGGGACTTGTAAACAATTATCTTGAGACAGTTAAGATTAGTGTTGCTTTTAATGTGAGTATGTGCCACAGTAGTATGAACATCAGTGAATAACCGATAAATACATACAATAAATAAAGTGCTGTAAACACTGTACTCCACTCTTGCCTCTTCTTCATGCTGTATTCCCCAGGCCATCTCTGCTGTCCTGTAACATCCTTGAAAATGAAGAGGTCTTGCAGTGAACTGTTTGTGCACTTAGAGAGATTTGTAGTTTTTAAACTTCAAAAGTGTACGCACTCATGCCAAAAACTAGGTAGTTGACAATGTCCCATAAGAGAGCCGAGGTAGTGTGTTGGGATCCTTTGTCCATTTGTTTGGTGGCATCTCGTAATGGTCGACGTTGATCACCGATAACTTCTTCAAATACATTTGCTTAGCATCCACACTTCAGTTTCTAACTGCTGCGACCCCGGGGGAATTGCTTTCTCCATCTTTGCGTTTCTTCCAGTGTGAAGATCTAGGGAGCATTTTCAAAAAGCATAGTTGCTAACAATGATAGCAACTTACATGGTTAGAACCATGCAACTGAATGAGTCAAACTATGTTAGTTCTAACAGGAGCTTTTGAGAAGCGCTCCCCTGGTTATTTGTGTTTCTCTAAATATGGCACCGCTATCCCGTGATTCAATGTGGTAGTGACATAACTCCACGGGCCCAATCCATGGGATAGTAACTAGGGCTTATTTTTGGAATAGGGCTTATATTACGAGCATTGGGGTTGGGGGGGGGATCATGCTTAGGCTTATTTTCGGGCTTGCTTCCACTGTCTTAGTAGTACTTGTTTTTGTACAGGGGAAAAAGAGTAATATTAGCACCTATTAACACTGTAAAAAATGACAAGAATTTCTTCTGTTCTCTAGAAAGTTAATATTTTGTTTGCTTCTGTTCCTCTCCTGAGTGGCATTTCAGCCATTTCATGTAGCCGTTTCACCACCAGCTCATTTAACTAACTGAATTAGTTAATACATTTTATAATTGATTATATTGATTAGCCAAACATAGTATTCTAGTGATTAAGTCACCAAATACATGGGCGTATTGGCTGGTTGCTGCCAAGCCTGGGGTGACTTTACAATAGGTTTGAATACTTATTTACATTTACATATGTCACGTCGGATGAAAGTGTGAGCTAAGTTGACTAAATTTAATGGCTACACTGAGACAGTAACTGTAGTTACAGGATCTCAAGAGAAAGATCTTCAATATTTAGCCATCGGTTTAGCATGAAGGGTTTTATTTGAGCCCCTGGTTTTTCTTTTTGTGCTTGCAGATGCTGGACCCCGAGGCTGACGAGCTCTGCAGGGTGAGGAAGCTTCGGCAGGGGCACCACGGCCTGGGGGACGACTGCGTGCCCGTCATGGGCAGCACTCAGCCAGAGCACCTGCTGCAGCTGGGCCAAGCATGCACCGTGGCAGACGATGGGCAGAAGCTGGTGCCCCCCCCAGCCACCTCCACCCATGGAGAGGACTGCAAGAGCAAGGAGGTTTGGGGGGCCGAGGTTTCGCAGGAGACTAGGGGTGAAGCCAAGGGAACAGACTGGGCGGACGAAGGAAGAAGTGGCCCAGAGCGCCTGCCTTCCTACTCATCCACGTCCTTCATCATCCCCGAGCTGCGGCTTGACCGGGCCTTGAGTGCCGACGGCCTGTCTTCCCCGGGAACAGATGGGGATGATGAGGAGGATGATGAGGAAGAAGAGGAAGACGTCGAGGAGAACTGCTTGAAGCGCAGCAGAGGCAAGCGGTGTAGCATGGTGCCAGCCTCGTCGTGCGAGAAGCACCAGGGGGGTCTGAGTGTGCAGGGGTCCCTGCGCCGGCGTACGCACAGTGAGGGGAGCCTGCTCCAGGAACCCCGGTCACCCTGCTTCGCCTCTGATAACGCCATCCACTGCCTGGAGTCGGCGGGCGGCCACAAGGGCGGCTGGACTCTGCCTTCCCCCAAGACGCTGAAGAAGGAGCTGGCCAAGAATGGTGGATCCATGCATCAGCTTTACATGCTCTTCTCTGGGAGGAAGGTCAGTCTCCTTCATGCCAAGAATCTCATCCAGCTCTCCAGGCTTGCTGTTGTCATTTGTATGCAGGCAAACCAGCAAAACTACTGAATGAAAGTCAGTATGGCATGGAAAGCCGTGGCTTTGTGTCACCATATTGCTTTCTTGATGGATTTTGGCCATGTGTTGTTTACCACAAACAAATCGCCGTAATGCAGTAGCTGTGATGCTCCGTTGTGTGAAATCTGTGTTCTTCTCCTTAGTTATACTCTAAAGACTTTGGTTTCACAAAAACACGAGACACAGAAATATTAATGAGCATTTTGCACTTGGAAGAGGTTAATTTTTCATGCCACAGTTTTTCATGTCATTATCCTAATCTTCAGAACTGCAAATTAAAAATAGCTGAGCTTAATTTAATTCAACTGCACCAAGTAAAATGTTCTCCAACATTTCAGAAGTTTTATTTTTATCGTTTCTAATGTGGAGGGTAATGACTGCTCCTTTTAAACACTGGACCAGTTATTGTCTGACACCTAGTGATGAATAGAAGGAAATGCGTAGAAAAGCAGGCCTGTGCTAAGACTGAATTCCCATAATGCATTGGTACAGAAACTCTGTAGTGTCTCTTCAGCAGTGTTTCTCAGCCCGGACCCATCCTCACTTCTGCTCCCTCCCAAGTCGCTTCTGCCAGTCCACATTTTGCTCCCTCCCAAATCGCTTCTGCCAGTCCTCATTTCTGCTCCCTTCCAAGTCCTTTCCGACAGTCCACATTTTGCTCCCTCCCAAGTTCCTTCTGCCAGTCCTCGTTTCTGCTCCCTCTCATGTCCCTTCCAGCAGTCCTCATTTCTGCTCCCTCCCAAGTCCTTTCCGGCAGTCCACATTTTGCTCCCTCCCAAGTTCCTCTTGCCAGTCCTCGTTTCTGCTCCCTCTCATGTCCCTTCCGGCAGTCCTCACTTCTGCTCCCTACCAAGTTCCTTCTGCCAGTCCTCATTTCTGCTTCCTCCCAGGTCCCTTCCGGCAGTCCACGTTTCCACATTTCTGCTCCCTTCCATGTCCCTTCCAGCAGTCCCCATTTCTGCTCCCTCCCATGTCCCTTCTGGGCAGGTCACATTTTTGCTCCCACCCATGTCCCTTCCAGCAGTCCTCGTTTATGCTCCCTCCCAGGTCCCTAAAACATGGACGGTCTGGGGGTCCCTGAAGACTAGGTTTAGAAACATTGCTCTGCAGAATATGGGCTTGCAACAGGTTTCTGGTCCAAGGCCTGGATTGCAGTCCAGTATGGTACCATTTAAAACAACAATATAATGGTTTAAAAGGCATCAACCAAACCAATAAATGCTACATTTTTCTCATGTTTTAATCAAGAATAAGACTTGTGTCTACAAGGTTTCCGGCTGAGATACTAAGAGCAGAGCTGTTGAATTCTTGAATGAGGAGTTTACCTCGGATTGCTTCAGGAAATAACCATAATTGTGTTTGTTACCGATGGAGCCTTTTCCATAATTAACCTAAAAGGTACATCTAAATGTCATTGCAGGACAAAGAGGGTGAGACTAACTGTAATGGTGGTCTGCACAGGCAGCGATGGTCTGTAAGTTAGTGGGGTGTCTGTCTCTAGTTGTCTTTGTTGTCCGATGCCTCCAGCATCATGTTTGATGCTTGATGCCAGCTGTGGCTCACTCTGACGCCAGTTTGTTCCCTGTGTTCACGTGGATGTCCTCCCATGGCTTAATGACAAGACTTATATTTGTCCAGCGATTGAAGCTGGCATAAAACATCTCACAGTGCATTAATTCAATCCAGGTAACATCTGGGACGTAGTCTCCTATGGCCATGCAACACAATATTAAAGGAAGCAGGAGCATCATTTTCCAGCTGCAAGCTGGTCCACTTCATTTGTCCTGCATGTATAACATGTATATTTCCACTAGAGGGAGCTGATGACTCTCAGGTCTCCAGCTACCAGACTTGGCTTGCAGTCATTGTACAACATGCTTATTTCAGCTGCCTTCTTAGTCAGGGCACCCCCCGTCTTTGTAGTCCTCAGGTGCTCAGTAGTCATTCTCCTCTTGTTTCTGTCTCATTTCTGACATGATGTTAGCTCAGTGCAATACCTACGTTTGGCTAAGTACCCAGGAGGCTGATGTTTAACTGTTTTTATTCCATGCTTGAACTTGTTTTTCTGCTTATAAATTAGTGCTGACTGTACTGATTATATCAATAATTCATAGACATGCTAAGTCTCTCACATTTCGTGGGAGTCTGACCCTTTTGGAATAATTCTCCTGTATTCTAGTGGGAAAATATTTTCTGTTCAGTCTGAACAGTCCTGACCAAAAGCAAGTGATTTGTTGGGACTGCTTTGTGTCTGCTAGCACAGCTCACCAGCAACTTATCTGGCAGGTTGTGTTGGTAGTTAAGTTCTATTTGGCTATATGTTTAATTTTCAAAACCTAAATATTGCAAAAACTTCAAATATCACAATGTGAAATTTCAGAAATATTATTCAGCCCCACTACTCTGAGAGGCCAGATGGCACATACGGCTAACCTGGCCTTACTGGGTGAGTCCATCACACCCAAATGTCTTAAGATGTATTTGCACTGCAGTCGTTCTTTGCTGATATTTAAGTTCCGCTTTGCAATACTGACGGACGGCTGTGTTTCTATCCACTTTTAACGTGAAGTGCTTCCACACAACTGATGCCCTCACACTTTATTGGGACCATCATCCGCTACGCGGCGTCTCCCTTCCGCCATGTGAGGAATCAAGAAGGAAATTTTTACTCAACACTTTTTAATAATCGAGTAATCGAATGAATTGAGTGATCATGACAGCTGTGCTATTAATTCTGCTTTAATTCAGGGTGTAGACAGCGGGTGAGGTGTTCTTCCAGCTCTTTCTGCCCCCGTTGGATCTTACTCACCTAGCTCTGAAGTGTTTTCCTATGCCCCACATGTACAGGAGAATGAATGGACAGCCTAATGCCAAGCTATTTTCGTGACCATGTCATTCAGTTTGCTTTAGCCTTTCACAACACTGTTCCTTACATTTACCACACTGGTTTGTAAGTTGCAAACCTAGTGATAAGCAAGGTCTTTTCTAGCATGGGGATGATTTTCTTGGAGTTTGTAAATGCTGCAGTATAAAGTAATGTCCTTTTGACAGCCACCCTCTGCACTGTGTACATTTAACGCACATCTGTAGTTTACATATTTATACATTTGTCTTGCAGTATTTGTTTGAATGGTGAAGCCTATAATTGATTCTAACTTGCCTTGATAGAGTTATATAGGGAAGGGCCTGGTGCTGACCTTGTGTTTTATGGACATCACCACTGCTCTAAAGCAGGGCTGCAATGGAACAGAGCAGCTGGAAATTTCATTCTGTTGAAGTCCAAGGTACTCTTTAATCTTAAAGATGTTCTTCAGTGCTGTAAATGTTGTCTGTTATTAATGGGAAATATAACCCATTATAATTTATAAATAAAACATTTTGCTCCTATTTGTGAGATCAGGACCACATGAATAATGAACTTTTATTAAAGGTTTTAAATCCAATTGTATATTGTAGGTTTGTATTAAGGTATGTAGATTGTCTGTAAATCAAATAGTGCACTTTTTTCCAAGTGGAGATTTATCCCTGTGTGCATAGGCAGTAGAACTTTAGGGAAAAAAAAGTCTTCTGGCTTTGTTCAGTGCCTGTCTGATATCTCTATTTACCAGTGGGGGGCGACATTCAAGCACTAGAAAATGACTGCATGTTTAGCAGCTTGATGTATCCCTGTGCTTAAAAGGTATTCCTGTCTGTCTACTGTGGAGTACCACTACCAGCAATGTGAACAGAGTGCTCTGGTAGTTGGGACATCAGCGGGACCATCAGCCATTTCAGTCCAGGCATTATAAACAGCCTGCTTGCACCCGCAGCCTCTCGGCTGCTGGGCTCGTTGTGATGGTTGTTTGTCCGATTAGCATTTAATCCAGCGTCATTTTGTTACATGGCTCTTGGGTCACAAACGGGGCAGCATGTCACCAAAAATAGTCCAGTCTTGCGCATTCTGTTTGGACTTCATTCAAAATGCAAAACAACAGAGATCTATTTAAAATACAGGGCCTCAAATGATTACTGGATTTCAAGGTCAATGCACTGAAATGTTGAATGTTTGTGTTCTCGTGTTATGTCTGGGCTGGAGAAGTGACTGGAGACGTTCTGCCATTGGGGCCAAAGTGTACTGGCACAGCAAGGGCGGCCCTTGGTGCACAACTGCTGTTTACATGCCCAAAACATATTGTATTGAAGCTTTTTTTGTTTAAATAATGTGTAGTTTGTTAGTATTCTACACCATCCGTACCAGAACACTGCTACCAATTCCTCAAATCCTGGTTCCGACAAAAACAAACAAAGTTACTCTAAGTTCAATGTATAAAAAAAAAATAATAATCTCTTACAAGTTAATGCTGCTCCTTTTACACTATATTCACCTCTGGAGGCTTTTAGTGATTCTCAAACTTGAAAATTTTGTGAAACAAAATGGTGACAATGAGTGATTGGTTCTTTTTTGTGTAGAGAATTAGACTTCACCATAACTTTGTAGGTATATTAAAATGATGTCATTCGTTAAAATAATAAGTTCATGAGAATGACCCGTTTCCTCTGTGTCATTATTGTTATATTTAAATGTATGCAAGAGATCTCTTTGAGGTGACAGTACGTTCTATACTAAGTGCCCTCTGAATATGTGGTAAAACATACTAGCTTTAAAAGCACATTCTTAAAATGGGTACGTAAGGCTATGAGCAGGTGGTCAGTGTGGGGAAGCATGTTATATCATTGTGGCTGCTTCAGTTCTTATCCTATCCTATCTGTGCGCTCGATAGAGCTGATGGCACAGAGGGAAATTTAATAAGGCTTTTGAGAGAATTCTCTGCGTGGGCCAGGCTTGTGAAATAATGCCCCATCTTCTAATACTACATGACATCACATAACATATCCCATTTACATCATTCAAACATTCCTAGTTTAGTGGATCTCATCTCATATCATTAATACTTACCCAAGGGGGGGGGGTCGCAGTTTGTATTCAGTACATGTGTATATAAACTACGAAGAAGACCCAACACCAGCCGAGTCTGTAAAATACAATATATAGGGGATTAACAACATTTGAGCAAGATTCCCACTCATATACTGAGCTAGCATTTATGTAAGAGACCGCATAATGTGAGGCGGAAACATGGATCGCCATAGATGGCATGTGGTTGAAATAAATGTGAAATATTTGTAACATTGATGAGCTTTGGGCATCGTTATCCCTTTGTGGTGGGTGGTTGCCATGTGGTGGTGTCCTAATGGGCACGGACATGTTAATAATACATTTAAACAAGTGCCAGTCTTTCCAACTGAAAATAAAATCATTCCCACTGTAATAAAATCAGCCACTGGGCTGATGTTTGGCAGACAGGAAATGGGGTAGTCAGTCATATTGGACGGCCATCTGAGAAATGGCATGCAGCCTTCCCCGAAGAATGTCTCACTGTTTTTATTTCGTACATGAAATAGCATAATTTGAGATAATGAAATGCAACTTATGAAATGCAAGGCTGATTATGTAGTCAGCATAAAAGCTCACTTTGGAGCTCATTTGAACCTTTTGCATATTTACCTGTTGGTCACATTTTACCTGTTTAATTCCTGGGTTTAATCGCCCTATAATGGTTTATATGCCTTCGTCTAGGTCACTATGGAATGTATGTGGTAGATGTATATTTAATTAATTATAAAATGCTCAAGTAAATAAGTGCTTAACCTGCATTTTGACCCCATTAATATCTGGTGATTTTCCTAGAAAATCCTCACAGTTTGCCCTTATGTTCTCTCGGTTCTGCCCCCTACCCCCATATGATGCTGTTATGGGGCTCATCTGTTTTAGAGTAGTTCTTTGCATGGGAACAGCAACCTAAACCGTATTTACAGGAATAAAGGTCCTTAGAACCTAGGAGCCATAATATCTTTATATAGCAGCGTGGCTTTGCAGGCAACCGTCTAACAATCTGGCAACTTTTTAGTTCATGTTACAAGTTTATGGGGATTTTCAGCCATCCGTGTTATGCCCATAGGCGATAAAATTATTGTAGAGTTAAAACCAAAGCAATGCCTATGTCCCATTAACAAAGCAAAGTCATTTTAATGGCTTCTATAAAAAGCAGATAGGAAAGATTGCGATGTTTACATGTAGGTTTTACACTGGCCAAATAGTTGGCCATTTTGGTTGTTGTACTTGTGTTGGAGTAAGTAAACAATAGGATTTCTTGCAATTAACAGTGATAAAAATAATATATATTTGAGAATATTTGACATTACTTGGGTTTACTGGAATTCTTCAGTATCATGCCAGGCTTATGCTGGAATGGAGGCCAAGAGGACAACGGCAGTTATCGGGTCCGAACGAGCCTGTCGGAGCAAAGTTTACTGGAACAGTCGAGCTTGTCTCGTCTGATCCGAGAGTCTCGGTGCAGGGGGAGAGGAAGGGGGGTAGCTCATAAGTGCCCTGCAGCATTGTTCCCTGCCACAGGAAGGAGGTGGCCTTGTCCTGCTTGCCTATAATAGCTGCAGGAAGGGTTTGGATGGAGCGATTCAAATGAGCATAAGAATGTGGCGGCGCTGTCGCAGCCCACTTCCTCTTTGCTTGGCCGCCCGTTGCACAGACCCTGTTATCGCCTCTTAGCAGCAGGTGTCCGCTTCTCCTGGTGTGCCCCGTGTGGCTGCTCTGGGACTGACCGCGCAACTCCTCCGACCATTGCAGAAATGCACTCAGCTGGCTGTCTATACAGGGGGGAAATGCACTTCATACATGGTTCGCAAGGCATATAAAGTCACATTTGCACCTTGCACATTAAAGCAGGCTCATTTTCTCTCTTTTTTTTATAATACTATCATGCCCAGGGGGGTTTGGGCAGCCAGTCGCCCCCCAGTGGTTTTTCTCCATACTTGGGAGTTTTTGGTTCCTCTCCTCCATTGTCTTCTGCCTTTCTCTCACCCCGTTTCCCCCTTTCCTTCCTTCCTTCATGCACCATTTGGTATAAATGATGTTAATGCTGGTTTGCCGCTCGCCCATAGTTAAGTGGCTTGATTGATTTGAACTTGATTTATCGTGGAAGGTGCTGTATAAAAATAATTCAAAAACTTAAACGGAGTGATCGCAGTCGGCCGGAATCTGCCTTACTTTTTTGATTTCATGTGGTGATATAGGAGAAATTTTAATAAGCCGTGCATTGTGCTTTTTAAATCCACAGCTGTGGGGGCAGTGAAGCACCTGACACATGTTGAGGACACATTCCAGCAGCACATTGGTTTGCCACTATGATTTTCCTGGCTGGCACAATGTCTGCAGTTATAAAAAATGAATGGCTGCCCTTCTGACCTGTCAGACTTGAGGGCTGAGCAGTGCCATGATATAAAGCGGGTGAACAGCGCACATGTGTTGGTTACAGACTGGACTGCCCCAGCCCCCATTCTGACATTATGCCCAAGGAGGCTGGAGCTCTCTGGTCCTATTCCAGTCCTCCCCTAATGCAGTGGTACATACAATGCGAGGAAATGCTTCCTAGGTTCACAGCCCAGTCCCATTCTTGCTAAGGGATTTAATTGTTCACAGTGGGTGAGAAAAGAAAACGGCCTAATATACGGGGGGGGATTTTGGTACTGCGGCATGGGGGCAAAAGTACCCTTTGCTTGGGTGGCAGGCCGCTGGCTGGCTGTGTGGCTGCTGTGCTGTGCAGCTTGCATGCAGGACAGCAGGGGGAATTATGGCTATATGGGCCATCAGGAAATGGCCTCCGCTGGAACCTGCCTGACCAGCGGCCACTCCAGGATCTAAGGCTGCTTCCTGACAGCTGGCCTTGTGTGCGCCGCTTGAGAGGACGCCCACCTGCAAACTGCAGCTCTGCTGGCTCCTTTTGTCTGTCGAATGGCGCCGCAGGTCACTGAAGAGCAGCTTTTCTGTGCTCTCAGGGCCCGATCAAGCTCGGGTCGGATGGCTGCCAGCTGTGAAGCAGAGCTTCAGCGCCATAGGTGTTACTGGAGATCACTGGCGCTTGTGTTTGTCTCGAATCCATTTACTGTGGCTGCTGTTATATTTAACACTGAAGTCCAATGTCCTCCAGTTCTCACTCTTTTGAATTGTGATGCACTTTTCCAAATATCCAGCAGTGTCTTTAGGTCAGTGATGAGGGGGTATGTACTGCCA
Source organism: Petrocephalus zakoni (assembly GCA_026774425.1). Classification (NCBI taxonomy): domain Eukaryota; kingdom Metazoa; phylum Chordata; class Actinopteri; order Osteoglossiformes; family Mormyridae; genus Petrocephalus; species Petrocephalus zakoni. Next base: position 16,690,558 of record JAODKN010000041.1, read on the forward strand.
GTGCTTTGGAAAGCAGAGATTGTAGGCCGTCCATCCTTGTCCTATTCGGGCTTGCAGAGCTCCGGAGCCTATCCCGGAGCCTATCCCGGAACCTATCCCGGGGCCTATCCCGGAGCTTATCCCAGGGCCTATCCCGGAGCTTATCCCAGGGCCTATCCCGGGCCCTATCCCGGAGTTTATCCCGGAGCCTATCCCGGAGCCTATCCCGGAGCCTATCCCGGGGCCTATCCCGGGGCCTATCCCAGAGCTTATCCCGGAGCCTATCCCGGAACCTATCCCGGGGCCTATCCCGGAGCTTATCCCAGGGCCTATCCCGGGCCCTATCCCGGAGTTTATCCCGGAGCCTATCCCGGAGTCTATCCCGGAGCCTATCCCGGGGCCTATCCCAGAGCTTATCCCGGGCCCTATCCCGGAGCCTATCCCGGAGCCTATCCCGGGGCCTATCCCAGAGCTTATCCCGGAGCCAATCCCGGAGCCTATCCCAGAGCCTACGGGCACAGAGCAGGGAACAACGAGGTGGCAGCCCCTCACAGGACACACCATAGCATGTTTGCTGTGGGAGGACACGCAAGCTCCACACAAGCGAGCCGTACAATGCCTCATTCTCCAGTCTGCCCCAGGAGCAGCACTGGCTTGCAGGTTGCTGCCATGACTACCCCCCCACCCTCCCATTCTCCGTGCATTCCTCCTGCCTCACAGGATATGTAATACGACACCCCACCCCACTCTAGTGCTTCGAACCTGGCCTCTGCCGGATGTGCGTGCACACACACACACACACACACACACACACTTGGCCCTGCACATTTTTCAGACAATGGTACATAAGCCGCCAGGCTGTGGGGGCATTTGTATTTGCCCCCTGGGGGTTTAGCTGGGCTGGGCTGGGTCTACAGGCTTCTGTGGGACAGTCGTGCTCTTTGGCATTTGCCCCCCGCGCAGCCCGCGCCTCTCGGTGATCATGGGACTGTATGATGCCCACTGCTCTCCTGCTGTGTCCCCTTCAGCTCAGTGGATCTGAATGTAGCTGTGAAGACGGATCCGAGGCCACCAGAAAGAAGAAACCCAAGAACCTGTAAGTCCAACGGAGCCCCCGTTACTCAGTGTGCGTTTTGAGTGTGATCTGCACCAGAAAAAGTCAATACCTAGACTTGTATAGTGCTTCTTTTTCCCAAAACATAGGATTTAGTCATTCTTATGTGTATGGACAATGACCCAGTTTAGAAACCAAATAGTTGTTAAGCGAAACAGACATCATCGTGCATTTTTTAAATTATGGAATTGCAAAGCATCTTGGCTTTTTATTTTATAGTACACAGTCATTAAAATGCATGAGAATTGTTAATTACAGTTGTATTTCAGACCAATTTCTCAGTCATGCACATAAATAGACTTACTTACCTAGACTTAAATAGACTACTTGACCTACATTTATCATGGAGGTTCAGTTGTAGGGTCCCAATCTCCAGTTTTGTCTAAAGCAGAACGTTTTGTCTGAACGAAATGTGAGTCTCCCCAGCGCTCTGGCTCGCTCCCAGGGGGGGTGCCGTTTCGCTGCAGCGTGTTTGGGCACACTAGGGCAGAGGTTGTTCTGGGGATGAGGAAAAAACGGAGGTCAGGGAGATGCCAGAGGTGATTTTTTCCATGAGTGGGAAAGGGAGGAAAAGACAGTGAGTTCCTGAACACAGCACACATCTGGACAGCTGCTTTCCGCTTCCAATATAGGAAGAAAGCCCATAAGGGTAAACAACTGCGGGGTGATTGATGGTGAGCACTGTGCAGGAGACATCACTGTGAATATTAATTACTGACTTCAGCTGTATAAGATTTAAAGATAGACATATTGATCTGGGGCCAGTTCAGATGTTTGGCTTGTGTGCAGTGGGATAGTTTGGGATGCAGTGTGTCAAAGGTGCTTCCTCCACTTTTGGCCCGGTTCTGCGGTGTTCCCCTGGCCTGCTGTGAGGGGTGGGAATTACCCTTTCCCTATAGCCCTGACCACATGCGACAGCAGAGGAGACTGAGTGAGTCCGTCATGTAGCCCGGAGCTAAATGAAAGAGCATCGTTTGTCCCAGAAGACGTACGCTGAAAATCCTGCTACTGTTTTGGCAGAGCTGGTTTGCTGGCTCTCGATTAGCCTCCTAGTGCTAAACTGGTTCAATATAATGCCCTGGGAGTCTCAGTTGATTTTACTTAAAAATGGTGTTTTTTAATTAGCTCCAATAGAAAGTTGTAGAAGGAGTCTCAGCTATTATAAGGCAAGCATGCAGTTAAATATAATAATTATTATAATTATAGTAATGTCAGTTTTGAGGTGTATATTGACGATGCTCCTGGACGAGTCCCCGGAAGTCGGACTCTGTTTCTCGAGTGCTGTACTGACTTCCTAGGACCATGGCTTTTTCTGTTTATTTGATTGCTTTACTCCGTGCTGCTCCTGTACTGTTTTCCCATCTGGCGTTGGCTTCGGTGCCGTTCCCATCAGTGAATGGAGCCAGGGGGAGGTTTGGATTCCTGAAGAGAAAATGAGGAAAGAGGAACACTGTTACACACTTCCAAATTATGGAAGTGTGTTAAGGCTGTATTTTTTGTTTTTATTGCACCTTGAAATCGGAAACTGTGGGGATTTTGATATTGTCGTAGTTAAATGGTGTGTTAATCTAATTCAAATTCAAAAGTGAATTGTTAGGTATGGTGTTGGCATCATTTGTAGTTGTTCAGAAAATGCTCTTATGATTAAACCAATCGCTTTAGACTAAGGGGAGTGTCATAAAGGTGCCATTCATTTTTTAAATTATTTTTATTTATTAAGTTTCATTATGCATGTTTTTCCTCATGATCTGTTCCTGATCATATTGATAGGAAAATGAATGAATAACCTTTTTTGCATAAGTTACAAGCATAGGAACAGACTGTAAATGTAATATATTTGTTCCAGCACATCTTTATTATTTTAGACAATGTAGAGTATTTGTATAAAAGTATTTAGTTTTGCAAAGGGGAAAATGTCTAGTGGAATTCTCCAACAACAGTTTGGCCTGGTTGCTTTGCTTCAACTGGATTTGTGTCAGGCCTCACAGTGATATAAATCTGTATAAAGCATTGCTGATATATATACTTTATCCTCCTGCTCGAGGGGCGGAGAGGCCCAGTGTGTCCTGTCCATGTTGCCATGTATAAAACACGTTTGTGTGCACTGTCCTCTTGAATTGCATGGGGAGATCCTCTTGGTCGCTGTGCATTGTGAAACTGTTTTGTTATGCAGAGACTGACATTAGAAATGCTAAAAATTCAATCTGCTAAATGTTTGGGATAAAGTGAATTGCGGAAGGGTGAGGCAGTTCCTGGCCCTTTTGGAAGCAGTGTCTGCAAAAGCTTGCTTTCGGAGCGCTATCCCACAATGCATTGGCATGGCCGTTATAAAGCAGAAAGCAAAGCACGCATGTGCAGTGTAATCAGATCGAGCTGCCACCCGATAGGAGGAATGAGGGCTTTGCTTCTCTCTCAGCGGCACATGCTAAATCAGCCTTTTGACAGCTTCCTTCTGCCCATCTGGAAACTAGCTTCTGGGCAGGGCCAGCCGTAAGAGGTCAGGCACACTTTGCATTAATACTTCAGTATATACGCCAGACTGAAAGTGTACAAAGCAGCAGTGAGAAGCACCGTCCGGACCCATTTCAGGCCCTGCATTTAGGGATTGGCTTAGATTTATTCAGTTAATGGTTATCATAATCCTTATAATACAGTGAGCAGTAATCTTTTTTTTTTGTCTGTCTACCTTCTGCTCCTTGGTTATCTTAGTAACTTGCAATGCATGAGACCCCCCCCCCCCCCCTGCAATGCATCAATCTGTTGAGTATAGTGTAGAAAAGCAACATATGCATGCTTTTGAAGAAAGCTGAGACATGATTGGTGCACCATAGGACCCGCCCCCCAGGCTCTCTGCAGTATGTAAGGCTGAGGCAAAGCAGCGCTGGCCCAGAGGAATATGACTGCCGGCCACCCTCCCCCGGGCTCCACGCTCCCACAGCCCACACCTATGCTCAGTACCATGGTTGATTTCTCAGACAGATACCTGGAAAGGTAGGTCACCATGGAAATGAAGTCCCTGCCCCTTTTTATCTTAGTCCACTACAGTCTGTAGCTTTAAAAGTAGGGGAGGGTAAAAACTGACCCAGAATGCAGAATCACACACACTGGACTGTAGGCTGGCCCAGAGTGTTGGTGCTGAAGGAGAAGTCTATAGGTACTACTTCAGTCTCTTATGGGATTTCCAGTTTTCTTCCATAGCACACTTTATGGTGCACGTATGGTGCAGCGCTTGTTTTTAAATGGTTTCCAGAGCAGCCACGTTAATTTTCGTGCTTGTTTGTTAACTAGATACTGACAGAGTTGTGGTCGTCTTCCTTCTACCTTGCATGTAAATGTTGAGGAGTGAATTAAATGTGTGATGCTGTATTATTCACGCTTTGATTTTCCTTTGTGTCTTTGTTGTTCTGTATATTGCTGTGTACACAGGGAGGTATGTGGCTCACATCTGAGAGAGAGAGCGAGAGAGAGAGAGAGAGATCTAATTGATATAATTATGAGTCTAAGCAGGGCTGAAATGTGTGGACATAAAGGCAGCAGGTGGATGGATGCAGATGGGCGTTGGGGTCTCTCCAGGCCGGCATCAGCCCTGGGTAATTTTACGTTGACTGATGTGTAATACAGGGCTTCCGCTTGTCCTCTCACGGCTTCCTCCCTCTGAAAGCAGCCTAATTTAGTCTCCCTCGCAGTGCCGAGGATGCTATTAAGGGCTGTAATGAGTACCAGGCAATGTGGGAATTTCTGGATTCCTGAGATAATTGGGTATAACCCTGCCCCAGGCTGCAAAGGGCACGTCTGATAATATGTAGAAGTGCACTCAAACAAGACTACTCCATCCTGATTTGATAATGCCCCATGATCACCTCATTCTTGCAGCATATTAGACAGAGGGGTTGCATGATGGGCTTAAAATTTTGCAAAGCCTTTAGTCCCATATTAGTGGCATGATGGCGAGAGGCTGGTGGGTGAGCTCGTGTAAAGTGCGGCTTGGCAGATATCTGCTAGGTCACTGGCAAATTTAGCAGTTGTTAATCTGACACACGTACCACCAGAGATTTTCACCTCATCTGTTCAAAGGGTTGCTCTGTGTTTGAAGATTTAGGAAGTTAGGTACATCGAGGCCGTCTGAAAACATGAAGGTCCTACTTATTATAATCAGCAGAGGACATCTAGGACTGAGCCAAAGACTGAACGGAGACACGTGACTTTTGTAGGGTGTCTTTTGACCTTGTCTGTACATGGCCCCCAAATTTCTGCCAAAAATGCAACCTAGCATATGACATTCTGTAAATGGCATTGCCAGGGCATACGTCTACTATCTGTTACAGTGAGTATTATTATGTAACCATGTTTACTGGCTATAGTTTGCCTATGATAATGATGATTATTAACGATATAACCACAATACAAATAATAATAATTGATAATAGATTATTGCACTGAAAAAAATGTACCCTAGTAAAATGTGTATATTTATTGTTGTTATTGCTGACTAGACCACATTTTACAATTCCCTTAGAGATTCCAAGTGCGTCTTTAATTGTTTTTAGTCATTCCTTAAAAGCTCAGCGTAAGTTGCTTACTTCACACACAGTAATCTTAGATAGTAGCGTATGCTAAAGGAGGCTTTCAGTCCCTGCAGTGCACTTAGGCATACTGTAGGTGGCAGTGTGGAGTTACAGTTCTACACTTTCCTCTTACCAACCATCTATTGGTCTGATTAGGAATATTGCTTCCTTGTCTGCAAATTAAGACGTCTTGTATACTTGGATAAGACATATTGTAACTGAAGGAAACGGGAAATGTATGTCAGATACTGCCGAGTTATCAAAGACGTGTTTTCCCATGTACTGTATACCCATTATTCAGTTTTGCTCAACAGAATCCTGTTAGAACAGTGCGAGGGCTCTGGTCAGAAAGTGTATATTTGCGAGTAAACATTGGCATTTCATTTACGGTGTGCAGTCAGTCATATCCAGTGGTCATAAGCATGCCGTCATTTCCGCTGTGGTCCGCACCCACATTCTTCCTCGTGTGCTCCCTCCCAGCAGGGGTTGGCAGTAACGACCCATCATAACACCCCCTTTGGTGAAAGGGGTAGAATCACATGAAACTGGCCCTCACTCCACAGCCCTTCACTCCTGAAAAATGACAACACTCAGCAGTGACATGGCACGTGTTAAGTGTTAAAAGTAGCACCCACAATTATACCAGTGTGTGAGGTACTAAAATTAGCACTGGCACTTATGACCTGGCACTTTCCCTTCCACACTGTGTCCTCACATCTTGAAAGACTGCTTTTCTTAATCTTCACTTTTTTTCCTCTAATTTCTCACCTTGCTTGTGTTTAAAAAAAAATCTAAAAAAACCTTCCAAAAATAACAGACAGTCACTTTAGCTTAGATGCTGTGCTGTTCTGTGTTCACTCAGTGCCTTGAGTCACAAGCATTTAGCATCAGTGTGAGACCCTCCAACATGCAGCATCTTCCGATAATCCAAACGCGAGCTCGTTTAGCCGTCACACTGCCTCCTGTCATGCTTACGATGAAAATCAGTCATATTTGGCCTAAAGCAGCAGACGATAGTTAAATGAATTAGGGGGAGTGGCTATATCCAAAATTCTCCAGTGTTTTCTTTTACTTGTGGATAATAATAACTTGTGGGTTTTCTTGGCTCAGTTGATGCTGATGAACGTGATGCGAGGTAGCTTGCTTGCGACCGGTGTAAGAACAAGACTAGGTGTCTTGACTGGGTTTGGGGTGAGGGGTTCATTTGAGGTTAACCATTTATATTACAGTGGGGAGCGTGAGGTCCTGGGCTGGCGTGTGACAGTTTGGGACGGGAGAAGCTTGCTATCCCAGGAGCTTGAACCAGGGCTGTTGCTCATTGTCCTGTAGGGCACCTAGAGAGCAGCGGGATTTCACAGGAGAGACAGCAATAAGGAGTGAGTCTCTTCCCCTCCTAGTGAGCTGCTGCAGTTCCACTCAGAGCTCAGGACCAGCAAAGCTAGAGGGGGAGAGAGAGGGAGCCGCTGCTTCACGCGAGTTTCACCAGGATAGCCTCACACTAATTGAATACCTGCTGGATACTGAAATGTACACAGTGACGGCCTTGAATCCCTTCTCTTTTTCGCTTTCCTCCATATTTCAGTTTTTATCTTTCAGCTACTTGGTTTTTTGCCCAGCTGTTTGGGTTATTTTGGAAAGCGTGCCTTTTCTCTAACATCTTTTCCTGTTTTGTACAGGGCCAAAGACATGAAGAACCGTCTGGCCTTCCTGAGGAGGAGGAATGAGTCTCCCGGAAGTAACCCAGCCGGAAAGCTGGACAAAGCCATGAAGTCAGTCAAGTAAGTGTGTCTGCGCGCCTCCCCGACCCGGCTGGCAGGCAGGCAGGCAGGCGAGTGGGCAGGAGGCAGGGCAGGTCAGGGGGGCCACAGTGCGGATCGCAAGGTCAGATGCATTTGGCTGAAACTGCTCCCGTTTGTCGGAATACGCTGGTTTTTCCCTGCATTGTCTAACGCTTACGGTCCACATGTAAACGGGTGACGAATTCTGGCGGCTTCGTTTGCGTCTTCCTCGCTAACGGTAATGCCGGTTGGCGACTGACGCACGCGGCAGAGTTCGCGCTGTGCTGCGGTAATGCCTTTTGAACCGTGCATCTTCTCACTTGAGCGTTTCTGGCAGCTTGAGATCTGCCTGTGGAATCTCCGGTTTACAAACAGTTTTCAGTCCATCCAAACAATTTGCAGTTCTTTATAAATGACTGGGAAGCTTCCTGTCAGATAGCGGGGTCTCCGCTGCCCCGCGTGGGGGCTGCCGGCACATGGCGGCACAGCAATTTTCCTGTGAAGTCTGGGCCATCGATGCCTTCGGAACGGGGCGGCTTCTGCTCCCGGAATGGGAGTGTTAGACCAAAGCACGCCTGCGCTGGGGTCGCTAAGCTTACTTTGCACACATAGCTCCTTAAGTCTATAAAGCAGGGTTTGGGCTTCTTCTTTGGCTAAACTGTTCAGCCCTTCTCTTGCAGCCCTCTTTAAACTAAGCACTAATGGTGTGCCGTGCCATCTTATGTTATTTCCACTAATGGCATCCTTGTGGCATGCCAACATTTGCAGTGTTCATAGAGGCCAGAATGATCTGAATGATGCAGAGGTGTGTAATATGATTTTTTTCTGTTCTTGGGCATAATACATTCTTAGCTTATTTGTTGGTGTCGTCTATCAGTTCTCAGAAAAGCAAATTTATGATTCAGAAGTGACGTCTCATCCCATCCCGCAATGACTTACCTTGAATAAGCTTAATTTCAAAGTCCAATTCTTTCTATATAAATAAATTCAGTCGATTATGAGTCAGCAATGGTATTAAATGTTACTATTAAATACTTTAGGGTTTTTTTAAAACTATTTTAATATAACAGGTGCTAGCTTCCAAATCTCCAGTATAATTTATTTTTCCCCGCATCTGTTCCATCGTGAGCCATGGGAGTTTTACTGTGAATCATATCCAGTTTTTACATCTGATTTGTGACGGTAGTTTTGATATGCTAGTTACAAAGTCGCAAGTATTGACCTTGTTACCAATTTAACGCAGTCTTTAAATTGTTATAACAATTTTTATGTGCAAAGAGAACAGCAAAACTTTGTTTTGCATGAGATTTCAGCCCTCCATTCTGAGAACTTGTTGACATTTTAGTCACTCCTTTACGGGTCACGGCAGTGTGTGGCTTCTGCCTGCCGAGCGGATTCTTTTTGTTTGTGACGTTTTTTAAGAAATGGTTTTGCACATTTTAGTTGTTCAGTAGTATTTAGCTTAGTTTTTCAGCATGAAGGATCTTTAGTCTTTAATTTTCCACTTTGATTTATGGGAAGGTACTTGATACAGAGTAACCTCTATGTACTTTATTCTGTGTATGTACATTTTTCACACTATGCCTTATGACAGTATATATTTCACAATATTTTCAGCTGTTTTAAATGCCATCACAAAGCACAATGTCATAGGTAGAACAAAAAGTTAGAAATTAGAAACAGGTGAAAAAGGTAAAAGTGGGTTGCAGGGAGATGCATTGTCTCTGTATAGAGAATCAAGGGCAGCATATTTTAAAACACAGAATATGGGCTGCAGTTTCTCACTGACGGGTGGGTGGTTCTGGGGCACAGAGACACGCCTCCTAGGCTCCGCCCACCCTTCAAGCCGACTATAAGAGGATCGAGTGCAGTGGGAGGTGCTCACACACGGTGCAGCAGAGAGCCGGTCACACCGACTGAGCCAGCCTGGCAGAGGAGCCTGCTGGCCACTCTCGCTTTCATGTACACGCACTGCGGATGGGTCACACCATGAGAAACCTGGCTGAAATGGGCTTGCTGAAGAACCGGTCCGCTTTCATCTGCAGGCCCACCCCGGAGGAGGCTCTGAGATGGGGCGAGTCCTTGGACAAGCTGCTGGTCCACAAATGTGAGTTTTATTGTTAATATTAGGGAGTGTGAATAAGGTGGCTGCATGTTTGGAGTCATGTAATTCTAATGTTTTTCATTTTATATGGTGTTTTTATGAAATTATACTGCCATGCTTGGCTAATCTTCATATTTGTGGGGGGACATTTGTCATTGCAGATATATTCTGACATGCACGGCTTCCCTTTGCATTGCTTAATTGATTATTTTTACATGCACAATCACCAGGACAGACATGCATGCCTGTCAGTGCCTGAATCGCGGGCAAGTGAGCGGGGAAGTGTCATCCCTCTTAGACTGGCATTAATCCTTCTGATGAATGGAGTCCCCCAAAAGTCTGCAGTGGGGGAGGGGGGGGGTGTATGGTCAGGCGGGCGAACGATTACAATTCCCTGTGTTCACTAAATACTGTTTATTCTTACATGGTTCATGGTTTCGACACGACCTTGGAGAAACCCTAAAATGCTAATATTATAGTCTATTGATCTCTCTGGTTATGATGGGTAATGACAGGGCAGGTTTCCTCTTTTTGAAAATACCCCTTTGATTTTGCAAATGTTCTCATTATCATAGGGGGCTTCATCACCAAAACACTGCGGGGTGGGCTGCCCTTTATTGACAGGCACAGTTGCTATACCTCAGTGTACAATAGCAATGTATGGAGTCAGACTCCCTATAAAGCACATAAATAACCAGTGATGGCCAAAGGTGCTCTCAGTCTCCCTACTGTTACACTGTTACAGGGTAGCATCCTGCACTCTGCTGTCTATGGACTAAACAGGCTGGTTTGACTTTACCCCCCCCCCCCCGTTTCTTCCTCCCCAGATGGCCTGGCTGCTTTCAGAGCCTTTCTACGAACAGAGTTCAGTGAAGAGAATCTGGAATTCTGGCTGGCGTGTGAGGATTACAGGAAGATTAAATCGCAGTCCAAGATGGCGTCCAAAGCCAAAAAAATATTTTCTGAGTACATCGCTGTACAGTCCTGCAAAGAGGTGAGGGCAGGGAATTCGGTAGCTAAAGAATCTTCTATGGCTTAATGTCAGCTTTATGTTTCATACTCTAGATAAAAAGTGTCATATGGTACTTAAAAAGTAAAGCACACAGAGTCTGCTGGATCGCATTTGTTTAGTGATTTTCAAACTTTCCAGAAAAAATACTGGGCAGCGGAAGCTGTGAGATCACAGTTAGAATATGTCCTCAGAATATCTCTTCTGTGTGGGTTTTTCTGAGTTTCAAGGTTGGAAAGGAAAAATGGAAATAGCATGTCAGAAGTGGAGATCGGTTTCCATTTCACCCAGAGTAACCGCCTGCCTCAACGGCGGGGGGGGGGGGGGGGGGGGGGGGGGGCGGGGGGGGGGGGGGGGGGGGGGGGGGGGGGGGGGGGGGGGCGGGGGGGG
>JAODKN010000041.1:16745997-16756748 GCA_026774425.1 Petrocephalus zakoni
CCTACAGCGCATTGTGAGCACAGCTGAGAGGATCATTGGTGCACCACTTCCCTCCCTGAAAGACATATACATCACCCGCCTTACCTGCAAAGCCATCACAATTGTGAAAAAGGTGGTGTGACGCAGGCATAGAGGAATGAAAGAACTCACAGCGGAATGGAGTGTATAGAATGTTTGAAATTTACATTAAGGGGTCAAAGCAAGAGCTGGAATATCTATTGAATACAAGTCTGTATGAGTGATAAAGTTATATTGGGGTGAGAGGGTGTGGTGTGTCCTGTAAAAGACAGATTTCAATCAGCTCATTACAAAATTATAAATGTTTTTCCCTGTTTGTTACTTAAATTGAGTAGCACATAGCTTACCCTCTATTGGTAACCCAATCCCAAATACCATGCTTGAATAAATGTGTTATTAAATGCAGTGCCACCAAAAGTTGAAATGATTTGTTATTCGACAAGATAATGACTAAGCACACCTCCCTCGAGTATGTAGTAAGTACTATCCTGTGGGCAAGCAAAGAGATGGAAAGCTGAGACAGATTACCTGCGCCCAAGAATCACCCGACCCAATCTCTAAAGAGCTGGTTTGGGATAAGTTGGGTCAAAGAGTAAGGTAGCCAACCTGTGCCCAGAAGCTGTGGAAAGTCATTCAGGACAGCTGGAGAAGCATTCCAGGTGGCTACATATGGAAGCTAGCTGAAAGAATGCCAAGAATCTGCAATGCTGCCACTGAAACAAAACAGGGTTATTTTGAAAAATCAAAAATTTGAGGAAAATCTTACTCATTGCTGTATTTCATGTGTATTACTTCATCGCCAAGAGGAATTTTACTACAAGGTGAATAAAATATAGACAAATGCATTAAAAGTAGGTGGGTCCAGAATTTTGACTGGTACTGTATTTAATAAGGAAGGGGTTTTCTTTTAAGTGTTCTTAAGATGTGCTCAGTGCAAAATAGTAGTGACCACAGAGGTACTGAACATTCAAATAAATTACTTAAGTTTGAATGCAGCTAATGTCCTTTAAAATGTTACTTTTTAAATATAGCTCTGTAAGTAGGCTACTAGTATTTCAATGTCACAATCACCCCTAATACCGCCAATTATGGGAACATTCCTTGATTAAAAAAAGGATTTAAATTCCAGCCATCTTCTGTGAAAGAATATGTCGTGAAGGCTTGGAGCGAAAGCTCCAATGCAGCGAAAAGTTTTCTTAATTTTTTAAAGCCGTGGTGTTCTTTCCTGGCTTCGCACTATAATCAGGACAGCATCCTGCAGCAGGCCTGACTGTGGACCCTGACGCGTGGCCCATCTTCCTTTTGTGTAAGAGCCATGATTACCCAGAAGGCGCGCTAGCAGCACCAGGATTCCAGCATGCTCACTGCCCCTTTTCCCTTTTTAATGAGCTTTCTATTCATAGTCAGCCTATGGAAAAGTGCCATAAGTGTCATGGCTGTGCTTTTCAATTAAACCGTGCCAGGGTGTGTCCCCCCCAAAGGGCTCCCACATCATTTATTTCATGTAGATTCAATTCCAAATATCTTCTCCTTCGCATCCCTTCAGATCCTCCAAAATAGCAATGCTGCAAATAAGGCCTGTTACATAATTGTGATTAATGCGCGTAAGGTAACGGACGGGTCACAGGAGTCTGACTTATGGTGCTCATGAGGAAATCTGTGGCCTGTGACCTTGGTTCATTCAAATACTTTAGGTGATGTGTGTCTGCTCTTGCATTCTGTTTCTCGTCTTATTCTCTGTTTGCAGACGGGAAGCATATTGCGGGAGCGGTCTGTGGCGGTTACATAAGACCTGCCCCACTCTGCTGTGCCGCTCTGCGGAGAATCAGGTCATGTGTGATTGCGGCTGCAAAGAGCCTGTGGTGCAGCTCGCTTTCAAAAGCACTCCTTTTGGAGAAAACGGCCTTTTTATTGCATTTCTTGGAAGGATAGTTCTTGTAAAGCCCTTAATAGACGCAATACCGCATGCATTCTGATCGTGCAGAAATGCTTTGAAATGGCAGAAGATCCTCATTTTCTCTTTATCACTGTCTGACTGACCATGTTGTTTTAAATAGACTATGGATGCTTTCCATCAGTTTTTTGCGAGAGACGTTGTATAGGTCATATATAGGTCACGCGTGACAATCGGGCGAGCATTGCGAGGACCACAGAGAAAGCTTAGCATACCGGCTGTAGAGTCATCAGCAGTCAGTGCCACTGTAGATCTAAACAGTGTATGTTTCATTATGTACAATGTCAATTCTTTAATCTTTTAAACTTGTCGGTACCTTGAAAATGATTTATGTTTATGTAAATTGCTAATGAGATGTATTACAAATGCAAAGACCTTGAAGGACATGTTTGTGCTACGTCCAAGCTGGCATAGATTCCCACTGCACATCTCGGCGAGCCTACATATTGATAATTAAATATTCTGCTTGGGCACCATGTGTGACTTAAAGTTTTTAGAACATGTAACTCCTGCAATAAAGAGCCAACCTTCTACTGAATGTATTTATAGCACAGATTTACATCTTCCATCTTATCTAGGGTATCACACCAGGAATAACAAACTCAAGTAGCACAGGAATTTTGCCAGGGGAAGTGCTCCAGAAAATCCGTTACTCCATGTGATCTCTCTGCTTGTCAAGAGAGCAGTCATGATGTAATAATTTTGAGCAGAATCTTAAGAAAAGCCAGTGCCAGTCCTTAAATGGATGAAGATGGCAGAAATATTTATGCTTGCTCCATATCAGGAGTCCAGTGTTACAATTTTAATGTACATGTTTAATGTATTTGGACAACACAAGTCAACTGCATTAATGCAGAAATTAGGCTCATACACATTATTCCCTTAGACCAATCCAATGAAGTTTCATTGGCTTTAAAGGTTTTATAGTTGTAAGTCTAAGAAAGTTGCTCCAAATCACTTTGTGACTGGACCATACTAAGTAATGTAATAATTTCCCTCTTCTCAGCCCCTGCACCATTAATCGTGTTTGATATGTAGATATGTTTGTTGTCGGGCTACCAGATATTTTCAAGTCTATTTCTCAGTAACAGCTGACAGACCATTGATTTCTGTGGGTTTATGGGTCAGGGCAGGTAGACCAGTAGATCCAGGAGTGTTTTGTCCAAGCAAAGGCTGATAGAGACAAAGAATAATTATTATTTTTAAATTATTTGTCCTCTGAAAATCTATGAATGAGATTTTATTATCCTCAAAGTGCTTTCAGCTTCCTTAAAAATTAGAATTCCACCGACATTCCCTGGTTTAGTCTTATCTTTCCTCGCCAGAACCAAAATCACTGTCTGTCTCTCTCTCTCTTCCTTCTATGAACAAAATGTGCCAGTTGCAATTAGCACTATTTCAGGACATGACATTAGAGATTTTCTATTCAAAGTACTGCTGAGCTAAAATTTGAACAACCATCACAATCTCCAAAAAAAAGGGTCACATAGTGGAGCCAAGATGATCGAAAATTTTCAAGCCAAATGGAATGAAGATGTTGATCAAATACTGTGGGTTTTGTCATGAAATTATTGCTGTGCCCTTGACAAAGCCTAAAAGTAGGATGCAATTCCCATGTATTTCAGAGACATTAAAGATAAATACCAAGGACTTACAGAGCAATGACCTACATTGTTTCTCCCACGTGCTTCCTGCAACAGTATGAATTTGTTAGAATCTTAGCTGGTGTCCAGTAAATGATTCAGCAACATCAACAGCTGCTCGCTATATGAAAACACCACATGGATAGAACACAGTGCCAGAACCACGTGAACCTTTATTCCCTGGACCCACCGAGACAGGAGCATAATATGCCAGGTCAGAGTGGTCGCCTGGTGACTTTTCTATCGTTTCACTTTGAAAGCAGAAAGTTTTAATGGTGAAATATTTGACCATTATTATAACTGTGATTTGCTTACTGCCCCAGGAAAAAAAGAAAAGAATAATGAAATAAAAGGTATGCCAAAGTCAAGTCTTGTTTACGTGCTTGGCAGTGTGTGGCTCAGTGGTTTTGGACTCTGTGCCTGTGATCAGAAGGTCGCTGATTAGAATCACAGACCCGTCTTTGGGCCCTTGTGCAAAGCCCTTAAGCTCAGGGGCCCCTGTATGCTGGCTGACCTTGCCTCACAGAAAGCAATTTGACTGTCAATACATAATGGATCAGATTTTACTATGGATACATAAACATTTATAGCATATATAAGATAGCAGTTGTGCTACAAGTTTCTGTAGTGGCTGCTCTGTTCAGCCATCTATGTAAAATCTCAATTTGGGACAGATTTCAAATAGGCTTTTATCCAGGACAAAAATTGTTCCTTCATCAGCCTTCTTGTCTTTAAAAAAAAAAAAAGAAAAAACATTGTGCAGAGAGGGTCATTAAGCCCCTTTTTTAAAATATATTCTCTCTGGATATGATGGGAAGGCTGAATGACAATGTGAGCACTTTCGACGTGATACCTCTCTCTTGTACTCTTTCAGCTGATCTTCTAAGGGAACTGAAGTCCGTACTGCAACGTAAATAAAGAATGTAATGGCGGTTGAGACAGCTCACTCTCATGCCTTCTCAGCGTCATTGATCCTTTCCAGAGCCCTCTGCATTTCAGCCAGTGTAAGACTGCAGTGACGTCATCCTCTGGTTCTGGTGAGTATATCTGGTGTGCTGAAAACAGCATGACTGCGGTGCTTTTAGCACTGACAACACTCTCCACCCTTTTCTGTGCATTCAGCCTGCTGCAGTGATAACGGATATTTCATGCCACGTTGGTTTAATTTCTGCACGTGACCAATAGTTGGCCAGGCACAACTGTTCTGAGACAGCTTCTGTGCTCCAGCCCAGAAGATGAAAAATTAAACATTATATCATGGGAAATATATAACAAGGCTGGAAATTAATTTCCAAGATAATGTGATTCTTTGATTTTCTGTGACATATAATTGTTGAAAAGGGGCGGGATGGGGGGGGGGAGGGGGGTTGCAGATTTTGGCTGCTTTAACAATATAGAAGATGATTCTGCCCCAAAGCCTTTTGCATTAACATTCTCAGAGGCAGGAGTAGTTGGTATGAGGAAATAAAGATGTGCACACAGCAACTGTGGGATCTGTCATTTATGGCCATGCCGTGTCTAGCCCTACAAAGTTCAGTTTAAAACCAGACCTGCTCTGTTTCCTCCAGGAAACATGCCTTCTTAAGGGAGTGACTCAACAAATGAAGGGTGAAGGTGGTTGATTCTCAATTTCCAAGCAGTTCAGTGGCGCATATTGTCTGACAGAAGAGGTCTTAGTTTAGAGAGGCACTGTGACTCATTTCCTCCAAGGCTACAAACAGCTTTATTAAATAGGCAGACCACAAAGAGAGATGGCATAATTCTGCAACCTATTACAAGCAGGGTGAGTCTTGGATAGGGCTGGAGGTGTTAAGACTGGAATTACTTAAATACATGAGAATTTTATTTAATTCTTTGTGAATTATATTTTCTGTGGTTATATATTTTGTACCTTCATATATTCTGCATCATATCCTATAGGGTGCCAAATCTCACGTACTCATTTTCGTAAGCAAAATACATTCTGTGCCACAAAAAGCATTATTTAATGACAAAACCACATAATGCCGTGTTGCATTTTGTCCACAGGAAGACAAACTCCAGTTACATTTTGTCTACAAAAGCCTAAAGACTTCACTTTCGTTCGTACACAGAAATCAAAAGCGATGTAACAGAATTGATATCAGCACTTTGCATTTCATGGACAGAAGAAAGTAAATTTGCCCACAAAATGCAACTAAATGTGTTCATTTTGTGTACGAAATGCATTTTGTGAATAAAAGAATGTTCTTTTGTGGACGAAATGTATGTCATGCACCCATAATAGCCATGGTTGTGTGAGCTTTCTTTGGGAATTCTGAATTCCTCCATTATCCCCACGACCACTGTGCTTGATGACTATAAAATGATTGTGGTGTGCACTGCATTGAGTGCTAGCATGAGAGTCCTGTGCCGGGCGCTGAGGAGGGAGGGGCCTGCCTTTCTAATACTCCGGAATGGAGAGCTGCTCATCCCAGCCCTGATATGGATAAATGGTTCCATGAAATAAAATGTCAGTTTAATCCCCAGCTTTGCATCTGCAGTGACATTTGTATGAACTGGTAATATAGAAACAGCACTATGGGTATTACAGATTACACAGATATTGCTGACAGCCGAGCACTTCCACACATTACCTTCACCACTCTTGTTTGCTCTATTATGATACAATATTAATTCATTCATTTTCCATTATTGTTCAGTGTCATTTATAGTCTGATTTACTATTCATGCTGTCAGGGGGGTTAAAAATATGGAGCATAATTGGATTGGTCTGGGTTGGGGGCCCAATATGATATGCTTTCCTGGGGCCCTAAATCTCTAGTGGCACCCCTGCATGCTGCCATTATCGTCGGTCCCTGCTGTTCATTGTTCTCCTTTATTAATACGCTGCTACGTGAAACTTGAGCTTGAAGCTGGACAAATATATAAAACACAAACCTCGGTAAATGGCAAACTTTTGGTTGAAGGACTACAAGACATATGACATCTTCAGCTGCTCTGATGTCAGTAGATGTGAAATGCATTTTTAGCAGTCAAACATTTTAAACATTTCTAATGGAACTTTTTTTTGGAGAATTTCCAAACTTAAAAGCCCTTTTAGGCCTTTTGCAAATCTGGAATTTATCATTTTAGACTATATAGTTGTTCAAAATGAATGGCACTTTGAGCCGTTTTATTATGATCTAAGCAGGTGTCACAAATGTAGGTCAGATGTACTGCAGTCTTAATGCTTCTGTTTTCTTCTTATGAACTGTTTTTTTTTTGCCTAAAATGTTAAGCTACTCATTCATACAATCATGGCACCAGGTTAAACAGAAACTCTTTTCTTGCTCATTTGCTTGGCAGATACTGTTACATCTGTTTTATTTCCTAGTGCTATTTCTGGTAACTGCAGGATGTTAATAGCCAAATTTAAACGCATTCGCAAGACAGTAACAATAACAGCAGCATTGACTCTTCTGTGGAATACTGTTCATAACACATAACTAAGGGTGAATATTAATATTTATTCATTCCAATCACTGCAGACTGAATGATTAAAAGCAGTTATCACAAGAGCAGATTGTTGGATTATTAGAATATATATTCAGATTATATTTTCAGACTTCAATGGAAATACCTAGTTGTTTCCGTCTCCTGAAAAATTAATTAGATCTTATATTTATAAAAGCATGTGGGCCGTATATTTAAAGACACTTGGTTCTCCAAGAAGTAAGCGTGGGTCCTGATTCACCAGAGGTTTCAACATTAATTAGAGCGGTGTACAGGGAATAGGCTCTTTGCAAGATGTTGCTCCTCTGCACCACCCGGTGTGGAAAGTGCAGAACTACAAAGGCACGCGACAAGATGATTTTAATCAGATCCAGCATAGGAGGACAATTCTTTCGTCGAGAGAATAAAATTAATTACTGAAAACATTAAAAGTGTGATATTTTGGACTTGAAACGGTGAAAATTCTTATTGCACCTTCAAACAAGTGAATCCAGTAACAGTTTACTTGAGATGACAGAAGGGCTGTAGGATTATATTATTATTACTTATGTATTAATTAAACACAAAATAAGTGTTAGTTACAAACTGATCTCGTGTTCATCATTAATGAATCGGCACACATCATTTATATTTATATTTGTTACTATATCCTTTAAATCTGTAAACCTTTGTGAACTGTTCAAGGATCTACTAAGGAACTACTGAACGAAAAAGTAATGAATAAGTGAAATAGTGATCTCATGTTTATCACTCATGACACATTTTTCATCTTAAGTAGCGATAATATTTGTTCATGATTTCTTCATGATTTGTAACTCATTAGTAGCTCAATTACCACTACAGTAGATATTTGTTACCCATAAAGCTGTTATGTTTTATAGTACTCAAAAGCAAATAACAATTTATTAATTACAATGTTTGAACAATCTTATTAAATTCAATAATGTTCACCACTGAAAAGATCTATTTGCTGCAATCTATTGTCACAAGTATTAACGGCCCATGTTTTGATTATATAGATCTAGATATGACTCGTTTACTAATTTAAGCAATGCAGTCAGTCTGTTTTGTATTGCATTCATTCTTTGATGTTTTTCATGTGCTTTGCACTTTTTCAGGACGCACACTACTGTGTGATTAAATGAGGGAGGATTGTGGGAAGTAAACTGGGCGAAAACAGCCTTTCTGAGCAATAAAAATAGATATTAACCTTTTTGTTCCATGTTAGCTGTAATGTCTGCTTCTCTCCCTCGCATCGCTGATTAGCATAGCAAACACCAGAATGGATATGACCCTGCCACAGTACGTCTGCATTAAGCAACCATCCAAACCCAAAAATGAGCGAATCATATCTGTTGGAATGAACTTTGGGATTATGATTTTCTTTTGTCTGAAAATGCTTCTTAGAGGTTCCTGACAGGTCTTACACCATAAAGTTTTTGTCAATAGAGAATGGTTTGTCATGTCCCCCCCTGCAGACCACTAAAGCACGCTTGCCCACCTGCCTAGAATATTACCTGAATATAAGCCGGCCCTCCAGCTGTCAGCAGCACAACATCCGCATCTTCCTTGCAGAGTAGATCCTGCGTTATCAATGGCGCAATGTTAGCAGATGAATGCATTTCCCAGCAGTACTGCCACATCACGTTGTGTCCGTGGGCGAGAAGGTAACGTCAGCGGTTGTCTTACTGTGTTTTAAAAGTCTTTATATGCTATTTTCTGCCATTTAGCAAGCAAGTGTGCTATTTACTGACTTTACTCAATGAATTTCCACTCTAAAATGTAGAATGAATCTGCTCTGGCCCACAGAGATGATGTAATGGCAGTTAGCTTCCATAAAGCACAGTTCCTCCTGAGGTTATGAGAGAACCTCAGTTGTGGGAAGTGTATTTTTCCATACATGTGGAACTGGAGGAGTGAAGGACGTAACTGTGGGGAGACAGTAACTGTAAATTAAACGCCCAGATAATTCATTTTAATGCAAGAAAAAAAAGAATGAAATTAAGTCTGAGTCAGTTTTTCCTTCCACCTGTGATCCCGAATGAAACAAACACACTTCCTGCCTTCCCGTTTCACATACACACTCTCTACAAGTGAGCAACGTGCTCAATTTGAACAGAAGTGTTTTTTGTCTACAGATGTGTACAGTACCAGCAAAAATATTTGAATTAATTAGGAAATATGTCAGTAGAAATTACTTCCATTGAATAAACACCGAGCTGTGATTCCTCAGCACCCCACTAGCTCAGGTGGAGTTGAAGAGTGTGGAGTGGGTTTCCCAGTGGCTGGAGTGCCAGTCCTGCCTTGTCATACCCAGGATGAAGCAATTGCAGGTTAAGGGCATTGCTTAAGGGCCCAATGGAGCAGTATCACTCCTGGCATTCACGGAATTCAAACCAGCAACCTTCTAATTGCTGGCACAAATCCCTAGCATCAGAACCAGCACTCCACTATTGGAAAGAGCAAAAGGATGAGATGTTGTAATATTAGTGTAATATTTAGGTACAGCACAACAATTTAGTTATATGAATCTTGAGTTTATGCTTTAAAGCAGTTAATGGGGACTATATCTTACATAATTCATATTTCCTTTCTCTAGATAAACGTGAAAATATTCTCAAAGGCTGGATGAAAGGGCTATACTGTGATTCCGTACATAAGGTTCATGCACTCCAAATAAATTCGGACTCCCTGGTTTGCACCTCTTCCGCTCAGCAAGATGCAAATCGTTAGCCTCAAACAGCAGCAAAGTAACCAGGAATGTGAATAGGAGAGGAAAGACGGAGGACATTCTGTTTCCACAGCACAATGAGATTATTATTGGTGTGCTTCCTGCAGATTATAGTGCCAGATACCAGTAAGGTGATAAATGCAACATTAAATAGAAGAATACAAAGTAGTGAGTACAGCGGCTCAGAATAAATGAATGCGTGAGCGTCCTGTTGGTGGTGGGCATTTGGTGCGAAGTTAGCGTTTGCCCAGGAGCCTAACTGCATGCACTCCCTGTATCTTGTGGTCCAGTAGTTATTGTGCCATCGTTTCTGGTGAGACATGGTGTTGGCAGTGATGGAAATCTGCAAGAAAATGAATTCTGACACTCTCTAAGGCAGGGGTGGGCAGAAAGGCTGTTGTGTATGTGACTTTTCATTCCCTAATTAGGTTACTAATTAAAGGACTGATAGGCTTAAAAGTCCTCACATCTGGGCTTGAACAGCTGATCTAAAGGTTACCCCAGTAACCTGCATGCACATCGGGCCTTAGCGGATAAGATTGCCCACCCCTGCTCTAAGGTATCCTCATTGATTTGTGAGGATTTGTTTCTGTCCTAAAATCAGTGACCAGGGAGAGATCCACAAAGCAGGATTTCATGCTGAGCCAGATAATATGTTGGATTTAAGGTAGTCTGGGCTACATGGGCTTTATGGTAATTAATTTACATTTAACCTTAAATCCAACAAGTTATCTGGCTTAGCAAGAAATCCTGCTTTGTGGGACACTCCCCAACTATTTGGCGTTGTGGATATTGGTGCATGGGTAGGGAGCTGCTTCCCCAGCACTAAGCTGTTATTGGCCTGTCCACCTCTCGTAGGTCTTCTTCTAGTCATTTGGTGCATGGGAAGGGAGCTGCTTCCCCAGCACTAAGCGGTTATTGGCCTGTCCAC
>JAODKN010000041.1:16786417-16796575 GCA_026774425.1 Petrocephalus zakoni
TGTAACATTGAGGTGCCTGTAACATCCTGCTGCCTGTAACATTCAGGTGCCTGAAACATCCTGCTGCCTGTAACATTGAGGTGCCTGTAACATCCTGCTGCCTGTAACATTCAGGTGCTATACCAACACTGTAGCAGGTCAGAGTGAAAAGGTAGTCAATGTATTTGGGTGATATTTACAATGTAGTCCGCAAAGCATGTACATTTACTATAGATCCATTGTTTTGCTGACAGAATTAATTTCTATGCTATTTACATTTTAAAAATTCAGCCTGTAAATATGAAGAATGCAGACTCTTCATACAGTGTTCGTTGAGTCTATAAGTGCCCTTCTGCCCATTGTTTAGTATATAGTGTATAATATGAAGAAGGGCATAGAAAGGAATGCAACAGAATCTACATCACAAAACATGTTAAGTTCTTATGAAGACTTTTCATGGCAGATGAACTGTAGAATTTAATCAAAGACTTTGAGCTACTCGGTCTTATTGCATAGATTGGTTTTGTATTGCACAATTTGTGCCAGAGCGTATACATCTTAACTTTTTTTGAGTAGTTGCTTTCCTTTTCAGATACTTTCAGTCTGGATATTTTATAGACACAGTTATTACTGATGTATTAGTTTATAGTGCAAACCATCATGGTTGCAATGTTTTGGATTGTCCATAGCTTTTCATTTGGGATTTTCAGCCTGTTTTTCCAGGATGCAGACTTCTCTAATTGAGACCTATCATTTGCGGAAGGAAAGTGGAACGTGATCTGAAACTTTAAGTCATTTTTTAGGTAATTCTCCATTTTTCCTTCCAAAAATTATTTTAAAATTATGTAGTTTCATTCTGTCTTTCAAGGTTACCAAAATGTGTGGTCCATTTCATATTGCCCTAGGTGGTTGCTTCAGGAAGCCTGCATTTGAATTCTTGTTACTCTATACTGATGGGTTTCCTTTGTTTATATGACAGTACTTTCGTAACATGACAGGTTTCCTGGAAGGTCTGCCAGGTTAGTTGTGGTCCATGGCTTCACGCCACGCTGAGCTGTTTTTGTTTGTGTCTTAGGAACTTGACATTAACTGTGTGGTGCTGACGGACAGCTCCTATAACATGTTTCGGGACAAACAAGATGGTTGGGTCAGCAGTGTTGGGACATTGTCTTTTCACCTATTTCTGTTGGGCCTCACATACAAAGTTGAGGTATATTCATTACTATGCTATCAGAATAGCATAGGTCTCAGTACAGATGCTTGCGGGCTCTTCTAAGTAAAGGACGAGACGGCCAGCTTTCAAGGTTTCTTAGAAAATAATTTACAGAACATCTGACTCATGGACAACTCGTATTTATAAATGAACTGCCATAAAGTCTAGTAAAAATAAAAAAACGAGTTAAATAGGATAATCACAATAACGAACGCACAGAATACTTTGTGATGCTCATTAAAACATTGCATGGCTTCAGTGGTTTGTTTGTTCAAGGTGCAGGACAGAACCATATGCATTCACTATTTTTATTACCGTATTATAACATATTGTCCTTTCGACTTACCTAAAAATTCAAAACTGCCTGTATATTATTTTTTGGAAAATACATTTAATGATTTGAACTTGGAAATTGAGTTTAAGTTGGATAGTAACTGATATATATTTTAAGATTTTATTTTGCAAATGGCAGGGTAACAATATGGTATTATAATATAAAATGATAATGTGTAATTATAATATTGAGCTGTTGAAATTTGGGTTGCCTAGTGAAACAACATAGTTGTTTGTCTAAGTGTTTTAAATGAACCATGTTTCATTTTAGAAAGGTAGCTTCTTGCCCTAAAATGGCTCTACCAACAGTTGGCTGATAGTCAACTCAGTATTAAGGCTCCATAAATGTATTGACTTTGACAGAAAACCTGCCAGTGTAGTGCTTAATATCTCTCTAAACATTTTTGATGAGAGAAGAGCTCTTACAGGAGAACATGCAGAGAAGCTATACTCCCTGGATTGTAGCTTATCCCCCTTGGCCTGGGATTATTATTGTTTTTTTTTATCTACTGAGGATAGAAATATTGTATTATATACACAAAAACTGAAATTAATTATTGTTAATTTCTGATTTTGATAAGGAGGAAAGACAATGTGATTTGCAGTAGTTTGAAAATTCAACACTGAGAGTTCATGCTATTTGCTTTGAATTTTTGTCATAATGTTACTTTTCAGTGTTTTGATTCGTCTTTATATTTTAAGAATATCTGCTGTTTGATGTGGAGAAATGGACAATCGTAACAGTCAGTAAAGCACTTTAAAGCTTGACGTAGCTCCTTAAAAACTGCATCAGTATCAGACAACTTCATACTGAGAAATATTTGGTAGGTAATAATGCCATAAGAACAGTATTGTTTTTTGTTATGTTATGTAGTTGAATCTTATGTGTGTGTGTGTGTGTGTGTGCGTGTGTATTTAGTTTTTCTTTTATTCACCCATCCATTACATGTGTAAATAACTCATTTGGTCGGTACTATGAATGCCATATCGATAAGATTCTATAAAACACATTACAATTTTTTCATAAGCATAAACACAGCTATAAATATTTATAAAAAAGGCATAACAGATTATAACCATGTTTATTCTGTATTATGAGTGCTTTTATGAAGCTGTCATATATAATGAATGCTAGATACCTTCATAGTGCAGTACAAATCATCCTTAATTCTTAAATTCATGATTAATTATAATCTTTGGTATATCTATAGTGCACTATAGGTGAGAGCTTCATTGGAGCTTTTGAATTATTATAACCAACACTATAATGCCTTATGACTGTCAGTAAAAGAGGCTTAAAATTCTTATACTGACCATTATTAAGCATTATGAAGGTATCTATAACACATTATAGATGTTTTATTTAACGTTTTATCACTCATTCTTCTATTTATATTTGCATTTTTGTTATTATTTGCTATCACAGTTTCAGATAAATTCCTCAGTCTTATTTTAATTAATAATAATAGAGAAATATTATACTTTTATTGCTCAGTCTATGGTTACTTCAATCATAGAAATTGAGAACAATGAACTGGTTAATGGCAGTGTTGAGGCAGCAGGGTGTTTAAGCTGGTAATATCATGTCCTTACTCTGGGGTTAGTGGTTTAATTCCTCTTCCAACTGTGTGTGTGGCATTTAATGCTCTTCCCATGCTTGTGTGGGTTTCCTGTGGCTACTCTGGTTTCCTCCCACAGTCCAGCGACATGCAGTTTAGGTGGAGTGGTGTCTTTAAATCGCCCTTACGATATATTTCAGTGTGTTTCCTGGGATGGTCTGGGACCCTGTCCAGGGCCGGAGCTGCCAGGTGCCCTGTGCTTCCTTGTAAAGGCTTCAGGCTGGCCACAGTGTTGCTTTAGATAAGTGGTACTAGGAAGGTGAATGGAAAAGGCCTTATTGTATAAGAGTAGATAGACATTAGAGTTGCAGTTATTAAACAATTGCATTTATTATAGTTTGGAAACCTCATGGTGAATTATTTATTTTTCAGGTGTAATAACTTATAAAAGACACCTATTTATTTACAGAAATAAACCTTGTGTGGCCAATACAACTGTTTTGTTTGTGTCATTGTTGAGAGTTCCTGACTCCTCCATATATTCAATATCCATTATTAAATGTGCTTCTGCAGTTAGTGCATCGATTTAAGTACAGTAGTGGCTTTTCCACATTTTCTTTTAATTTATAATTTTCAGTTGGTCTGAAGTGACTGTTATGCCACAATCAATGTCATTTTGGTGCATTAAAATAATAATGGTAATATACATTGGACCACTATGCCAACAGCCACCATGGATTATGGGAAATGTTGTTTTATCAATATCCATCCATCTTCCAACTGCTTATGCTGGTGAGAGTCAGGTGGGCCTCGAGAGGATCCAAGGGAGTGAAGGACAGTCTATCACTGACCATTAACACAAACGTATATTATGGGAATTTTAGACTGATACCAATTCACCTAACTGCTAATTTTTATACTGAATACAAAATGAGATTCTTATGAATACAGGAGAAGCATGCAAATTATACATATACTACAGACCTATTGGAATAGTCTTTGGACTGCAGGTGGAAACCCGAGTATCCAAAGGGAATCTGCACAGCATGGGGCCAACATGCATTTTTCTTTCTATTTTTAAAGGGTACTAATTTGATTATCTATATCATAATTAGTCTCAATGTTTTAATAGATTATTTAATACACTATTCAGTGTGTGTGTGTGTGTGTGTGTATATATATATATATATATATAAATAATTCGTCATTGTCAATACGTATAAAAGAGTAGCTAACATTTATAGCATGCACCTACCAATTTAAAGTGTGTCAAAACATTATTGCACATCATATTTCTGTGCCTCCAAACATGTTATCAGATAAATGCACACTGGTGTCTGACACGGGAAGTCTGTCCCTCACACCAGCATTAGAGTGCTGTTGTAAAGGTCCAGTGATCAAAGGGCACATTTCAAGTCCTTCAGTCATTGTTGATAATGACCTGAAGGATTTTAAAGGGCAGACCTGTCCGGCCAAGTGATGGGATTAACACGGAACCTGCACCCATGCCCTTGCCAAGAATGTGAGCTCTCGTGCCGTAGGGTCCATATTATTACATACTATAGTTGATCTCTTTTTGGAAGAGGTGTGAATAAAAAATATATTTATGAAATACTTTTCCCTCATTTCATGGCTAGCTTAAAAAAGACACTCTTGATAAATGAATTGTTGTTGTAATATTATCCTTATAAAAGAGCAACTATATTGAATAGTTCTAGGACAGTCAAATACAGTAACATTGTTCGAATGGTGGCTTACAGTATAATAAAAAGGCGCCCGACCTTCACTGTTTTCTCTATCAGCAGCATGTAATTTGTAATCATATGGTATTTCCTCCTAAGAATGCTGATTACCCGACGCTCTGTGATTACTGAGTACAGTAGAAAGCTTTGGCAGCATGTGGGGGGGTGATTCTATACCAAACTGCTTGGAAACCCACTTCCAATTCAACATTATTCTTGTGCGGTGTCTGGCAACTGTTTTTTTTTTATTATTTTTTTTTTTTTAAACAACCTTGGCTGCTGAGAAATTAGCTTTGTCCAGCTAGTGAGGTCTGCAGTTCTGTTTGCAGTGCTATGCTGTAGATATTAGACTACGAAATCCCCTGGTGTTGCAGATTAAGAAATATACTTATTTCAAAATTTTGCATGCCACGCATCTGTACTTCTTGTATATTTATGACTGCCAGATCTTTTGCAACATCATAGCAGTCAAAAGCAATTGCTAAGTGGGCTCTCTGTCCTTTTATATATTTGATTTTTGGTAGAAATAAAATCAATTCTGGAACATTTTAGCGTCTATGTTAATTGCAACAATGAGAACTTTCCAAGAACCATGTGCATTGCAAGTGCCGGGTTTTTAGCTCTGCTCTGCAGCCCCGTATAATTCAGAGGCCCCTCTAAGCTTAGCCCCATGGGTACAGCCCTGGACAAACAAGCCTCCTGGCGTGCTCATGGACAGTGCACTGATTAAGCCCCCCCCCTCCTTTGCTCTGAGGTCTGATGTTAAGGGAAGTTCAGCTTGGGACACAGAGTCTGGCATCCACTCTCAAATCTGCAGCCATGAAACCTTGCAGAGGAGAAAGACTAACTTTCCAAGTCCGCTTACCTTTGTTTAATTTATTTATTTGCTTGTTTTTCTTTTAGTGTAAACGTGTAACATAACTGTATTAGGAGGCAAACAAGCACATTTACATACTTTTTAAGATCAAAGTATCAAAGTATGAAGAACTGTTTTTCAGCTAATTAATTCTGGCAGTACTTTTTGTTCTTGGGCATTTGTGTTTCTTAGTTGCAACTACTGATGTCCTGTAGCTGTAGTCTGTTTTTCTAACCATTCTGTTTTCTCTGTAAATGCTCCTTTCTGTGCAAACAAATGAATTGTAATTATTTAGAGGCCTGTGCTGGGAGCAGACATGTAGTCGTTTGCCAAACATGAATGACCAAACCGCAGATGTTCAGAGAGAAATTGCTTTTCAATTTGCGGAGTAAAATCATATTTCAATAAATGTATAAAGAAAATTATGCTAAGTGACAATTTTATTGAATGTGGTAAAATATAGATACATTGTGTATCCATTGGCACAGAACGCCAAGAACAGCAAGTCTGCTGCTACAGTACTTCTGGGGTCTCTTGGGACACGTCATTCTTACCATATTGCAATGCTTTGCAAGGACTTACTTTCTGCGAGGGGAAAAAAAATAAATAATATATATATATATATATATATGCTGTGTAAAGTATATATGCTGTTGATTGCTGGTATGGTGTTCTGAAACTTTTCACATGAAGGACTTTCAATAAGGATTTTCAGTAAAGAGGGACAGTGCAACCCTGAACCAATTGGACCTTCGCTAGCTCATAATAATTCAACTGATGGGAGAATTTCTTGCCTTGAGCAAAAATCTGCAGCATTTGCAGAATTGTTCTTATAAACTTTAGGCATTTCGTCACATTTTTAAGATATCAGTGTTGTTCCATTTTAAAATGTTTTAAATGTAATTACAAACTATTCCAGAATAAACAAACATTAATACATTATCTTACAGGCCTTTTTTGCATGCCTCACTGATGACGCTTTCTGTTAATCTGAGCTATTTCTCCCCCTGTCGGTAGTATTTTTCTACCTTGTTTCTTGTGCATTTCAGCGCAAGGCCTGGGGCGAGAGTGGGGTGAGGCGCGGGCACTGCTGGCCCTGTGCCCGTCTGGCCTGCTGCAGGGGTGGAAGCACTCCCGCTAAATGTCCAACAGCATTGTAGGACTGTAAAGGGAGATGGAAGGGTTAGACCTTCTCGCTTGCTTTCTGAGCGGTGCATTAGCTGCGTTCAGTAGCCCAAACCAACTGCTACAGGTGAGCAGATTTCCACAGGCCAGCTGACAGAGGAGCTGCTGTTCACTGGTATGTTTTCCAAGTGCTCAGCATTAAATTGAAAAGTGTTTTCAGTCCCAGTCTCAGCTCCTACTGGCAAATATTAAGTAATTTCAAGCGTACTACCGAAAAGGTCTCAGTGTTTTCATTTTAGTGTGTCTCATTTTTCATTTCTCATGCCGAGAGATATGCAACTGGAAAATAAGGGTATTGCTGTGATCACTGACCTTGGACTATGGACCACTGCATCATAGTCTATCTTGTTACAAAATAGAAAGCACCATTATATTTCATTTACTTAGCAGACACTTTTGATGTGATGTACTAGTGATAGGAGAGCAGGGTCAGCCAGTGTCCTTGGAGCAACTGGAGTGAAAGCCGTTGCACAAGGACCCAGCAGTGAACTGATCTTCTGATCATGGGCACAGAGTCCTAACCTGCAGAGCCATGCATCGTCAGAAATGCCCCATAAATTGAATGTATCTCAAACTATAAAAATAGTTATTTGATACATTTATTCTATATAATTGTAGTTATTTTACATAATTGAATGGTGTACACGGTTATGTAACGCCACAATACTCAAAATAAGTTTCAATAATCAATGTGTCCTTTTATTTGTAAATAATTAAAAAAATATATATTTTACAATGACCACCCCCCCTCCAAAATTTGTATGCCTCTTCTATAAACAAGACAGTCTAAACAAGAAATCAGAGTACGTTACATATTTGTAAAAAACTGTCAAATGTGACTGCAAAGCATTGCATAAATCTTGCTGGAAATCTCGTGTAATACTTGGAAGACATAGGTTAATGAATCTGCCCCCCACCCCCCACCCCCCAACACAACAAGTGGCCCTAGTCTTTTGTGAAGTTCAGTATTTTAAAATTATTTCTCTGTAGTGGAACAAATGGCTTGTTTGACATATGATTTCTGTGATACATACAAAAAAGACACGTGTATAATAGTTTAAGGTGGTTTCAGATGTTTTCCCCAGCAACACAGTGACAGGAGGGATCCTGTTGTATTTATATTCACTTCCTCTTAGTTTGTGTGGCCTCCTCTGTCTCCCCTCCACTCACATTCAGCTTTTGGGTGTGCAGTAATGGACAAAAGCCAGCTTCTTGTTCTCCCTGCTGACGTTTGGCAATCCTGACCTCAAATGGCCCCCCCTTCTAAGAAGGGTTACTACCTTCTTGTTGCATCATAAATCCCCTTAATTTGCCCTGGAGATCTTTTCCTAATTAATAAATGAAGCCAATTATGCATTTGTTTTCAGATTTTTATGCCAGATTGCTGTTTGGATGGATTTTTGTGGCAGTGTGGTTTACTTCAAGTAGGTGAAGAATTTATTTTGATGTTCATTGTGTTACTTTAAGAAAATTGCCAGTGTTAGTGCTATAGCACATGCTGGCTCTTTTATCTGTTTCACATTATGAAATTTTCCCTGAAATGTTGCTTCTTGCTGAAGTTATTTTAATGAGCCAATGCTAATAAGACTTGAAAATGGCAGTAATTGTTTAATTTATTACAGATGTTTTGCTTATTATGTGTACTCCATTAAGATAAAAAAAATGTGTTTCTTTTTTGTGGGGCCAGAGATGCAAGTACAGAGACACAGATACTTGCAGTAATGTCTTTGATTTAATGGCTTGGAGTTCTGTTCTTGGAGTTCTGTTCTGGCATGTTCAGACATGACCTATCGGACATGTTCAGTCAATGTGCTGGGAAGATTATTTTGCAATAGGAAAGGCTGTTTTGCAGTGAGATTTTCTTTCATCAAAGCAAGTAAGAATAATATCATATCGATATTTATATTTGCCTAGAAGAATAAATTTTTTAGACACTTTGGAAAATTATTTTTGACAAATGTGTACCCGAGCAAAATATATTGGTATAAAAATCCTAAATACAGTAATTATTTCATATGGCATCAGAAATACCTGTATAGTTATAGTAATTAATAGGGTACATTATACTTGTACTCTATTACTCACTGTAAAAATCATATTTTATACATTTCTGCTTAGCATGTATTCATAAGTATATGGATATTATTTCATCATATGGCTTTTTAATGTTATTTAAATTCTAACATCGTTATATTATTTAATGTGATATTAGAATATGATGTTCTGGTATGAAATATTGTGCACGCAACATTTACGTAATACAGCATAGTATATGTGGGATAGGACATTTAAAATTACACCATATTGATTATACGTTTCAATTTAAAAACATTACAATGTGGTATATCGGTCAATGATGTAATGCTGATTTTTTTGTGTCTCTATAGTTTAGTGAATATGTGAAACTTTAGTGATGCCTGTATACATATTTTTCGAGGACATAATCTTTCTGGTCTTAATCCATTTTGAGAGAATATTTGGGAGATGATGGCAAAAATGTCAATGTGGTGTAACTATAAAAACTTTTTTTTAAACTTGCATTAAAAAGGTGCAGTTTTCAATAAAACTAATTTCAACTAGTCTGGCATCTTACATTAGAACAATTTAATTGGAAAGGCTTGTTCTGTTCTCAATATAATCATTTGGGGGCGCGTGGGGGATCGTGTTAGTCAGGTCAGCTACCTGAGGGAGCCGCTTTATTCATGTTCTGCAAGAAATCCCTGAGATGAAACAATATTACAGAGAAGGAACCCTGGTGGCCCTAACTGCTGCATGCCACCTTTAGTAACTCTCTTTAAAATGAATCTTTGATATCTTTTCACTTTCGTTTGCAAATCTTGACTGCTAAATTCTAATTCCCAAGTTTTAGCCTATTAAGTGTGCTTTGTTTTTGATTTGTTTTTTTCCCCAAATAGAGGTACAACTTAATTGTCTTATTTCAATTTGTAGTAACAGTTGCCTTTTATAGCAATAAAAAAAAAAAGGAATTATTTGAAGTCGCTGAGGTTGAGCCCTAATTAGGGCTACTCAAATGCAGTGTGGGAAATTAGGTTTATGGCCATCAATGTGATAGTGAACCTGCAAGTTTCTTCTCCTCATTACTATGTCAATAATCCTAATCTTCGGTTTTGTGATGCAAATAAACCCTCGCCCAACGGTCCACGCAAGGGGAAACTCAGTTGTATAAAAATCTGTGGCTGCAAGCAAAAAAACAAAAATGTTTGATTACTTATGGTTAAGGTTAGGGCTGGGTGGGGGTTAATGTTGTCATTTTTGGGATTAGGCTTTTTT
>JAODKN010000041.1:16803709-16826710 GCA_026774425.1 Petrocephalus zakoni
GTGCTATCTGTGCCGTCTGGCTTTATGCACAGCAACATGGCTGTGCTATCTGTGCCGTCTGGCTTTATGCACAGCAACATGGCTGTGCTAAGCTACCACAGTCCATTACAGCAACGTTGGTCAATTCTTTTCTCTGTAGCACTTCTCAGGAGCACGCGCTGTTGACACATTTAAGCCACAGAATAATCGATAATAGCTGCTGAATAATCAATAAGCCTGCATTCCTCCACTCCAAACTCAGGTTTCACAAAGGAGAGGATTGACAGAACACAAATGGAGGTCTGAATATAATTTGAGAGCAGTAGGCATTGCCATTTGTGTATATAAGTTATATCTGCAATCAGTGGGTATTCCTAGTTATAGTAATCTAAGTGATTGCTCTATTTTTAGGGGCGCGTGTAAAATGAAATCAGTTTAAAGTTACTGTGTGGCATACAGTATATAAAATATGCCTATGATTCATGCGCCTGGTTTCAATACTCTGTGCAACACAGAGAAATTGTGAATCAGAAGTATCAGATGTTAGTTTCCACCTTAGCTGGCCACAAAATGGGCTTCACACAATGCCCGATCAGCCCCTGATCGTTTTCAAAATGTTCCAGAAGGATTCTGGGAAAAAGCGGCAACCCTAATGAAATAAAGCACAATGCACAGCTGCAATTCCACAACTTGTAAATAGATATATTTAGCAGTGTTCAAACAACCTGCTCTATTTCTCTGTATAACAGCAGCTTCTTAAAACACTGAAAGTGCATTGTCAGCAAACCCTCTGGGGAAAATATTCTGTAACGAAAGATTAACAGTCTTTTTTTTCATCATGGAAAGTGTTTAATTTTTTCCCTCTTTTGTCTTGTTTGTCTAAAGATTCTGGAAAATTCCGACGCACTTGTTGTTTCTCTGGAGTGTTTTGGTGAATGTCACATCACACATGAATGAAGTGTAATGAGAATTTTATTGGGAATTAATTAGTTTGCTTTGTATTGGAGTTTGTGCAACCTTCCTATAAACCCTTTGCCAGGGTAACTGAAGGGTAGAGGAAAGTGTTCTCTCACCAGCCTTCCTGCTGTTTAAGACTGTTGGCCATGAACCACCCAGTGAACGTGGGGAAAGCTTTCTGCGTCTCTGAAGCATATAAATTATCAGTATATTTAGAGCCATGTATTACCATTTGTTTTTGGACTTCCTCATATATTAAAAAGTAAGTCTTTGTTCAGCTGGTATAGTATGCATAGTAATCTTTGGGTAGCGCACTGCCGAAGCACAGATTAAGTTTTAATGTTGGGAAATTAAAGCTTGATCTTGCACTTTGCCATTACTGCTTACTCTTGCTTTGTGTCTGGATTCACGGTGTTGATCCTGATTAGTTGATCAGCTACCTTGTCAGTCCTTTTACAGCAGAACTCAAAATATTCTCAAAATATGGCAGTTTTACTATTATTGTTCATTCGATCCCTGGGCTCTAAAAAGTTATATTCTCTGGGAGTTTAAATGGATTCTGCCATTTTATTTTATATGGTAAGTCAAAATTCTTCTTACTTCTATAATCGAAGGTAATCAGAATATAGACAGAACCCTTAGACTACTGCAGATGTTACTCTCATTCTCCAACTGTATGTTTAATTGAACGGAATGAAAATAATTCATCACAGAGAATCGATTGAATGTCAGTTACAACTCTCGTCAACAAAAGATGTTTTAAGACTCTATATTATGCCCAAGAAAGAATATTTACACAATGAATGCACATTAATAGAATGTAATGGGTTTAGGGAAGTGCTTTGCAAAGTAGTGTACTATATGCTAGTTATTTTTCTGCATTTATGTCTTGAAGTTTCAGTGTTATGATGGATTACAGTTTGGCTCAGATGGCACCGTTCTTGAGGAAACCTAAGTTGGACTGGAGTATCGCTAAACCAGAATGGAAGCCTTTGCAGCTACTGTAGTTATGTGAGGCATGTACATGTGAGGCATGAAAATTCTTGTCTGTTAAAAATAAATCTGTTCAAATTAAGATAAAATGGTATAATTTAGTTGTTAATATAGAAGCCTTAATAGCTCATTGTTTCGGCCTGATAATATTATGTCATTTAGCCTACTTCTTACCTCGAAGTACCTGGCCTTCTCACACATCCTCCACCTGACAGCTTCCTCCTCGTGGCTGAGAGCTGTCAGAAGGTCAGGCCATGCTTCAAAGTCTTTCCTGTGCATTTATGTTGTTAATAGAGGGGTAATTTGTTCTGAAAGGTGCCTTTAAAGACACATAGCACATAACATGTTCAGGTATAACTTATGGGCCTATCAGTCATACATATCTACAAAGCTTCTTATAAAGACATTGACCTAGAAATTCCTACCTGTAGACTGAGCATGTTATTCCATAGCCAGTTAACATACTTAACATTATAATGTCATATTACAGTTTGTAAATCACTTATTAAAATTCTTGGAGGAAGCCACAGAAAAACTTTTGAATTTTAATATTTAGCCGTAAAGACAGTATGATTTTTGACATGCGTGCAGAAGGCTTTTAAACTGTGGTTTCATGTTTGAGTTTAAGGTGGAGTAGCGGTTCACGTCACAGCTTTGGGTTGTGGTTTCAAAAGTAGCTCCAGCTCTGTCTGCCTGCAGTTTGCATGTTCTCCCTTTGTTAATGTGGGTTTCCTCTCTGTAGTACCATTCCCCCCCCCACAAACCAGTAACATGCTGTTTCGGTTAAACTAAAAATTCCCCACAGACCAATCAGAAGTGAATTGGCATCTTGTCCCAGGTGTACCTTACACTCTGTGTTCTCTGTGATAAGCGCTGAATCACTGCGATCGAGGTAGCATACGAGAATGGAAAACGATCTGAGGAAACCTTTAGTATAGTCCCACAGATCATCTTCAGTTTGCACAGGTAATTTGTTGCGTAAAGCTACATGTTTTATCCCAGTTCTGTTAACATGGTTCTGCTCATTAATGTGTCAGCCAGTTTGATAGTTTGCTCCCAGCACAAAGAACCCATACTCCCAGTTCTCCCTTGTTATTGGCACACAGTTTGCTTTGTCCTCTTATTAAAGGGAACTGCACCTTTCCTGTAAAGCAAATAAGAGTTGCTTGAACTGAAGAGATCCCCCACAGCAGTGTTTTAATAAACCTATAACTTATTCACCAGATTGATCCCGCAAGAAATGTCAAGATGTTTGAATGGATTGTTTTTATTGCTTTCAAGTAATATTTTTGGATGCTTTTGGACACACAATTGCTGTTGTTATTTTGGCGCGGAACAAGTTCTTTCATACTGGTTTTACTGGTTCACCAAAATGAGAATGTACAGTTATTACAGTACAGTATAACATTTTTCCAAAATACAGTAGGAGGATCTGTTATACAAAATTACAAAACCACTAAAAGCGATTCTCAGCCACCCTTAAAAGAAAACTAGTGATTTGAAATTAAAAAAGGAGGACGGATAAAGAAACGCACAGAAGAAAGCGTCAAAATGTTGTATAATCAGTTTCCAAAGAACCACTACAGGTGTACGGGATGTATTACATATCTAATCAAATTGCTGTTAGGAAGAGGGGTCAGGAATGAAATGGAGGGAGAAAATAGCCACTGTAGCTGAAGGAAGCCAGCATTAAACAAGGGTACATGGCAGCGGACAAGGGTTATAAGATGATGCTCCAAAGACAGTTTGGAGCAGGGCATTCCCTATTTGTGAGTAATGTGTGGTTGGAGACATCGTTCTCATGTGGGGTCAAGATTAATTTTCAGGAAGGTTTAGCATTAAACCACAGGTTCAGTGAAGACATTTAATGATTTACGGAGGATTCAGAGAATTTCATGAATATGTAGAAGATGCCAGAGAGTGTCCTATAATGGATTGTAGCCATGGGCGTCAGAAGTATTTTGAATGTGGGGTGGGGGGGATACACTGGCGGGGTGAACTAATATTTTATGTTAAATGTGGGGGGTCCAAACGAATAATTAAGAAATGAGAGGGGGACACGTCCCCGTCAAATTTAATCGTGGCGACGCCCATTATCGTAGCTGTCGTTGCAAAAACCTTTACCTCCAAAGTACTGACAGAATTTGTATTGGGGGCATCTAAAAGTGTTATTTACTTCATTTTTGCGATAGATTGCAAAAGGAAGCAGAAAACATTAATTCAGCAGATTTCACTGATGACCATTTTACTATTATGGAAGATCAAGAGACTGAAGACCTCCGTTTCTGTAACACTGGCTTTGTGTGTTATTCCAGTTAATGTTTCAAAAATCTTAGAACCCTTATAAACACTCCAAGGGAAACACACATTATATTGTTGTCAAACACCCAAATAAAAATTTTTCTTAAGAATTAAATAATACAAAAGCACCTAAACCCAACACTAAGCACACCTTGAGGTTATGTAAGTACTGTACTATCTTGTGAACAGGAAAAGAGATTAAGTGCTGGTTTGGGATGAGTAAGAGCAAGGTAGCCAACTTGTGGCCAGAACTTGTGGAAACTCCTTCAGGACTGTTAGAGAAGCATTCCATGTGGCTACATCTGGGAGCTGGTTTAAAGAATGCCAAAATCTGCAGCGCTGTCCAAAATTTACACACATTAAAAGCAAGTGTATCCAGACTTTTGACTGGTACTGTACTGTATATTTTATATAAACAATATATTATTTAATAACGGATCAAATAATGACAAACAATCCAGCCACGTGAACCTGGTTTAGCTGCTTTCCACAACTGAACATGTAGATGTGGCACGAGAGAGATGTTTATTATCGGGAACTGTGTCTGATAAATAAGGGTTAATGTTTTGTGATGTAATGTTACAAAGTTTGATAAAATATTGTCTCTTTGACAGGTACTAATTAATGAGATTCGTATCATAAGCAGAATCATATTTATCATCAGATTTATCATTGTTTGATTTATAGGACTTGACGTGTGAATAGGCAGTTTGAGGAAATTCATTGTGCTTTATCTGGCATGCATAATACACCATAGTGCATTTAAAGCAATGTGATCTGGATTACATCATTGATCTGTGGGAAGTGGACCCGTATGACAAGTACGACTGATATGACTTACTGGTGGTACATCTGCTTTGGATTGTTCTTCAACAAAATATATAGCTTCTTGGCATTAATTTATATACTGTTGAGTATGATGTTTAGACTGACACCATTGATGATGGCCAGAAACCATTGATTGCAAACGAGACATCACATCAAGTCACATTTTTGGGAATCAAAGGTCAAGGGGGGCCCCTCTGAGATAGGGTGCACAGAGTATAGTCGGGGCAAAGGGGTTAGTTAGCTGGAGGAAATGGGCGGGGGGGGGCAGCCTCAGAGGGGCTCGATGGGAATTAAGATGCAAGGGGTGAGGGGCAACTATGGGGACTAGTATACTTGGTTAGGCTACCCAGAGACATGCGGAAAATGTACAACTGGCTTGGCTCACACTGGCACTTAAACGTAGACTTACATTTTCCTTCCTTTACACTGCACTGCATAATCAGACACACTCGCACATAGACATACAAACGTTTTTTTTTCTTTATTGTCAAAATATATGAACATGATGCAAAGGGGACTGGGGTGAATGGTGTGTAGGGTCAGACAGAGTAGAAGGGGGGATTACTCACTAGAGTTGAGGCTAGTTTCTAAATTAAGAGTTTTTTGATGTTTGATATCAACATTATGCTGATGAAAACATTGTTTTGTACTACCTACGAAGAGAAACGTTTACTGCCTCTTGTAAAATGCTGATTAAATAGCAGGATTGTTATTAATAAATCCTTTATTGCATATCAGTAATGAATATCAGAATTGCAATATCAGATTTAAACCATATAATTTTCATGCCAGGTGTTGAATGTAATGTTACCTTTACAGTGCATTTACTTATTTGTAATCTACTGTATCAGACACTGGGAAATGTTGATTAGGAATCAGTGAGTGGATGTACTCCAATATAAAAATACTATTTTCTTGATATCAAGCATATCCCATGCATCAAAACCAATGTTATGAACACATTGGAAATTTTTTGCTAATGTCTTGGGTTTTGGGGTTTTGTGGTATGAGGGCAAAAATTCTGGATCTGCCTCTTCCTTGTGCCGCTTAATGTTACTTTCAGTATATCACATAAGATGACCTTTGGGTTTGCTTTCTCTCTTGTATTTTTATAGAATAGTTCTAGGAGTATAAAAAATCCCCCAAAATCTCCACAAATTATTGCCATGTAATTGTAGGCAATGTCCTGAAATGATGCTAAAGACTGTGACTGAATCAAAAGCTGATCATCTCTCTATAATAACAATTTAAAGTGCTTTGCAACTTCACGGCTTTTTATTGTTTTATTTAGTTTAAAGGTAGTTTTTTAATTCCTATCATTTTGTTAATTGCCATATTACAAAAAAACAGAACCATTTAGAGGTGCTTATAAGTATTATAAATATCAGAGAGCCCGGATTCATGGTTGGGGTTAAATAAGCCTAACTTTGCCATGCACTTATCCAAGCCAACTTTGGATATCAAAGTCCTTGAGTTTGAACTGTCTGGACCCTCCAAGTGCGTCAGTTTTTAGCGATAAAAAGAGGCTACAGAATATGTGGGTATTGGTGTTGCTCTTTGGGCAGTGGGCAGAAAGCTTAAGTTGGAAACGGGATGCTTTATCCTGGGAACAAGAATGAAACTGTATCACTTTCCTCACTGGGCACAAATGTTTCCTCACATTGCCCTGTTCTCCGTGATACTACTGGGGAGATTGTTCAGTAAAGGGGAAACTGTTTATTTGAATTGAATGTAATTCTTGGGGTCCCATATGGGACTGGTATATCCTTCATTTTCATGTGGTCTGTTTGATTTGAGAAGTCAGGAGTTGGTCCTGCCTATGTTCTAGCTACAGGCATAGTTTGGGGTCTTTACAGTTTCCTATAGGTATACTTTCCAGGCCAGGGGAGTACTAATTTTGTGTAAATTGGCAGAAGGCCGCCGATCCGTCTTCTCTGAGTAGTGGGGACAGCCAAACTCTGTCCTGCATCTAAAAGGACCACTTGTTCGTTACCTTTGAGCATGGCTCCTATAAATATAAGCCACTTAAGCTCTCGTAGACTTACTTTGAGCCTCATACACCTAACATTAAAAACACAGCTGAGGTCCAACCCTCAAAATCTTTGGGTCCAGTTTCCATTCAAAACAAAGAAACTCAGCCTCTCAAATATTATAAGAAAACTTTGTGAGGTGGAGAAAAAAAGGCAAAAAGACATAGCGAGGCTTTTTAAGCCTTGTGTCTCTGTGCTGTTTGTTTGACCAAATGGAATATCTCCAGAGTAACAACATTTCTTGAAAGTGGTTCCCATATACAAAAGATATGTAAGAAAACAGCTTAGTAACCAGCAGAAACAGTCGTATATATGTTTTTCCAAAAATGTAACTAGATGGTGCTTAAGTCTCATAATTAAGTGTATTGTTGTATAACATTTTAACCCATTACTTGCTGACTACTGTAAGCTTTGCTGCTATATGTCACACCAACAAAGGATTCAAAGGTTAAACTGATAGATAATTATAAGTCATATAAAATGAATCAACATGGTGCTCTTAGGGATTTCATTATTCAGATCTTTAGTTATTTTTCACAGCCATTCAGAATGAAACCCTACTAATGCATTTATGTGGAAATCATTTGTAAACAAAACTTACATTGCAGTATCTGGGATTGTATGCTGCTAGTGGATGCATTTTGATACCACAGTAGGTGAAATACTCTTTATATCTTTCAATAGCTCTTCGGGCTCTATTTTGATGATCTAACGCAAAGCACGCAATGATTCCGTATTGTATTGAACTTGAGTACTAATATCAATTGTATTAGAACAGATTTGTGGTGTGATATCACACGTTATAGCAGGACTGACTCCAAACTGAGTGTGTGTGTGTATGTATATTAGGGGTGTAATGATAGTTTTCCCACAATTCGGTGTCACTTTTTTTTTCATATGGCAGCATCGCTACGGTTTTGGTAACTTTATATTTAAGAAGAGAATTTAAACACAACACCCTTTAATAGGGCTGAACAATTTTAAGAAAATATCAAATTGCGATTTATCTGACAGATATTGCGATTGCGATTTCATTTGTGTTTTTTTTTTTTACTCAGTACTCACTATATGTGTATAAAAAACTAATTAAGCACAACCGTACATTGAAATCTGAACTGCGCTATACATTACTCCAAAGATAAGAATGGAAATATATGAATTCAATCCAAAATGTATTTATTCTAACAAGAATGATATAGAACATACACCTAATAAACCACAGAACAATTCTCTAATTCTCTATTTTTACATTTTAAGTGCCACGTTTGCAAATGGCGCTCAACCGCTTTTTACCCATAATAAAGTGCTTCCGGAAAGTCCCATGTACACACTGGTTAAATACGTTTTTTAAGTTAAATAAAGTAATGAAAATAAAACAATTCCAGTAATAAAAACATTAGGGAGCTTGTGGCTAACGCTGCTTGGACCCCTAATAATAGCACCTTTCAGTGAACAATCTCTGACCATTAAATAGGTAGGTAATTCAGTTATGACTCAGTCACTTTGGCCCACTTCTGATTGGTGAGACTGACTGGCACATGAGGAGCACGGCACTTCTGATTGGTGAGCATGACTGGCACGCGAGGAGCACGGCACTTCTGATTGGTGAGCATGACTGGCACATGAGGAGCACGGCACTTCTGATTGGTGAGACTGACTGTCACACAAGGAGGACGGAATGAATTTGCAAAACTACTCTCATGATAGTTTTAAACCCTGGGTCAGACGTGCTGAATAATGCATATCCTAAATCGCAGCCTTTGCGATTTGCTAATCGCATTGCTTAAAATCACAATTTCGATTTGAGATCGATAAATTGCTCAGCCCTACCCTTTAATTTAACAATGTACTTTATTGTTTAATATAACAACTCTATTCAGAAATGGCAGCATAATTGTTATTCCAAATATTTTTGGAAACGGTTGTCTGCGACTTTGCGACACCAGCCAGACAGATAAGCTCTGAGATCAACCTGCTCTCAAAATTTGTGCCTTGATCAGACGGGATCCTTTCTGAAAATCCATAGACACAAAACACATTGTCCCAAAGCTTGCTGGTTACCTGTTGTGCTGTCTGGTTGTGACCTGAAAAGTATGAGCAAGCTTGGTAAAAGGATCTGTGACTACAGTACAATCCCTCTTAACCAGTCTTGCATTAACCGGCCCACCGATTAACCGGCTTGTTAAAATGAAATAATAATAATAAAAAAATAATCCTGAGTTGTTCTTTATATTATATGTATGCACTTCCTTCTTTCCTGGAAGGTGAGAGGGCTCCAGCGCCGTTTACATATTCATTTATGAAATCTCCACGAAACAATCTGGCTATTTTGCGACGTGTATGGCCGAGTTGTCTTATTCGTTCTAGAATTAGGGTGGAGTGCCAAATCGTTGCTGAACGCACCCAGGCTACATTTAAGTTATAAGGCAAGTACAAGTGGAGGTGGTAATAAAACAACAGTTTGGAGTTGAAAAGAGTGCGTCGGAGTACGTGGGACGAATAAAACTGCGCAGCTTTTGCATGACTGAAGACAAACATTCTCGGAGTTTAAATTGGTGAAGGGGAGGCGGAGTATTTTTAGATTTTTTGCCAAATTGTTTCCCTTTACGATGAGTACAAAACGTAAATGAATTTTAGGTTCAATGGATACGCATCTTAAGGCGCTAAAGCGGTTGGATAAAAGCAAAAAGATTTACGTGATATTTCATTCATGTAAATGCATAAGTAGATTAACTGTGTATAAAGAGAAGATAGGAAAAACGATCCTAGAGAGATACTGAGGGTGCAGGTTCTGCTTTATCTCTCAAATTTACAAGCAGTTCATATAGTTAGTTGCCTCAGAGTCTGGTATTGTAAATATAATATCAACCCTAATTTTTTAAAACTTCCCTCCAGACTACGGGTTAATGAGACATAAAGCAAAGCATAACACCATACCTGACAGATCGCCCAGCACCTGACTCCCTACTGGCTCTCGTCCCAACTCCTGATCCAAAAGGTGAGAGCATACCCGATCATCTTCTGGCTTTGCTAGAGCTGGGGGGCGGCTGCGCTTGAGTGGCCGTCACCGGCTTCACGTCACCCCACCGCCCAAACTCTACCGTAGGGCGTCCAGCTGCTGCTCGGCCGTCAGCTGGCGCATCTTCAGCGTCGTCTTCTCCCACAGGGTTTTGTGCCTCTGATTGTGCACGTCTCCGAGTGTCTTTTTCTACATGAAAATAGGTATACGTCGGAGTAACCAGCCAAACGGCAACCAGCCATGGGTCCAGTACAAGCACATCAACAGACCTCTACTTACTGTCTCCTGCTGACCAAAAGTCAATGCACACTAGCTGCATTGGAGGTGAGCTCTTAATATTCTCCAATGGCATACGAGTGCAGGCTCGGGTGATTTTCCAAAAATATACCTGACAGCATTTGACATATTCCTTTACCTCCTTCTCCATATCAGGCCAATAGAACCGCTGTCTTGCAAGGGAGAGAGTGCGATCATGTCCCTGATTCCAGCTAAGTCTTCAATTCCTGCTAGGGCCCTGACTCAGGGACTGTAGAACACCGGCACGAATTTCTAGTCTATCCCACTGCTTGAATAATCTGAGGACTCTCCTTCTCTCGTCTGGATGGTCATCTTCTGGCAATGACAAAGGGCACCTCTTTACCTATGATGGAGCCTTGCTGCTGACTCAGCTGAAGCTCTTCAGCAGAAAACACAGGCAATGTTCCCTGGCCACCAGAGAGGTGTTGGACTTGTAGGGCTAGCTGGGTCACCCTGGACTCTGCTGTATCAGCCCAGTCACAGTGGAACTGACAAAGCGCCCTGATCTCAGCTGCCCCACACGCAGTTTCGA
Source organism: Petrocephalus zakoni (assembly GCA_026774425.1). Lineage (NCBI taxonomy): Eukaryota > Metazoa > Chordata > Actinopteri > Osteoglossiformes > Mormyridae > Petrocephalus > Petrocephalus zakoni. Next base: position 16,814,646 of record JAODKN010000041.1, read on the forward strand.
GCAATGCCTGTCTCACCAACTGACATGTCTGTTGATGACAACTGACTCTGATTAAAAAACTTAGCAAATGGATCATGGCTTAAGGTATCCACCACTACATTCTCTCTCCCAGGCAGGAACTTGAGAAAGGAATAAGACGTGAGCTTTGAGATCCAGCGAAACTCACAAGCATCCAGCCTTGGCTTCATCAGCAGGTATGTCATTGGATTATTGTTGATCCAGACAGTAAATGTATGCCCTTTCAGCCAGTGACTACACTTTTCACAGGCACTCCACCTCAAAGCCAGAAGCTCTAACCAATGGGCTTGATTCTGTGACACACTCAGTGTTTTGCTCACAAAAGTGACCGGTCGTGCATTCAGCTCCCTTCTAGGAACCTGGGAAAGCACTGAGTCCATCCAATGATGCATCACTTGCCAGAATAAAGGGCTTGTCAAAGTCTGGGAGGGCAAGTATAACACATTCCAACAATATGGTTTTAAGCTTGTTGAAAGCATGAGTTGTCCAATCCACAGGGGCCAGTTTACAGAAGGTGCCTTGGAATTTTGTGCCCTTAGCCAACCTCTCCCGCCTCTTCTGTCCAGCAGTTAGTGCAAACAATGGTTTTGAGATGGACGAACAAGCAGGTGTGAAGTGCTGGTAGTAAAATACCATACCAAGGAAGAACCGGAATCTTCTCACAGAAGGAGTCCAACCATCACTCTCCATAAGATCCTGTATCTTCATATCTGTGTGCTAATAGCTGTGCCTATATGAATGATGTGTGAGTGTGGCCAGTGACGGGCTGGTGTCCCACCCAGGGGTCAATAGACACACCTCCTGCATCCATAATGTGACCTGAAAACCGGACTGGTCTCTGCAGCCAATGACATTTCTTTGGGGCCAATTTCAAGTTGTTCTCCCTAAGCCTCCCAAATGCTACCCGGAGTCTGGACAGAGACTTGCTCTCTGATGGTGCAAAAATAAGGAGAAATTTATGTCACCAAAAATTCCATCCTCATAAAGGACGCTGGACTATCACATAATCCCTGGGGCATTCTATTATATTCACGGAGCCCTAAAATGTCGTGAAAGTGGTGTACTTTTTTTATCATCCTCATGCATGGGGATGTTATAAAAACCAGATGTAAGGTCCATTGTGTTAGAGACAATTTCCACCAAAAGTAGCCATGCATTCAGGCTGATGAGGTAGGGGATGCACATCCTTCAAGGTCCTGGCATTCAGCCACCTGAAGTCACCTGTGCAGATTCGCAACAACCATCCTTCTTCCATACCATCACCAAGGGCGACGCATACTCACTTGACGATTTCCTGATAATCCCTCTCTCTTCCATTTCAGTGAGAACCTGCCTCAACTCTTGATGATGGGTGGGGGGCACTCATCTGTAGGGAAGGCGTAGGGGACTGACATCAGTGAGACGAATATGGTGTGTGTATCCCTCGGCCTCACCACAGTCCAAGTAGTGCTTGGAAAAAATATGTCTTGAAACTCTATCAATAGTTGGACAAGCTCAGACTTGCATGCCTCTGTGACCTGACATGAACCCAGGTCAATTTCACCAAGGCCCAATTCTGACAAATTTTTGGTGACTCTGTAACAGAACGAGTGCTGGATGAGGCAGCCAAATGCTGACCATGCAATATGCAAACCCTGGAAAATGTACAAGTCCTCAACTGCTAGGCATGGAGAGTCATCAGCCAAATTACAGTTCCTCCTCAAGGTAACAGTTTTGTCTGATGGATTCACAACTATCATGGGTATCCACCTGTCGCCCCAGAGAGGTGTGACAAGCCTACCAACCAAAACACTCCGTGGCATAGGCCTGGATTTGGTTGGCTCAGCAACAACCGTGCTGCCAGGTGACATGGGCACATTAGGCGACAGTCTGCCCCATAAAAGGTGCTCATGCCTTGGCAAAAGTGTGACTGATTGAACTGGACCGTGCCCACTTTTTCAGGAGCTGCACTCTGCCTCCATTACTCAACTCCAGTAAACACTGACGGGAAATATTCAACATCAGGATCTGACTGATTGCTGTGCTTAGCTGCAATGTCCCAGTAGTTGTCACTCTTCAGATCATGAATTAGGTGTTTGATGAGATTAGAACCCAAAATGAGACCATGCTGACCAGGCACAACTAAAAAGGGAACGACATAGTGAACGCCATAAAGTTGTATCTCCAAGTCATAAAAGCCATTGGGTTGAGCCTGCAGACCACCATAGCCAATCAAAACAACGTCTTCTTCAGAATACTGATTTTCTGGCAAAACACCGGCAGAGCAGAGCTTCTCTTCTGCACATCTGCTAATGGTGCAAGGCATAGAGCCAGAGTCCAACATTCTCTCAAGCGGCACTTGGTGATTTACAACAACTGAGGCAAAGAACAACTTGCTAAAAGCCTGTACTTTCTGAATAGTCTGCATCACTATCCCTGACCCCTTAGGTGCTGCGATGCAGTTTTCTTCATATAAATGGGCTAGGTCACAGACATCATAGAGGGATTCATCCACTGTGCCCACACCACCAGATGTGGGTCCTGTAGTTTAACTGTTGATGTTGGCCTCTGGGACCACTGCTAGACTGCTAGGGTGGCACTGGTGGTCTGCTGAAGGCAGTTCTCCTGCCAATGATCAGGGCACAAGCATTTTAAGCATCATCCCGTCTGCAGTGAGACTGTAGAATGACTAGCCATACCACGCACCCTACACACTCTATGAAAGGCCCGGGGTGCTGAAACTTGAAGACTATGGTCTTCAACACAACATAAAGTTGTGCACTTCATTTTATTTACCTCTTTTGTATTCACTGCTCCTTGGACACAGTGTAGTGGGCATCACTTTCCATCATCAAGATTGTCAACATCTTACAAAAAAATAGCAAAATTAAAGGTGTACACCATGAAAAAGTGATTAGTCTTATGAACACTTATGTTCATTCCATGGACTCAAACTCATAAAACAAAGTAAAATTACAGTTGAGCTGTCCACATCAATGGGGTTAGGGTTAGATTAGCATGCCCTCCGTGACCTCGGAAAACTGCCTCAAAATTTTTGGTCCACTTGGCTAGCGAGGCATCTTGGATCTTAGTACAGGTCAGGACACAAAATGGCACAAGAAGATACAAGAAACGCAAGATACAAAGATCACTGGGAGGCTGCCGTAAACGTGATTGGTGTCCTCCAAACCAGCTCTGCCCGTTTATTTCATGCATTTACGTATTCCTGAACTTAGAATGTATCCTGTGGCTTCCATAAAGCTCTGGGGAAAAAAATATCATGTTTATTTTTTTATACGGACCATTCGATATATTGACACCACTCGCTTTGAGGAATGCAGTGATGCAGAAGGGGTTGCCTGTACTTACAAAGCCTTACTAACATGCTGGTTTAAAATCTTAACGCATTAGAACACAGTCTGAACAGTACCTATATATTTGTAATGAAATGGACAGAAACTTACCAGGATGGTATGTACTGTATCATAGCACATTGTTCTTATTTGCCTGTTTAAGCTCAATGGCCGCAGTGTTTTTAGTGGCCTTCGCTATCACTATGGAAAGAAAATCATTCATTTGCTTTGTGTGTTGTTCACATGAAAAGTGACCACGTGGTCGTGGTGTCTGTTCCCATTAATAACGAAAAATTTTAATTTGGGTAATAGATTATGACGGAATTTTCAGCTTTGCAAAAAAGCGGACACTGGGGCCAGACGCAATGTGTGGCGTCAAAGAAACGCAAATATTGACACAGAAAGTAAGTATGGGAAATATGCCTCGGCCAATGTCTGAATTTGCATTATGGATTATTACCACAAAATGATCAATATAGGAGTAGGAAATGTTGCCCAAATAAACAGCATTGGTCAATACTGTATGACCAAAATAAACTATGGCAAAAAATGAAATTATGGATTTGAAGAAAAACAATATCATAACCACAATAAAACAATAAGATAAGAAGTTCATATACATCATATATCAATTACTACAGAAAATCCGAAAAGACGTAAGGCGTAAACCTCCATCACTGTTGGGGAGCATGTTTACTTTGCTGAAGTTTACTGTGTTTTGGGTGGATCACAGAAGAAAAAGAGAAGTTTTTTTTGTGTTTGTTTTTTAATTTGACACTACAGTGGGACAAAGTGGAAACAGAATTAGTTGTGACTCAAAATGAAAATTATATCAATATAGTTGGAGAAAATTAATAAGAATAAAAAACTGGATTTATTGTTATCGATTATCTGCCCTACCCTAGTAGAAAGCAAATGTCAATATGAAACAAAGGGAAATTCCAGACATTTGTGGCATTTTTAGATCCCAAAAAACAGGATGTTTGCTCTCCCTAGGATAACGAGAAACGTATAATTTGAAGCCCTTCTCTTTAGTTGTTGACGTATGGCACAATGCAAGAATAATGTGACTGACGTTGTTGGCCATAAGTCTGGGTAAGTCTTGAAGCAACCGAGTGAAAAATGTCATAGTCAGTCAGTTGTTTAGTACAGTGTACAAGTGCCATAAATGAAACAGCTGGCTGACTCAGAATGCAGAAGGGAGTGTGCATGTAGCCCCTTGTCGACAGTGGATGGGATCACTGCTCACACAGATGAAAAGATTGTTTGAATTCTATTCTTATTCTATTATGTAATGACATTTAAATTCCAGCCCTTGAAAATAATACCACCCCATGTTTTTAAGGTGTATTTTTGGATGGGGAAAAATGGTCTTCTGTTAGCACCAAGAAGTATAGGAAAATGACAGGCATATCATATTATCATATTATCGCGGTTTATGTGTGCATATTGAACTGTCAGCAGTTTGTCAAACAGTTCAAAAATATATATGCATTTTGTTTTTTGTTCTGTAGCAAGTCTAATACCTTTCCCATATTTGACATTTCTAATAAATTTGATAATCAACTAACAATCAGCCAAATTTTCCCATTTCTGGTACATGTCTGTGTGTGCTTGTGTGTGTGTGTGTGTGTGTTTGTTTGTGTGTAGGTAAGAGAATGAGTGAATGAACGAGCAAGAGATTGACGTTTAACAATGTTAATACCTATTACAGTGGACACAATTTGAGATGTATTAAAAGTAAAATTTCCTCTTTTATGTAATCACATAAATTTGTTTTTGCAAGCTCAGTTAATCCAATGTATATGAAGGGCTGCAGGATTATGCCGTTTCCGTTTTGGCTTGTTGGCATTTAGATAAAATCCCTTTGGACTGAATAGTGCACCTGATGCTGAAGAAGCTGTCATTTTTATCCATGTACCTTATTTTCAAAAGTAAAATCACATAAACCTCTGAACACTGTATGTTGTGAAGTAGTCAGAGCACAGTATTGACTCCGGAAATGACATTCTTAGGAACAGATTAGGAAATTTCATTGCTCAGTAAATACACATATATAATATTTGTTATAGTTTCTAAAAAAATATATTTAATACTATGTTTATTGTAGTGCCATGTCTGTTGTATCATTATATAGATTGCCAGTAAATTTTATTGTACTACTAGCACAATGACAAATAATCATTTGACCCTTATTAAATATTAGGATACCTCTTTAATGGTATAGTAAACCTAAAAGTACATAAATATTAATCTTTGATAGTATTTTGTCTGATTTAACCTTCTAAACCTCTAGCCTTGTCTGGGGAACATTCCCCTTGTTTGAAACACATTAACTAAAGGATAATATCATATGAGTCATAAACCACAGATGCAGAGATTTAGACCTTTTTTGATGACCACTGTTAGTTAACATGTCTGATAGTTCATAATATTCATAATATCTCGGCCAAGAGTAGAATTTTATATGAATTTACGTACCTACTGTCCAAGCCTTTCCAAGCCAGTTCGCCAAATTGTGCATGAGACACAACCAATGTAATTATGTGACCTGTGTAATGTGTGTTTTTTGACTCAAGGTTTGTGGTATGACTAGTTCTGTCATCCCCCATATAAGGTATAAATGACTGTGCTCTGTTTCATTTTGTCCCGAATAAACCAAATTGTGTTAGATGCATGACCCAATTTGTTCATCCCCAACAAACCCGCTGGAATCAATTTTTTTCTATTCACATCTGCTGCAACAGCCCTCTAATTTTTGTAAGAGTTGATCCCTGTTCTGCCCGACCCACTTCGCCCTTAAAAGGGAAACCCGATCCACAGTGCATGTACAGTATTCTTTCCTGCTAGAGCCAGCCACATGGCTTTTGTTTTCTTTGTGTTCTGTTTGTGGTACAGTGACCTTGATTAGTTTCTTCATTCAGCTTTTCCATGAAATAATTCTCTAACAATTTTTTTTTCTTGTGATAATGCCAGATTACTGAAATTCTATAGCTGACCCTGAAAAATCCTGGAGCGAGGGGCCCGGAGCCTATCCCATGCAGCAGAGGGCACAGGGCTGGGGTTCACTCGTATCTTGTATCTACTCGAGCTGCAGGATCATAAGCTGACAAGGGAAAACAGTTGCTAAAGCAGTAACATACTGTCTGCCTAATGGCTGTATATTTTTTAAATGGAGGTATATCTCAGGTGACTCATGAGGTTTTGTGCTTGTTCTTAGTTATGTATTCTTGGAGAAATGTTGCCGTCTTAGATTTCTGTTACCTTTTACATTTAAAGGTTATATCCCATCCTGTGCGACCTGTGCTGCCTGGGAAAGGCTCCAGTACCCCTGTGACCCTCTACTGGGTAATAAATTGGAAGATGGATGGATGGATTTAAAGGTTACAGAAAATCATTTCTTTATTATCTCAGCACTTTGGCAGCATAAAGAATATTATATTGGGGTACTGGGTTTGTACCTTGAATGGATATTAAACATATCCTCCATCCTGGTTAATTATGTTTTGCTTGGCATACCCTTTGATTTCATGTAGGTAGGTGTTAAGAGTTGCCAAGATACAGTAAGTGCACCCATGAAATGGAAATGTATGAACAAGTTTCTCCTTAAGTGTCTGGCCTTCTGATTCTGGGGTAATATCAAAACTGGTTTTTGCATTAGGATTGAGTCATGAATCATGTACACTTTCTACAATGGCATATAATATTAAGCTGCAGTAATGGAAAGAGCGAAAGCCAAGCTCCCCACACTGGACACAGTCAAAACTCAACAGCATTATCACTCTGCAAGCAGCATGTTTGAGAAACTCCACTGTTGGCTCGTTCGTATTTTGCCTGGAGATTTGCTCTGGGATTGTTGCACAACATATTGTCAGTGAATTGTATAATGAACAAATAACATTCAAGATTCAACTGTTTTATTGCCATATGTACAAAGTACAGAGTACAGTGAAATTCTCACTAGAATGCTTCTTCAGGGACTAGACAATTAATTAATTAACATGCAGACAATTACATTTCTTTCGGTAAAACACCTTCTTAAGGGTGGGTTCATGGTAGTTCTCAATAGATTTATGCAATTATTATGCATATACAATGGCAGTGATACTCCTATGCTCAGTGATATAAGGAATAAATACTTTTAAGAAGGGATAATCCAGAAGATAGCTGAATGTATCTTCATTTATTTATGGGAAGTTAAGTAGCTTTTTATTGGTTTGTTTGTTTGTTTGAGAGGAATGTAGCTTTACCCAGGGTTGGATGGGTCTGTGTCAGATTTTGCAAATATAAACCATTTCTACACAATCAAAATGGAACCTTGTTCTTGTTTTAGTACTGTTTCAGGATTCAAATATCCACACACCACTTGACAGGCACTTGCACGTTTGTTCTGTCATTTTAATAATAGTGTTAAGTAGTACACTTGTATCTGGGCACTCAGTGAAAGCTCAGCTTAGCCACACCTGTGCCTAGTTATCTCCTCAACAGCACTTATGTTTCTAATGTGCTATTTGCCATACTTGTATGTCTCTTTGGGGAGAAAACAGCGTCTGCTACATAAATGTAAATGCAGTGTTGATTCCTGATTAGGGGTGTAAGAAAAAAATCGATACGCTTGAGTATCACGATATTGCATTTTGCAACACTGTATCGATTTTCAAAAACACAACACTGATTAAAAAAAACATATAGTTTACATGCATTCACGGTTGACAGTGGTTCGCTTTACGTTGTGTTTAATCTCCAGGCCACTAGATGGCTGTGCTCAGTACGATGTACAGTATCAGTTGCGCCCCACTCCTAACTTTAGCAAAGTCAAAATCTGCTCCTGCTGCATACTGAGCTGAAGTGTGGAATCATTTTGGCTTTCATGGTAAAAAAAAATGCCCAGTGTAACTCCTACAAACAAGAGCACATGTCCGGCTTGTGTTTACACGGACCGACTACAAACATTGAAGATAACTGTGTTGAGTAAGTTACTTTTGCTTTGATAATTATTTTACTTCTGTCAGCTCCCCACAAGCACAGCATAGTATTTATCACTTTCTATAGCAAAAACTTAGGTTCACGTAGCATAAAACTTGTCTCAAAAAGCAACTTGCATGAACGCTGGCTGAACCTTCAGTCTGTGCAGCAGATTACCGTAAAATGAGTCATAAAGCTGCATAATATTAGGGGCTATGCAAAATTCGATTGTAATGATCATTAGGTAAGACTCATGGATGCCATTATTTTGGTAATTAGTCTCATTATTGCAGGGTATTTTGTAATATTTTATGTACTTTATGTACTTAATTTTCTGTTTAAAAATTGTATGCACTGAACTTGTCTACCTGAAGTAAACATTTTTGCTTAAATCTGTATACACATGGTCTTCATTATACCATAATAGTTCTTCTACAGTTAGATAAAAAAAACACAATATATCACCTCACATATATCGCGATATATTGAATTGTAACTCTGGTATTGTGATATGTGTCATATTGTCAGATTCTTGCCAATAAATAGGCCTAATCCTGATTCCTATAATACCACAGAAATGTGTATTGTGAATGCAATTGCAACCAGGTATGATAAAATATAGCCATATCACCCTGTCTGCCTGCAGATACACATCATAATTTGATGTGTATGGTTTTATTTATTTATACACCCCCCCCCCCCTTGTTGTTTTAAACTTTTGTAAATATATTGTTAAGTGATATATAGTAATTTAAAATATATTTCGGTAACACTTTAGTTGAGCTACCACAAATCATAGTAGTACCTCATTGACTACTGAAGTACTAATCATGAACATTAATTAGTTAATGATTAACTAATGGACTAACTAATGAAGTTCCTGCAAAGAATACATGAATCGTCATCACTGATTAATGATGAAGTAATGCATAGTTAATGGTAAATTAATGCATTTACTAAGCAGGTATTACTGCATTATTTGTGGCCCCTCGACCAAAGTGTAACCTATATTTCCGCATTTCGGTTGGGCCTTCTTGTCTTGATTTGGGCTCTACGTAGCTGCCTAGTTTGCCAATGCCCAGATCTGACCCTGGCTTTACCTGGGTCTGAGAACTAATCATCTTAACAATGCCTTTAAGGCTGACATGCACCAATCGCAATTAATTGAGATTTCACAAACTGACTGAAGCACGATATTGTCACTTGGGCTTCAAATTATTTCCTTCTCCGTAAGACATCACCACCTGTGGCTTCAGAAGTGTTATATGAAAAAACATGGACATTGTCAAATCTCTGCTGCTCTGTTCAAGCAACCTTTTGTGACAAGTGCTACAATACTGCATTTGAACTGTAGCCATGTGCTGCTAACTTTGAATTAATAATTAAATGTATATCTTCATTTCAATGTATCACTCCACTATGGATCAACTCATCTCCTAACTGCTTATCTTGGTCTGGGTCACGGGTGATTCCAGGCAGCAAGGGCACAAAGCTTGGGTACATCCTGTACGTTATGTCAGTCCCTCACAGGGCACATACACAGACACAGTTATGTTCTATGGATAATTTAGGGCCTGTACTGCAGGAAACGGAGTATTAGGAGGAAAACCCACACGAGGAGATATGAGGTAGCAGTGTTAAAAATATCAAACAAAAATATAAGATAAGCTGGCTAAATATATAAAACAAGGAAATTCCAAGGCTTCCAAAATGTCCATTAATTTAAATGGCATAGTTCTGGTGAAAGATATCGAATAAATTAAAAATTTTACCAAATTGAAATGTAATCTGGCTAAATGTTTTTCATTGCTCTGGAATTTCATTCAGCACTGCTTAGGCTGGGTGACCTGAAGGAGTTCTGCTCTGGATGTTCCCTCTGTCACATCCTGATGAGGTGTACCTGTCACACTGTGGCACACAGTCTGACTCAGGCACCGTCTCCTGTCCTCTGGAGAGCACCTCACAGATCTGTTTGAAACCCAGAACATCTAATGCCCCTGGTGAGAGGTGTTATGTAAAGCCATGAAATATTTATTCCTCTGGATGGGGGTTTCTCTCTCCCAGGCACCTGCGAAAGCTGGTCTTTGGATTGGTAGACAATCTAGGTCACACCACAGAAGCTAAAAGGGATTGAACTCATACAGCAAAGGATAAATAGATGCTTTGACCATATAGAAACTGGGTATCAGAGAAAGGTACACAGAAATAAGAAGGGCACACTAGGAAAGACATTTATGATGTGAAAGATAAGCTGTACATTTAAATAACTGACTCAGTAGAACACGTTTGTTAACATAAATTCTTGAAATTCAATAATTATATTATTGTCTAATCTTCATTTGCTGTGGTCTTCTGAAACTTATGCATCACACATATTCTAAATTTACAAATGACTTTTTCCCTGGTCTACCCCAAATGGACCGTGTCCATGCCTGTTCAGGAGCTCACTAGTGCACACTTCCGTCCGTGTGTGCTGTCAGCCACCCCCACCTTGTTATTCTACAGGTTGTAGGCTTCTGATTTAATATGCATTTAGTTAAGGCTGTTGAAACATTTTTGGATATAAACTTTGTCTACTAAAATATATACTTTCTTATAAAGACAAAGTATTATGCAAATTGGGCTGTGATGCCTTTACTACACTCTCTTCATTCTCTTGTCCATTTTACTTTCAAGTCACTGATGAAGTGCTACAAGATAACAACTTTGCAAGTAGAATGAGTTAAGCAGATGTGTGCTACCAATCAATGGGCAACTATCGGTTCGGACATGTCTGCGATAGCTTTTGATGAATTCAGTTGTTTCAGAACAATTAAAGATGTAACAGGAACCCCCTTGGGAATCCCTCTCTCTGGCCTGTTTGTGCAAGGAATAAGGAAAACATGTCACCGCAGCACATAAATTGATCCCCTCTGTTTACACCCTGCTTTTCTGCTCTGACTAGGTATACAGTTGTCGTGTGCTTTAGGAATTAAACCTTCCAAAATATTTTGTTGTCCCGTAAGTAGTTTCTATTAATTTAAACCACACAGAGCCCAGATTAAACATTATACCTAAATTTCTGTTGTTGGCATTGAGTTGCAGTATTGAAAATCAAATACCACTGGTGGCATTTGATATCACCTACCAAAGTCATATTCTGGGATGTTCCTTTTTGTTTTCTTACTTGCCTGATGTCATATTACTCTGTGTGGTGTGGAGCCACTCTACAGTTAACATTTAAGCCATTTCATTTTTCTTGTTTCCTAATCCAGCCTTGTGTATTTACACGGTATATATTTTAATATAAAAAAGTCAATAAAACCTTAAATTTGAGTTGAACCAATAAAGGCGTTAATTCTTAAGTCTTTAATTTTACTAGGTCTTAATTAGTTTGAGGTCATAAACATATTTTAGTCTGATATTGGAAAATATTTCATTTATGTTTAAATGCGACTGACTTTTAAGGGGTATACTACAAAATTGGTTTAGCCAGGCTTTGCCAGATTACTTTGGGTTTATCACCAAATTTTCAGCATAGGGTGTGTGTGTCTTACAGACAACTTTTACTTAATAATGGACTGTCATAAAACCATCCATCCATCCATCCATTGTCTCCCACTTATCTGGAGTCGGGTCGCGGGGGCAGCAGTCTAAGCAGGGAGGCCCAGACTTCCCTCTCCCCGGCCACTTGATCCAGCTCTTCTGGGGGGATCCCGAGGCGTTCCCAGGCCAGCCGAGAGACATAGTCTCTCCAGCGTGTCCTGGGTC
>JAODKN010000041.1:16830279-16841283 GCA_026774425.1 Petrocephalus zakoni
TCCTTCTTCAGCTTGACAGCATCCCTCACTGCCGGTGTCCACCAGCGGGTTCGAGGGTTACCGCCACGACAGGCACCGACCACCTTATGGCCACAGCGCCGGTCAGCCGCCTCCACAATGGAGGCGCGGAACATGGCCCATTCGTACTCAATGTCCCCCGCCTCCCCCGGGACATGTGTCATAAAACCTGTAAGAATTAAACACTTCCAAATACACACTCTTAAAGAGGAGATAAAGGTAAAATTATATACTAAGACAAACATTTAATTAACTGACTCTAAATAGTCATACAGTATGTACCTATTCTGAGCTACAAATTTGACTTAGAGACAGACTTAATTAGGAATGGATTTGTTTGTAACTGCGACTGCCTTCCACTGCAAAAGGTAGCTCACTTGTAGATGCACATGTTAGTAATAGTAATTTAGATTTGCGAGTCTATCCTGCTCCAAGCAGGGACCTGTATCGTATCATAAAGCAGCTTAGCTGGTTAACTTGTGGAATTAAAGGTAGCCCTTTCACTATGTGTGTTAAATCTTGTTAACCCCTATGTGACATTTTGTTGCAGCTAATTCAGCACCCAGGGAGCAGTGCTTAGCGGTAGTACCTTGCTGATTAGAAATTCGAACCTTTCAGCAACCTTTCAATTATAAGTGCACGTGCACTTCCCTAACCATTAGGCCACTACTACCCTAAGGAGAGTATGGATGGACTTAGCCTTTTAAGAGACCCGGTGTCCTTATATATATGTATATATATTTATAATTAGTACTTATAAATAAATTGCTACCCTTATTTGTGGATTTAATAGGACAAGGGCAAAAAATTGGAGAACTGCTTATTTCCTTATTTGGGGGAATACATGTTTTCTTAAGCAAACTGTTTACATAAACAAAACTGTCAGAGAGTTCTTACTAATAAACATTCAAACTTCACTGAAAAAATACTGTCCTAGAACAGCAAAACTTAAATGTAGATCTCAGTCCTGGAATATGTATTCAAAAGGTAATGTGATTATTACTGTTGGCACTCGCCCAAAACTTTGATGAAGTGTAACAGCCCTTGATCTTCAGCGGGGTTAACAACTATAGATCAGACAGTGATAGAGGCATAATCTCTGGAAATCTTTATAATGTAATCTATACCGCTGGTTGGAAATTCACATGATGTGAAATTTAAACAGTTTAATTTAAGTATTTCTTTAAGTATTTCTCTAAGTTAATTTAAGAATTTCTCATTACCATTGCTGGACAATCAAATATATTTCAGCTCCCCTCAATATCAAGAAACACCACAGCCAGAGGCCATCCACTGTTTAGTTGGGCTGTTTGATGTCACATTTTATCACCTTAAATTTAGGGGCTTTTGTATAGTAAACAAGTCTTCACTAATGTAAAATGGAAGCAGCAATAAACGTATGGGGAAAATGACAGATTTAGAAATTCTACTGTAATTGTAATAGATACTTTGAATTAATTTGTCATCCCCATGACCCTGACCAGGATAAGCAGTTGGAAGATGGATTCATTTGTCATCCCCACATTTTGGCAAAAAGACATATTTTCAGTGTGTCATTGGCTATATATCTTCTATACTGTTTTAAAGCAAAAGCCAGTAGCAAACTTAGATAAACTGGTGACCCTTTGTACTTTTCTGAGTGTTCCTTGGCTTTTACAGTATCATGGTGGCAGAGCTGAGCTTACCAAATGATTTCCTTGCTACTGTGCTTCATTAAGAGTGTTACTGGAAAATGTAAGAAACTATAGTAGTCTTTAACGGGCATAGAACAGATGCATAGGTCATTTACTTTCATCTCTAACATGTTCTGTTTCACTGGCTTTCAAGGATTTTCATATTGTTATATCACTGGTTGCAGCTAATGCATGTGCAGTGTATACACTGAAAACTTTTGCCACTTTATAGGTTGAATGTTGCATTAAAATGCAAATTTAACAAATGTGTTTAAACTCTATTACTAATGATTTGTCTTTCTTGTGTTATCTGCTCCTGGATGGAAGTCATTTGTTTATCAAACTATAAAAACATAAGAGAAACATGATACCATTAAAATACAAACGATATCTTCCAATCCTATCACTGCAAAACTTGCTGATGCGAAAAAAGTGGACAGCATCCAAACCACTTTTCATTTGGCTGCATTGCAGTATGGTTTTTGATATCAGTTTTGTCTGGAATTCACAAAATTAATAGTGTTGTATCAGAATGAGACACACAGTATCTTGAAAAATGAACAAAATGATGACAAAAGCTGATCGATTTGGATGAAATGTCTGTATGTTAATATTTCAGGTGTCAAATGACAAATTAAAGTGATTGTGATAAAGCAATATAAATAGAACAAACACAAGTGTTTTAATTTTCACTTTTAAGGTTATCTTCAGAGTTCTTTTGAGATGGTTATGCAAATTCAACTTTATTTGCCTCATATTTGTTGAAAATTACTTTTAAATATAATGCAAATGCCAAGAGGTAGGACATTCTAGCGTATAAAAGGTTTATGTTAGGAAGGAGTAAGAGTAGGCACATTCCCACTGAAGTTCCGGATCCTGGTCCCGGTCCCGGTTTACAAGTCCTTGGGCCGTCTTGCCTCGGAACTTTTGTAGCCCATGGCTACTTTCGTGTGTTGCTTTCACACTACACAACAGGAACTGGCACCTTTATTTCTGCTGAATAAGTATAGGAGACATAAAAAGTTTGTACATTAAATTCCACACACAACTACAACACCACACCAAAACAATGTAGGATAAATAAGTTGTTTTGAAAAATGGGACACAGCCTTTTATATTTTACATATATGACCTGTGACATGTTAATTACTTACTAAATCTCGCCAGTAAATCAATATTTAATTTTCCACAGAATAAAAAATGGTGTAATGGTATCCTGCTAATCAGCGCTGGCAAATTTCAACCCCAGCATCGGCAATATTAGACAATCGTATTTTGGTTTATATTGATATATATTGGTACTATATATTATAATATATATATATATATTATATTGGTACTCTTCTATGTCACTTCCAAGTGAGCGCAAGTGTTTGCTGTCAACCAATCAAAAAGCATTTGCTGTAAGCGCTTCCCTCATATTTGTGTTAGGAATGAAAGTACCTAGTTTGGTGTAGGTATTAAAAAAGGGTTCTGGAACTGCCTCAGAGCAGCTACAATTGGGGGTGCATTTGCTGTGTAATGATGGAGGTTAGCATTGAACTAACACAGCATGGTTAATCATTAAACATCTGAAGTACAACCGATTCCCAAACCAGTCATACTTTATTAGTAACACTGTAGTTTGGACCGTATGTAGTTGACCGTATTTTAAACTATGGTGATCCCAGAGATTTTTGGGCTGACTATTAATACTACACTGTAGTATTAATATGTGTATGTACGTAAGCACTGAACAATAGTGTTTTAGCATAGTCGTCATGATGTACGCATGTTAAACTACTGCCAAACAGAACTTATTTGGGGTAATTTCATCTCATGTCCTTTTTGGTTGAATTAATATTGCAATACTACTCAATGTGATATTGCAATGTGATAATCATGCAATCCAAAATATATATTTATGTACTGAATTCTACCATATAACACAAAGAGGGTAATTAACACCCTCTCCAATCATACCATACTCACGACAGAGAAGTACATAAAAAGTACTCTTACCACTACATTTTCAAAGCACTTGACATTACAGACATTTGTATAGCAAGATTATTTAATATTTTCACCTTATGTACATGGTGATGACCTTCCTTTGACTGCATTCAATGACTGAGTCACCAATAACGCCCCATAGCCGCTGAATCCCACAAACCTGCCCATGCAAGCACTGAACAGAGTACCCAGTATTGCCAAAGGTATTGGGACACCCCTCCAAATCATTGAATTTGGGTGTTCCAATCACTTCCATGGCCACAAGTGTATAAAATCAAGCACCTGGGCATGCAGACTACTTCTACAAACATTTGTCAAAGAATGTGGCACTCTCAGGAGCTCAGTGAATTCAAGCATGGTACCATGATAGGATCCCACCTGTGCAACAAGTCCATTTGTGAAATTTCCTTGCTAATAAATATTCCACGGTCAGCTGTTATTGATATTATAACAAATGGGAGGGATCCAAGTGGAAATGGGAACAACAGCAGCTCAGCCACAAAGTGGTAGGCCACATAAAATCACAGAGTGGGGACAGTGCGTGCTGAGGCGCACAGTGTGCAGAAGTCGCCAACTTTCTGAAGAGTCAGTAGCTACAGACCTCCAAAGTTTGTGAGGCCTTCAGATTACCACAAGGATGGTGTGTAGAGAGCTTCATGGAATGGGTCTCCATGGCCGAACAGCTGCATCCAAGCCTTACATCGCCAAGTGCAGTGCAAAGCATCAGATGCAGTGGTGTAAAGCACACTGCCACTCGACTCTAGAGCAGTGGAGACGTGTCCTCCGGAGTGACAGATCACGCTTCCCTGTCTGGGTTTGGCGGTTGCCAGGAAAATGGTATTTGCAGGACTGCAGGTGTAAAATTTGTTGGAGAGGAGATTATGGTGTGGGGTTGTTTTACAGGGGTTGGGCATAACCCCTCAATTTCAGTGAAAGGAACTCTTAATTAGGGCTGCAACAATTCACAGAGTAACTCAAATAACTCGATTACAAAAAATCCTCAATGCAAATTCTTCGTTTAATCCACACGACTGTGTAGTGCTTAGTGATCACCGCGTTTCAAACGGAGGATTATTACTATTGCACAGTGTGCTTATACTGCATTACATGCAGCAGAGCAGTAGAAAAATACAGAGTGGCGATCTTGTACAGATTGGGTAGCAACAAGGCTGTACAGATCGGGTAGTGACAAGGCTGTACAGATCGGGTAGTGACAAGGCTGTACAGATTGGGTAGCGACAAGGCTGTACAGATCGGGTAGTGACAAGGCTGTACAGATCGGGTAGTGACAAGGCTGTACAGATTGGGTAGCAACAAGGCTGTACAGATCGGGTAGTGACAAGGCTGTACAGATCGGGTAGTGACAAGGCTGTACAGATCGGGTAGTGACAGCGACACTCCCATAGGGACCCATTCTAAAAAAAATGGTGAAGAAATTTTCGGCAAACTTCTGAGTCACGGAGACTGAATAGAAACATTGACATTCACGGCATAGAATCACAGTCATTTCCATTGCTTACCAAGCACTTTAACTGGTATGTTGATAAAATAACAAAATTAAAAACTTTATACACTGAACAAAAATATAAACGCAACACTCTTGTTTTTGCTCCCTTTTTTCATGAGCTGAACTCAAACATCGGAAAATTTTTCTACGTACACAAAAGACCCATTTCTCTCAAATATTGTTCACAAATGTCAAGGTGCTGATTAGACAGCATGAATATTGCACAGGTGTGCCTTAGACTTTACCATTACACAGATGGCGAGTAATCAATGCAGAAGTTAAGGTGTGATTTTTACCCCAAAATCCAACCACTAAATTCACGTTGCAGAGCCTAGATTCCAGTTTTCCAGTTGTTTCTGCAGTATACATTTTCTTCTTTTTTCTGTAGTTTTCAGCAGTCTGTATAAAGATTGCTTTGATTTCTTGTTAAGTCAGTTTATACAATCAGTCACAGAACCGTTCCTCCCGCATGTTTTTTGGAGCATTCAAGATAATGTGGCTAATGCTGCCACATGGTGTAACTGCTGTGCCTTCTGTCTAGTGATGCCATGTGCGTACCCTCTATAAAATTTTTGTCTGTCATAGTCATTTCTGTCTTCTACTGATCCTCAGGAACATGTCCTAAGAGACTTGAACTATAAGTTAAGAGAAGTTTGTTCTGTAGGTTCTGACTGTGTGTTTTCAGTTGTGAAGTATAACCTAAAGGGATCTATCCAAGCAATGACTGAGGAGAATTCCTTCAGCAAAAACAACATACATGACATAAATGCTATCATTACCTCGGCTGGGTTTTTTTTTTTGTAAATATTTCTTTGAAATTGGCCAAATCCCGAAGTATACCTCCATTGTAATATATATGCATCTCATTTAATTTCTTGCATGACAATTTTATTTGCTATAAAATTAAAAGCCTTGAACAATGAAAGTTAAATGCCTTTATCAAGGGCAGTACAGCAGGACCACTCCAGGGATTTGAGGGACTGACCTTTAGATCCAGTCCCTAATTACCATCTACACTCACTACCAATCACTTGCCCTTGTGTTTTTGGCAATAAAAGTGTTCGAGCACCAGGTGCACTTCCCCAGTGCGCACACACAATGCAGACACATTTGCTATTAATGCATTAAACCGGGCACTTTAACACACTTTTTATAGGCTGCAAGGTGGTCTTTAAAAACCATCACTACCTACTGAATTAAAAAAAATAACTGTAGCAAAAAGTGGACTCCTATAGTTACATTAACCTTGCAGATACGTTTCTATCCTCATTTCTTGCCAACACAACTGACATTTGCTTTAATTACTACACAGAACACAAGCAGCCATGGGGAAACATATCGGCAAAGAGCCAGACTGACCTACAATTTCAAAACATTATCACCCACCGCCAGTTCCAAATGGGAATCAGATAGAGGTTTCAGACGGCTGATGGAGTGGCCAATCGGGAGACTTGGGAGTCAATGGGCCGCTTCACCATTGTGTCCTTTAGAAAAAATGGTTACACTTTAGTAGAGGGACTACAAATAATGCAGTAATACCTGCTTAGTAAATGCATTAATTAATCATTAACTATGCGTTACTTCATCATTAATCAGTGATGAAGATTCATGTATTCTTTGCAGGAACTTCTTTAGTTCGTTCATTAGTTAATTATTAACTAATTCATGTTCATGATTAGTACTTCAGTAGTCAATGAGGTACTACTATGATTTGTGGCCCCTCAACTAAAGTGTTACCGAAAAAATAATTTGACATTGAGCCCACCGGAAACAAAATAATTTCACAGCACTTTAGAATGTTAACCAGCAAATTCTCATATGCTCATATCCACACACAAAACAGACTGCGATTGCTCTGCTTAGAGGAACGTACAAATGCTTGACTCATGGGCGTGTCCGGCTGTCATTTAGGAAGGAGTGAGGGCAGTGCCCCCCTGCCAACGCACCACAAGTCATCTTCTGCTGTGGCTAATAGCGGAATGTTTCTCAAACGATGGATGATAGAAGGAGACCAAGCAATCATGAAAACGTCAGACTGCTTGAACAGTTCAATATGCTACTTATTATTTATTTCCTTTTTGACATTCCACTAATTAATTTATTGGGATAATAAGACTTGAACTGTAGCATGATTTATCAAAGTTCCCCCAAAACAAATACAAAATGGGATGGTCTTGGGCATTAAACTCCCAGGCTGAAAATGAGTCTCATTCTGTGCCTGACTCCTACCATGTCTTCTGCTGATGGCCTGCCACCAATTTATCATTTGTCCAGCAGGATATGCAACATAGACTGTCATGCCAATATTAGAAAATGTTTTTTTTTTGATTGCCTAACTGTTGTGGAGTATGAGGGCAGCATTTGCATACTAGGGGGATATTAAGCGGCTTGGGGATTTAATTTACTTAGTCTCTTCAGATTATGCATTATGTTATGTGAGAATGAGGGACAGGTGGGACAAATCAACACAAGTAACTCCGGTCACCTGACCCTCCCTTCTTAGCTGACCAGAGGCCAGCAAAGAAACTAAAGTTGAAAAAGTCCTATATTGGACATTCTGGGCCAGTTCTGAAGTGCTTTCCCTCTAATTTAGTTAATTGTTTTCACCGAGTTCATAAAATGGTTGATAGATTGTACTGTTCACTGTGTATTTACTATAATTTGCCATTACTCAGATATGGAGTGTGGCATTAATCAGCTAGTAAGTTATACTCTATATGCCACCAACTGAATATCAGACAACAGAAGAAAAAAATGTTAATTTATGTGCTAACACATATCTGCCTTTCAGACCTAATGATACTCGATTTTTCGTCTCCTCAACAAACGGATTCAATTAATGACAGTGGATAACTGTAAATGATCTGCTCCTACACCCTGAAAGTCATTCTCTTTGGGCGTAATAACGCAGATAAGAACACAATGGTGTCAGCTCAGAACTGCTGAATCTTTTGTTTTGCTGAACCAGCATGGAATTCAGTCATTTTCTCCTCATATCTGGCCTTCAGTACTTCATTTAACCCCTTATTTGTTTTCTACAGCTAAGAAATACTACTAAACCTGTAGAATGTATTGCTGTGCAACAACTTGGGAGTTTCATCTGCAGCAGTACTCTGTATTCAGGACAATGAATCCCGCACTCCGTCCTATAACAAATTAGAACCTCTGTAGCAAGATGTGTAATCTAAACTAGAAAATATGGTCACGATACACCTCTTCGTGTGTTTTTGACAGGTATCAAAAATATTCTGCAGTGCCCGGACCCTTGCCTCCCCTAACCCAAACGCAGCCATGGCACATGTCTGGCCCTCTGAGATTGTCTGACTTCCTTAACAGAGAGCCAAAGCACAGATCCATGTTCCTCTCCAAACTTCAGCTGTAACAGTGCTTGCCCATTTATTTCTCACTTGTGTAAGCCTAGCATGCCCAGGGGGGGTGAGTCGGCCAGTTGGCCTCGAACCCACAGAAGTTTTCCTTTCTGCTTCTTTATCTCCTATTTTATCTTTTCATTTAGTCTCCTCTCCTGTTGTGTGTTCTGGCTTTTCTCGAACTCAGAATCTTCTTCTTGCGTGAGAGCAACTTTTATCTATGCTATTTAATTTATATTAAGCAGTTCAGGCAAACTATGTTGAGATGGCTGGTATGAAGAAATAAATTGAAATGAATAACATCTAATTGTAGTTTTATGTGCAACGCTGTCTTGCTGTTCTTAATCAAGGTGGTGTCAGGAAAATACTCGTCCGTCTTCTACCTTCTTAACCTTGGTAGGGTCCTGCGGGTGCTAGAGCCTATCTCACTCATAGGGCACACACTGTGTGTGCTCACACTCAGTCAGATTCTGTGGCAATTTAGAGGTTGTGAGAGGAAATCGGAAGAGCCAGAGGAAACCGCAACATGCAAACTCCACACACAGACAGCACTGTGTCAGATAATAAAACTGGCTGTTTAAAACATGGTAATCTCCAAAGGCCCATGCAGTTTTGCAGTTGTTGCTGCAGATTGCATTGCTCTGTTTTTTTTATTTCATATTTTATAAAATCACCTAATACAGGATTTGCTAATGTACAAAAAGGGTAGAACGGGGCAGCTTATGCAAGATTAGTAAGATAATGATAACAGATTTGTACAGTACACAAAGTTCCTAAGTGTTCACTTTGCTGCATAGGTCAGATTTCGGTCATTGGGTTCCAAAAGCAAAAATCTATACTAAACAGTGTCTCAGTTTCCTCTCTCGTTTTTGTGCATGTAATTTGATTAATCCAGATTCAGCCTCATGCCCGAAGGGGGCCATCTCCACCAAAGGGAGAAATCAGCACAGGCCTGCACATCAATTAACAGTGTTTGAGAGTGTCTCTGTCAGTGCCCACTGTTCTGCTTATACAGGATAACATTTCACTTGCTCACCTAGAAGAAACAGTTGCAACACTGGTGGCTGGAACTAAAAGGCAAGGTTATTTTAAATAGATATGCTCTTATGGTGAGACAAGAATTACCTGCCTTGTGATATTCATTTTCTCAAACACCTCTATCCAGAATGCACACATGTACATATGCAGTATATGTCTTATCCTCTTTGCTCAAAATGATAGTGATCAGTTTCAATCAGTGTTCATGTCTCGCATATATTTTGCCTCTTGAAAGTCCTATATAACTAATGAGGAGGAAAATGAGAGAGGGGCAGCTGGGGTTGGAATGAATATGTGGTGCTTTATGATCAATTATGTTGAGGAGAGTAGGTGACAGGGCACTCTACAATGTCCTGCTGTAGTCAGAGGAACACAGAACTGGAAGGGCAAAATAAAGTTGTTGAAGTTTATTATCATATGTACAAAGTACAGTGTACAGAGCACAATGAAATGCTTACTTGAGTGCCATCTTCGCAGCAGAACATAAGGACATAAAGAGAAACATAAGACACAAAAGACAATCAGTGGAGCAAACATAAAGTGCAGTGTAAGTGTAACCATAAAGTGCAGTGGAAAGTGATTGTTTTGTGCAAACTGTATTCTTTATGTTCCTTTACATATTTATTTATGTAGTATTGAGGTATTAAATCAGACTGAATGAAGTTTATCATCTGAAACATCACTTTGTATTGTATTAATTCACTGCAGTGCACTGGTATCCCATGCAGGGTTTATACCAGCTCCCGTGCCCTCTGCTACTTGGGACGGGTGCCAGTGCCCCCTGCAATCCTGACTAGGATGGGCAGGTAGAAGATGGATGAATGTATTAATTCAGGACTCTTCTTGCCCACAAACTACCACTTGCTGTTTACATGTGATGTATGAAGTCCAGCAAAGCTAGAAGCCTTTCACAGTCTCAGAACTTAAGGTCATAATACATTTCACTGTTACTGTTCTCGGAGTTATTCATTGTTCTCTCATCACTGCGTGTCACTGTCATGAATAAATCCATTTACCTTATTACTCTTGATTTTTGGAAAATATTGTTACACAATATTACAAATAAATAGCATGTCAAAAGAAAACTAATTTTCACTGCTCTCACACATGTAGTCTCATCTGTCAAATGTATTTGCTGTCACAATCGGGGGCTGAACAGAACACTCGACCCGAGATGCCGGAGACCTGGTTTATTATTAACAGGCAAACAGAAACCAGAGGACAAGGCAGAGGAATAGTCTGGGACAGAGCGGAGGAGTCGGTACCCGGGGAAGTCCTACACCAACACGCTAAACGGGGAGTCGGGAGACACGGGAGGATGAGACGAGAAGGCCGGGCAGGCGGGAAGGAGAAACAATGGACAAAGGTTAAATGCTCTGTGCGGCTCATGCAAGGATGGCAACAATAC
>JAODKN010000041.1:16859567-16871229 GCA_026774425.1 Petrocephalus zakoni
CCCCCCCCCCCCCCCCCCCCCCCCCCCCCCCCCCCCCCCCCCCCCCCCCCCCCCCCCCCCCCCCCCCCCCGGCCGCTTCTTTGCAGCTGTGAGGACGAGAAACTGGGAACAAGAGCACAACCTGTAGGAAGTGATGTCAGCATAATGTGCACATGCCGCGTTGTAACTAATGCATCAGCTCCAGACTGCAGTGTGAAATGTTTAGAGTTCGTAGTAGGCTACTTACAAATGAAAAAAATTGTACAATTAAAAGGAAGAATGCCAGTCAGCCTTTCTCTCGTATTTCCCACTATCTTCTGGGCATCAGTACGGGACCTTAAGGCAGATGTTCGCAAAATGTCGTGTGTGGCTTTTAGGACGGTATACTTAGTGTGCAGTGAGAATTTAAATGCTAATGGGATGAATGCATATTGGATCATTGCCAGAGATCTGAGAAACGTGCCAGTGGCGGTATCACCACTATCAGCTGCATCGAGCTTTCTACTGTGTGGTCACTCTCTTGTAAATGATACCAAAATAGTGCCCTAAAATATAATCTGTCTCCGTTATAATGAACTTAGTCGAAATCTCATGCGGGTAGTTGTGATCGTATTGGTTGAAGCTAGAACTGTAGTTATCTGCTGTAAATACAGCTGCAGAGGTAACAAATCTTATTAGTGGACAGCACTCACGAAATTCAGGCACTGATGCTGACAACTTTAAGCGCATTTTAATATTACTCTTTCGCAAACAAACGGGTACCTAAGAAAACATCCCAGCGCACTGTGAAAGGAATTGTTTTTGAACCCGCATTTACCGAGGCATGGGCTAAAACCCAAACCAAGCAATACATTGGTAAGGACGATGCACAGTTTGATTTATCAGACTGTAGTTATGCTGAATTTGAAAGCTCCTTCTTTTACATTTGTTGCTTTTTTAAGTCGGGCTGTGCGCTTCAGACTTGCTCTGTGTTCTGAATGGGAGATTTACCGACCGTGTGTAGTATTGTTCAACTTGTGACCACTAGGGGGACCCGTGGGAGGCATTTCAAAACACCAAAAACACCGTCCCGGCACAGAAACGTACAGAGAAAGAAAACAGCCTTCAGGGGTTACCTGTGACTTCCCACTCCAGCTAAAAAAAATAAAAACCGTATAAACTTCAGACTGTCTTGGTACAGTCTGCTAAGACATACAAAGGCGATCTGCTTCACTAGCGGGCGCCTATCTCAAGCTCCCCAAGAGCTTTCAGCTGAGCAAATCAATGAAGATACCCGACGCTACTACTGCAATCCCTCTCGCTTTAAAACGAGACAATTCCGTGCATTTAAACTTTGAAAAACCAGCATCAACTCTAGACAATTAATCCCGACATTAAATTCGGGTTTGATTTTTTTTCTAGACTATTATATACGTCCTTTTATTTTTGCGAGGAGGATAAGCAACCAAACAGCAGAAATGTAAAAGTGCCGCGGCTGCTGCAAGTCAATTCATCAAGACTTGAAAAAATACTGAGAGGGAAATTATTCTAACCTCCTCAAACAGATTGATTACTTACTTAATCATCCCTCTAGTTTAATGGGATCCTTCAATTGGGAAGGTGGAGCACTTGTATGAATTAACATATTCACTTTCCCTCAATCTGTGTTGAAGTGTCTTACTTTTTGCTTAAGGGGCAAGGAAAGGGGGTCGTGGCTTAACATTATAAAGGAAAAAAATAACAGCATCGCCTTTTCGCTTGGTGTAGAATCTGTATCTTGACAAGTTGTTTTAAAATCTGAAGGAAGACTGGGAAGCCATTAAGAGACATTTAGTGGATATAACATTTTGAGGAGATTTGTTTCACTGCATTGTATTTCGTTTTAAATTTACCTTCACTTCTCTTAAAAAATGAAACTTTGGACTTTCCTCCCCTGGCTGCCTTGCCTTTTGATTTTTATCATGTGTTTGGGATCTGAGTGCGGGACTGTCCGGAGAATGGTGAGATCCAAAAGAGACTTGGTGCGCATTAGGGAAGCCAGGAGCACCTTCCCAGGGGCTTGCGCCACACGCCTGCCTCGGGGCAAACGCTCCCTGCCCGGGATGGATCGGCGGTCGCCTCGCCAGCACCGTCGCTCCTCCCAGGCGGAGGAGAGCTCTTCAGGTCGGGGAAAGGCTGTTTATTTTACCGGCAGAGGAGATCAGCTGCGACTGAAGCCTAGTGTGGAAGTACCGAGAGGAAATTTTACCCTGGAAATGTGGATCAAACCAGAAGGAGGGCAACGGTCACCCGCAGTAATAGCAGGTTTGATTTGATTTGTTCTTTATTTTTTTTCCAAGAGAATGAATGGGTTTAACCCCCAAAGCATCAACAACGCGTCTAGTCCCTTAAGTAGTGGCGCTTGAAAGAGTCTGTAGCGTGTGCACATTTAATCTGGCACTTTTCAGTTAGCTGTGTGCTCTGGAAGTGAAATTTGTCTGGAAATCATAATAGTTTCACTGAGTTTGACTATATACGAGTAAGTAAAAAAAAAAGGTAACGTGGTGATATGTGAGGACACCCGGCACAGTGTAAAACTTTTGAATCGCAAGCATAGTCCGAAATGTTCGAGTTCCATAAATGTTAAAGGAATCATGTGGGCACACGTTTGGAAGGTACCCCTGAAGCATCCTTCAATATATTGTTGTGATTCTCCATGTAACAAGCAAAGTGTTTTATATCATTACCAATACTAATAATAATAATAATAACAAACACTTGACAATTACATTTATGAAACGTAAACATTATTTATTTCATAACGGCACACTGCTAGATGTATTTACATGTAAACGACGTAACAACCCAAAAATAAACTTTTGCATTTAACAGTTGGCGGTAATACGTTTTATGCAAAGCACGCAGAGCTCACGTACAGTAGTCCTTAGAAAACTTTTTTATAAGGCATTCATTCATTTTAAAGAAGTCTTACTTTGCACTGAATGATGGCTTTTATAGTTTATGAATACATATGATTGCATAGATAGAAAAAAACATATATAATGGAATACACCGCAATATAGGAAGTGCTACAGTATTGTTATGTAAGCTATATATAACCAAAGGCAACCAGCATACAACATACAATTTAAATAAAAGTCTGTCTTAAAGACTGATTACCTCCGTTGCCTATAGATGCCAGTGCTGGTTTTCAGCTCGCCTTTATTAACACAAAGCAGATACAGGTTAATTTATTAACGCATGATTTTAAATACCAGTATATTTTACGACACTTTTGGCGTATTCAGCCTATATGTCAGGCATATTGAAATATCTTATTAACATGTCCGATTAATGTTGAATATGGGCCATCTTAATAAAGTAATCTGCCTTATGCTTGTATCTGGACGGCGATCTCCGAGTTTGCGAGAAGTCGTTTGAGTCGCGGCGCTCCGCACGGACCCAGCGCCGCGCTATTCTCCGCCGATTCGCCGCCGGACCGCCCCCAAGCATCAGCGCCCGCTAGTATGTATCTATTCCCCGTCGGCGACCGGCGGCCTCTTCCCCGAAAGGGACCGTGGCGAAATTTCATTTTCACGGGCGACAGGATAGTCATTTCGGAGACGTGGATTCCGGGCACAGCGTGTGGAAGACGGGGAACGGTGTGAAAATGCTAACCGCTTATTAGGAGTCTGCTCGGTAGAGGGACATTACGTTGTTTTATATGGCTGTGTAACATTAAACTCGATTGTTAAACACGAAATGATAGCGAAATGGTACAATAATGTAATTAATCATACATTTCTAAATATCCCAACTTAACATATTAATAGAATTATTGGTTTTCAAATGATCTTATGTCATTGTCAGACTTACTTCGACAGTAGAATTATCAAAAGCAGACTTTTACGTTTTGTTTAAGTGGGCATTATCTGAAAGAGAATTGTAGTTAAAAGCATTCGGATTTATAAAACCCCAAGTTTTCCGACTAGCCTTTAGATCCCCTCGTCTGCCAATAGAGAGCGTAATCTTCATTCAGCATACGGAAAAGGCAATGATCCTTAGGGATCGTCGCTCAAGTGTTTGCCGTTCACAAAGCGGTGATCAAAGACGCGAACACCGAGCACTGCGCAAAGGGAAGCGGCAGAGAATTAGAGGACACGCCGGTTTCGCTGTCGCATAAACCCTGGGGATGTCACTGATGGGCTTTCCCGATGTTAAATTATTCAAGAACTGAGCAAGCATTCCTTGTTTATATTGGTATGTTGATATATAACTCTACAAGAGTGAGTAAATAAAGAGACGTCGGCAATGTGCACTTACAGCTAGAAACGGGCAGATATGAAATGTATATTTGTTTGATCCGATAAAAATAATATTGATTTACAAGAATTTTGTTTTAACTTAGGTTCCGATTTATTGTTTTCCGATATCGATCCTAACCCACTGTACACAGCGCACGAGATGCAATGTTCATGTACATCGTGCTGCACTGGCAGAAGTTTAACCTTGACGTTAAATGTGTAATTGTTTTGTATATATTTTATTTTTTAAGTTTATGCAACTTGAAGTTTATAAATACCCTTTCCCCTCTTTTGTCGGGCAAACAGCGTCCTTCTAATACCGAATTCAAATGTTCATCATTTAAATGTGACCCCGTGAATTTTTGTAATTTATCCGTTATAACATCTTTGGTATGTTATAGGTTTGTTATCTTTCGCTTAGTGCTCATATGCCGTTATGTGGCACACCGCGATTTACTTGTATTTATGCCGCAATCTGGTTTGATAGGAGCTGGCATTCTTGATACTGACAACAGGAGAGTGCGTGGCGGGAAATGAACCCCAGCCAGCCTGCCCGCCTGCCTGCCTGCCTGCCTGCCCGCCCGCCTGCCCTTGTCTGCTCCGATACACGTCATTGTGTTTGGTCATCAGCTTTGTGTTACTGGGTCGTTGGCAGATAAACCTTTGCAAGCCATTCGTCAGTCCATCCTCCTTATCAGGACAATAAAATAGCTCTGTAAGATTTTCAGTTAATTTACTTTATTTTCATCACTGTGAGAAGGCATATTTCATTTCTTGAACATATTTATTGCATGAAAACAGATAAACTATTGCTTTTTAAAATGAGAACGCAATGACAAAAAAGAACATTTCATCATCATCACCATCATCATAAAAATACAACAAAGGGTATCTGCACCAGTTTCAATGTGGGTCTTTGCTGTATTCAGCAAGTGAAGTTCACACTGATCAATAAATGAAACCATAAGAGCATGTTTGTAATGCAAATAGCTGCAGCATGCGGAAGGCTGGGGGATAACAATGACAAAATTCAGGACCATGAACAGCGCATAGTAAATGAAATTTTGTTCAGTGAATTTAGTGGACTATAACTTCTTTTAAATAGGTGTTCTTTCCCTAATTACTTTCTGGGAGCACAAAGGGGTCACATCCAATCTTTCCGCTCTCCGTGAGGAACATTTCTGTCTTAAGAAACATTTTTCCTTTGCTCATAGAAGGATCCCTCAAACTTCAGCCTATCCAATGGCTTCAGTCTTAATGTTTAAGATTCTAACTGAAGAAGATATTTTGTGTTTTCATACTCCAATTTTAAAATCAGTAATAACAAGACCTGACTGAAATGCAAAAACCAATATTAAAAAACCCTGGAATAGTAGTGTGACCATAATAGGATATTAATTTGAGTCCTTTTAACACTGTAAAGGAAAAAATTTGCATGTGCATACATATGACTTATTTTCAGGTGTAGGAGACATACTACTAGATTTAAAGAGCTGTTCCAGGTTCCTTGAAAGGAGTGCAGAGATGCAGCGGTTGGCTGTCGTCCCGTGGTGACACATGGTCTGGCAACCCGGAGGAGGTCCCAACACACTGGGCTGAAGAGAGGGCATTAATCAGGCAACACAACCGTGTTGTGGTAACTGGCATAGGGATGAAAAAAAACTATATATATATATATGTGTATGTATGTGTATATATATATATATATATATATACATATATATGTGTGTGTATATATATATGTATATATATGTGTGTATATATGTATATAATATGATATTCAAGGATTAGATGTGGGAGTGCTGTAAATGTTGGGGGAACCAAGAGCTTGTAGCTGTTTCACACAGCTAAGAGTCTGTCCCACCCTGTTGCCTGAGACATATTTGGGTAGCTAGTGACTATCTGACAATGAGGTGACAGTAGGACAGCTTCCAGGACCCTAACATTCTGGAGTTTCCCTGACCTGCACTCCCCTAACCCCCCTCTAGCAAAAGCGCCGGCTACAGTGAGTCTACTCTTAAGAAGGAGACTGTCCCTGGTCCTGACCAAGGCCTGATGAATGATTCTATAAACCAACCCTCCTCGCTCTCCTTGTTTTGCCTTCTTTCATATTTAAAGGTTCCGAGTAGTGAGCAGATTACAAGACAGTAAAGTCTGTTGTAACTGAAGGAGCCACTGCACTAGTGTGCCAGTGTTTACCTCCTGACCTACTTCAGACATACATCGCTGTTGTTCTGCTGCCCTGTTAAATGCACCTTCCTTTCTTACGTCTGTCACATTGTATTGAAAAAATCCTACCGAGTAACACTGTGTGTGATCGTGGTCTGAAACAGCCGAGTGAACGGCCTGCCCTGTGTAGTGGAAGAGCTGGACTTTCTCCATGCTGAGATGTGGGTAGTGAAGAGTGTTTACATTAGAACTGGGGCTCCCCCACATCAGTGCAGTGTTTTTGGGGGGGGAGATCTATAATCCCTTTTTTTGATCTTAACTATGCTAAAAAATAAATAAATAAAAAACTGGGGATATGCAGGACAGTGGGCAGAAAATCTGATCGTTTGATGATGGATGTAAAAAGGAAAGAGGAAGCTGGAAAGCTTTATCCAAGCATGGAGTAACCAGTCAAGGAATCACCTTTCAAGGAGAATCTGTGAATGCTAAGAATGTGTGATCTAGCCAAACTGCTGAGTTATTTTGAATTTCTAGTGTGAAGTCACTGCTCTTGTTGAAAATTAAGTATCTGTTAGCTATTTTACTAAGCTCCCTCTCATCGTTCTCTTATTCCTCTCTGAGAAACCACTGGCTTCCCAACAGCAATAATGATCGTCTAATAGCTGTGTAGCTTTTGTTGGTATCGCGCGATATCTAAAGGTTAATGCTACTTATCTAGTCGGTCCTACCTTGCTGAATTGCATTTGTGACAACTACCTTTTTAACAAGCTTTGGAATACATAGGTATGGACATGGCATCCTCAAAGTTCCAAGGGTTATGCGCAGAATATTAAGCCATCATGAAAATGTAAGTGATTAAAATATCTAAAAAGGAAAGTTGTTCTTTTCAACTTTTTCTTTGTGCTTTTTTCTTCCCACGTGCAGATATATTGACGTGTGACACTGAAAATACATCAACTTGTGGCATTAATGGCACGTGCATAAAATAAAGGCTCCAGGCAAAGCGTAATTTGCTTCGCACCACGACACAGGTGCCCGCCCTCTCTGCTTCGGAACCTTTTTACAGCCTCTCTGCTTGCTGTGGTCAGCATCGAATCCCCCTCATAAATGCACCTCTAACTGCTGTGCAAAGACAGATTCCACACATGGGCACGGGGGGCAGGATGTGTAAACAGTACCGCGCTGTGGGGCTGTAACTCACGCCTTTCTGCCAAAAGCCCAGGGGATCCCAGGTTTCCTCTCCTGGTGCCCGTGCCCCCTGTTCGTCCTCCATTCCCGCTAGCCTGTCAGCAGACACCTAGGGGACCTCACCAAACGCACAGGCAGCTTTCAGAGCACGCTGCTGTATTTAGCAGGCTGATGTCACATGAAACAGAGCTGACTAGTGGAGCTCAAAGGAAAGTCGCTCTGCTATTGGGGCAAATGGGAAATAAACGGGGTGTTTTGGTGGATTAATGCGATTTACTCTGCTTTGGCTACCTTTTTGTGGCTGCGTGACTATTTTTCACATAACAAAATAAGACAGAATTACCTGTGGACCTCAATAGTACCTTAATTACTCTACGCAGTGGTAGGTGTGTTCAAACCACCAAAACTGTCCTTGCCTCAGTAACATCCCATAGCTTGTTTAGTCTGGAATAATTAAATGTGCTCTCTTTTTTGAGCTCAATAAAATCATGGCTGGTGTTTACATTAAGAAGCTTTCGAGCATTTTGGGTATAGCTTCAGCTTAAGTGTACTGGCATGTCTTCAGGTCCAGTGAACAGATGTCTGCTTTTCTGCCATGCATTGGAAAACATTGAAACATAATATTTTGCAAAACCAACGTTTATTTGTGCCCCCGCCACCCCACCTGCCTGAAATACTGGGTATTTAACCACTGAGGTCTGAGAACTAGGAACAAGGAAACTGCCAAAATCCTGCATCCTGCTGACGCTGTTGAAAATAAACTTTTTTAATGTAGATCACATACGAAACCCATGAAGTGTTCCGTACTCTGCACTGACTGAACATTTATTTCAGAGGTGTCTTCATTATGGAATATTTTCTCCAACAGTCGGGGCATTCTGCACACGTACATGTGCGCACGCTGCACGTGCGGTGAAAGCGTGTGAAACTGGAGTGTGCGCACGTGTGTTTGCTCACACGCGGAAGCACACATGGACGCTTTCTTACACTCAATTAAAGCTCGCTCTCATTTCTCATGACCCCTCCCACACTTTGCCTCTTTATAAGTTGATTATAACCCTAAAAGTTGCCTTCAGATGTAAGAACACGTTACCTTCCTGAACTTAACATAAGCCGCCCAAGCGAGACAGGAAAAGGGGGCTTCAGAGCCCCTAGCATAATAAGGCTTTTGCAGAAAAGTGCCCTTTCTGATTTTTAACTTCCCCACAGTGAGGCACATTTCAGGAAAATAGACTGAATGTTCATGTAACCTTTGCTCTGTTGATACAAGACCACACTGTTAGGGTCTGATTGTTAGCAGATGGCTCATTGTAGTCTTGTGGTCTTGGGACAAGACAAATGTGGTACACATGCTATGGCAGCCATACTAGCCAGCACTATTTACAGCGCTACATTTTTTTAGAATGTTTTGAAAACCCCCATTGAGTAAATTTACCTGTGGAACAACCGCTTCTGGATCTGCAGACCCGACGCGCCTCAGACCGCCAACCTAGAGCACTTTGTTTACATAAACTCATCGTCACTGAGGCAATTCAATTATTATTTTTTTTAATCATCTAATTGTAGACTGTGGTGGCGGAAAACGACGTCGCCATCAGTATTATGACATGACATATTAAGCCGTTAATGAACAGTTTTTAATTAAGAAATGAAATTCTACGTATAAATAATACTTTTAAATTGTATTATGCTGCTGCCGTAGACTGAATTTAAGGCCTTTTATTGCATCTATATGCATTCCTTGCAACATCCTTCTCAGGTTTAAAGGGTAGTATGTACATTTAATAATATAAATGCATTTTATAAATGTATCCGCAAGTATCTCTGGCTTTGTACTCTATTGTCTACGGGGTCATAGGCCTGAAGGTTGCGGGCCCATAGCGACTCGATAATGTCTTTGATTACCTGCTGCTATCCCCAGAGCCATACTCTGGCTTCCCTCCACTTGCTGCAGTTTGTCATTTCTCCACGAGTGGCACTGTGCAAGCTAATGGGCGATATGAACGACAGTAGGTACCAGCCAGAGGTGTCAATTTCAGGTCCAGAAAGTAAAAATCCAGACCAGTATTTTGTTTCAACCAACTAGTTGAGCACTCTGTGACTGTGACTCTTTATGCTCAACTGATTGGTTGAAAGAAAATCCTGGTCTGGATTTTTACTTTCTGGACCTAAAATTGATACCTCCAGTGCCAGCAGAAAGGGAGCGGACTATGTATAGCAAAGCTATAAGTTTATACTGCTGATAGTGCTGTAGTTCGCCTCCTTCAGTGTCTCCCTTTTGGTCTTATTGAGCTCTGCGTTTTCTCACGGCCCTGTATTCCCAAAACGGCCGTCTGCGCCCCACTCCTGCTCCACTTCATCGCAGGAGCGGTGACAGCGTTCTGAAATGTGTTTCTCTTTGAATAAATACAGGTGCTGCTCCACTGTTAGGAAGGCACTTGAGCTTAGTGCGGAATATTGTGACAGACGTCCCCAATAGCCAGGAGAATGGAAGTGCTTGTGTTTCTTGCCAACAGAAAAATGAGGTTTCCAGTCAGGCATGTCAAACAGAGGAAAGCATGCCAAAAGACATATTTGTAGTTTAGTTTTGTCCGTAAATTCTTATGTGTGTTACGTGCAAGCATGAACTTGATTCCTAAAATTGTAACAGGTGATATAATGAATCTCCCTTAAATGTAGTGCTGACAAAGGAAAGTGTTGTGATGAACCAAAGCAGCTTTAACAATGAAATAAATTAGCAATGTTAAGAATGGGTACAGCATTTTTGGCACTTGCTAATACTGAGCCATGGTCCCCCTTTGTTTCAGGACTCTATGATAAGTGCTTCTATGCCTCCAATGACCGGGGCTGGCTGCTGGGAATTAAAGCCGTCAGTGAGCAGGGTAACCGGGATCCTCGCGTCTTCTTCTCCCTCAAGACTGACCGCGCCCACAAGGTCACCTCTATTACCTCCAACACACGCTACCTGCCCCACCAGTCGACGCACCTGGCCGTCACCTATAATGGGCAGCACATGAAGCTGTTTGTGAACGGCGCCCAGGCCGCCGTGAGCCGCGAGCAGTCTGGTGAGGTCTTCAGCCCCCTCACCAGGAAGTGCAAGGTGTTAATGATCGGTGGCAATGCCCTTAACCACAACTACCGCGGCATGGTGGAGCAGCTGTATCTATGGCGACGTGCCCGCTCCCAGCCGGAGATCATGGCGGACATGCGAAGAAGGAGCCGAGACGAGCCGGAAGACATTAGCCAGCTGGTCATCCACGAGAGCTTCATCAACGTCTCTCATAAGTGGCTCACCGTGAAAGATGGCAGCTTCCCACAGGCAGAGTGGGCAGGCCACCCTGGAGTGGAAGATGCGCGCGGGTGGCTGGACACGTTGCTGGAGCCACCACCCTGCGGCCAGACGGTCTGCGATAATGTGGATGTGGCAATCAACTATAACAGCTTTTGGACCTTCCGCAAGCCCAAGACGGTGCGCTACCGGGTAGTGAACGTCTACGACAACTCTCATCACAAGCCAACCGTCACAGAGCACCAGATCCACCTGCAACACCAGCACCTGAACGACGCCTTCCGTATGTACAACATCACCTGGGAGCTGACCGTCCACAACGTGTACAACTCCTCGCTGCGACACCGCCTGGTGCTGGCTAACTGTGACATCAGTAAAGTGGGCGACGAGGAGTGCGACCCCGAGTGCAACCACACGCTTACAGGCTTCGATGCTGGCTACTGCAAGAAGCAAAGAGCAAACTGTCCCGACAGAAAACAGGGCAACGACGAGTGCGACCCAGAATGCAACTGGGATAACTTCAGCTACGATCAAGGAGACTGCTGTAACCCTAACATCACTGATGTCACGAAGACGTGCTTTAATCCTGCTTCACCACTACGGTGAGCCCATGCTTCCTTACACATTTATAAGTGATGAGCACTGGGAATAGCTATCTAAAAGCTTTCTCTTGCTTCATTGGGGATGAAGTGGATTTACAGGCCCCGGGGGGGGGGGGGGGGGGGGGGGGGGGGGGGGGGGGGGGGGGGGGGGGGGGGGGGGGGGGGGGGGGGGG
>JAODKN010000041.1:16905203-16917277 GCA_026774425.1 Petrocephalus zakoni
TCGCTGGGTAACCAGTGCTATGCCATGCGATAGCAGTGCAGTCAGTCGCTGGGTAACCAGTGCTATGCCATGCGATATAAAAGCAGTCACGCTCACTTGGATGCTCTCTTTGGTAGTACTGAAGTTGCTCTTTAGTCAAAATTCAGAAGTGAAAAAATGTGCCATTCACATACAAATAGAAATATGATAAAGTATTAAGAATTTTTTATGATTATAAGAATTTTTTGTGATTAATTCTTGAAGGTGTCTATATATCTGATACTGTACTGTATGCCACTTTGCTTGTAAACCCAGCTCTCCCCCCAAAAAGCAGAAATCCCTTTGATATAAACCAGGAGGCTTCTCCTCTCTCTGTCTGTGCATTAGTTACAAAGCTGGGTCATGCTGACTTAACATGCTTTTTAAAGTTCTCCTTTGCTTTCTTTCTCTTCCTGGTGCTAAGATTTATTGTGGTGTCAAAAATGGCAGTGCTGACTGGAACAGTGCAGTATAATCAAAGTGAAGGAGTCTGAGGGCCAAATCTCACAAGATAAAAAGAGTTCAGAGTGGCTTAAAGCTTTTTAAACTCTTCAAACCATTCACTTCTCTCCTGCAAGAGAGCATGACTGCTTTTATATTGCATGCCATGGCACTGGTTACTCAGTGACTGACTACACTGCTATCTTTTATAGCACAGAAACATCACCTTATTATCTTCATGGCATTACTAATCACCCTCCCTCTCTATATTTTTTAAACTGTTGCCATTATTGCCGAACACTCATCCCCTACTTAATTTATTTCTCATGTATTTGTTAAGCAGAAACTTTCAGGAAAAGCAACTTAAGGGTCTATAAGTACGTGGTGTGTAATTAACAACACAGAGGATTCATAGGCATTATGAAATTTAGGGCCATATGCTGCCCTAAAGTAGACTGCATATGAGGGTAAATCTGTACTTAAAAAATCTGTAAGAAGGCTTACCTCTCTTTACCTAAAGCAACATGAGGATTAGCAGTGGAAGCAGTGGGGAATACTTGTTTATTATGACAGGGAACCTTTGCGAAAGCCTTGAATGAACTCCTGTCCTGGCATGAGGTGCTAGTATATATATAAAAAAACCTCTGGGTTTATAGTACGGCTCAATGTGCCACCAGTAACCTTTCCTGAAAGCCGGCCAAGGCGTCTGACTGCCTGCCCTTAGAGCCACACTCCGCAGTCTGGCAGCATCCTGCGTTTAACCTGCATTTTTATGTCTTACAACCCTGTTCACAAAACATCCCTGCTGGTAATTCGAGTGTCCGTCCGGCACCTCTCCAAACTTGAACTGGATGGGTAGACTTTAGCTCTGATTTCATAACAGGCCGTGCAAAATATTTGCTTTATTACTGAAATGACCGGTTATTTCTATCTATGTCAGATCTCGCATACTTGTGTTTTCTTTTATTCCTAGTGATTCACTTATTTGCTTGAAAAACAGGATTTAGCAAATGAATATTATGTTACCTTGGTAATCCCGGGACAGTACAACAGTGTGTAAGAGTGCCCCACTCTTTTGTTGTGTTAAAGAAACATACTAGATAGGATGCCATTTCTTACTGCTGGTTGGTTTAAAGTGGAATTGTGTAATATTTCTTCATTCATATTTTCAGCTGACTTTCCTGTCAAATGTATCATAAAGCATTTTATCTTTTTGGGAGCAAAAGTAAAGACCAGCAACCTAATAGGTGAACACCAGAAACATTTTTTTTACTCAAATTCCCCAATTTAAATGGACATGGTTAAAACATGCTTTCCAGCAGTAAATCTATGAACACATTCTTGAAGCCAGAATGCCTTGTATTTTTATTGGAGCCATTCGGTGTTTGAGTTCCCAGCTATTAGCTTGGATAAACAGAAACAAATTGGTACGTAAAAAACTACCCTTTATGTTAATGAGAATTGCTTGCCACTAATGAAATATTATTCCCTCCTCCGTCATTAGCTAAAAGGCTGCTGCTAGCTCTACAGCAGTTTGGGGTCTGATAGCCCCGTCTGAACCCACAACGTTGCTCTAATCTTGTTTGTATTGTTTTCTTGATTATGTTGCATATTCCCAAAACAAAGGAATGAAAATGACAGCGCAATAAAGGCATTTCTATTTTTCATAGAGCGCTAACTTTTAATCGGCTACTTATAAACCTTTTATAGTACACGTCCGATTCATCTGGTTTTGATAATTGACAATAAGCGTGTCCACTTGTGATTGTTTTACTGTGCCGTTCCTGTGAGCCGCTGCGATAATGCCCCTCTTGTTGGGACGAACTTTCCAGTCAGGTCTGTCCTGGCTGAATTTCAGTCCCCTTGCTTTGGCTGTTTGCCCAGTCCTTCTCTGTCAGCTCACCAGTACAACCAGTACAACCTGACCTTTGTGGAGTGGGAAGCCACCGGCACCCTGTCCCACAAAGCTGGTTGTGCTTTGTGCTGAAAGCTAATTGCCACCTTTTGTGCTCCCCCTGATGCGTTGTGTGAAGCAGGAAGGCCCCGCTGTGTGTCACATGAGACTATGAGGGATCCTCACCGGCCTCCTGGGGAATTAAAGTGAGGTGCTATTCCCTAGCGAGGGTATCAGTGCTGAGACAGTAAGTGACCAGGAGAACTTTGCCAAGTTTCTAAAAGATCATGTGGAAGAAATCCAGTTACTAAACTGAGCCTGGTTATGCTATTCATAGACAATTGGCATTCGCAGACAGTCGTGCACATCGTCCCCGTTTATTCGCGCATCTGCGATTGTTTTCGGAAGCTCAGTCATTGTAAAATGAGATTACAGTCGCACTGTTAAGGAAACATGCCACAGCGTGGAGCGTAAGCGTTCTCCCGCCGGATAAGCCGCACCAGCACGCGCACCAGCACCCACCCACACTAATTCTACTTCTGTGTAGAGAGAATGATCTTCTCAAAGAGAGTGGTTTATAATAGGGAAGGAAAACAGGTACATCAGCTGTGTTTACATGTTATACAGAAGACTACAAATGTATCTGTT
The DNA here is from genome assembly GCA_026774425.1 of Petrocephalus zakoni. Taxonomy (NCBI): domain Eukaryota; kingdom Metazoa; phylum Chordata; class Actinopteri; order Osteoglossiformes; family Mormyridae; genus Petrocephalus; species Petrocephalus zakoni. The sequence continues at coordinate 16,908,205 of JAODKN010000041.1, forward strand.
TTTGCTGCTTCCCCGCTGCATGGGGTGGTTTGGGAAACAAATATCGAAAGGGTTTATAAAGGACAGCTAGGGACTTATATGCTCCAAAGCACCTTCTGTTTTCTTAGACAAATCCCCAGCGAGACTTCTGTTCTGTCCTGTCATTCTGTTTCATGCGCTTACTCCTATTAGTGACAGTCACTTTGTGGTCAATGGCCTACATTTTCCTCCATACATTATGCTAATGTGAAAAAAAATCAGTTTACAGTATTTAGATTTTATTTATTTATGCTAAGCTTAATGAGAAACATCTCTGTACTTAACTATGTTGAACTGTAACCTGATACTCATGCATTTGCTAAAATGAGAGCTTCTCTGACCAAATTGTGTAAGGTACGGAATTCCATAACCTTATTCTCCTACTTTACACTCCTGCACACTCCTAAATAGGCAGATGAATGGCATTTACTTGTCTTCCACAGGCACAGTCTCTCTGTTCGGGAGAGACCAGTTGCACCACAGCAGTGGGATATTCCATTTCAGGCAACCAAAATCAACACCATGTACAATAAGGAATACATAGAAACCTCCACAGAGCCATGCGATGGCCATGCAGGCTGACAGTACAGTATGCGCCATAAGCACCTCGGCCTCAGTACTATAATGAACATTGCGGTCTGCATGGACATACATATGCAAGCCTTCGCTGGCGGAAATAGCAGGAATGCAAAGATTGGTAGCCATTTATTAGGCAAGGAACTATATTTGTATGTCAGAGTTGCTCCAGGTGGGACGGTGAACAGAAGCACGGGGCATGGGAATGCAGGAAGGTGGGGGCTATTTTTGGATACGGGAGTGGTGACGGCTTTAACAAACAGGGCAAGAGGAGCCAAAGCCAAAGACATCATCACAAGGGTAAACACAAAGGACTGCAGCAGTGCTGGGGCAGAGAGAGCAAAGCACAGGGGAGGCGAATCAATGCGCTCATCACCTGACTTCACCCCATCCCGGAATGTGCAGCCTCCTCCAAATCATACAGTGTTTTATTTTATGGTGCATTTAACTGGCTAAATTGCCTGTGTGTTCATCTTTTGTGCACTATAGGGATGTGGAGCCTGGGGTAGTGTATACCTATGAAGTGCTGACTGTATCTAAGAGAGCTGAAAGTGAGCCATCACCTCCACTCATTCACCAGCTGGGGGCGCCATACTGCGGTGATGGCCGTGTCCAAAGGTGAGAATATGAGACCCGGAAGCCACTATCATCTCCTCCCCCTCGCTGGCAGATTTATCGTCTGTACAGATTTGAAAGAAGGCAAATTAGTGGTGAAAATGTGCACGTGTTGTTATCATCATCTTTCAGGTTCCTGGGTGAGCAGTGTGACGACAGTAATTCTGTGAATGGTGATGGGTGTTCAAGCCACTGCAAGAAGGAAACTTTCTTCAACTGTGTAGGTAGGTCTAGAGCCTACATTTATCTTACCAGCATCTAACTTCTGGTACTGTCCTTGTGTGCTATAGGTGTTTCACTGTGCCAGTGTTTGATTTATGGCAGTGCTATTGAGTAGAAATTGTTATTAATTTTTACCTGCTGAACAGGATGTTCAGGGAACCGAAACAAGGGAGAATAAAGTGCAGAGACAATGAGAAATAGGACACATGGAGGCAGAAAGCACCTGCACTTCCAAGCTATGATCTCATACAATAGACTTCATTGTGGCCCGTCTAGGAAACTGTAGAAATGCAGAAATTAACTCGTGTCAAAGATTCGCTCTAGTAGCTGACATAGTGTCTTTGTGAAGTGAATTAGATGGTAGCATCCACATTATGACTGAATGCTTAATGAAATTGTCGCACAAAATAAACATTTTTGTGTTGGCTGCACCAAAAATGACAGTACGACCTGATGTGGGTGGTGGATGGAACCATGTGATGGGGTGAAGGGAAGGGATTTGATTTGGTCGGAGGAGTCAAAATGGTGGCAGACAGCCGTTTTGGTATCAGACAACAGAACATCCAAACAACAGGGTGTGGGTGTCATTTTATTTTTGATTTCTTGATTTTATTTTTGTTTTATGATTTTTGGATAGTATTCGTATAAGAACATGCTAAAAAAAATGATTTGTTATCAAGTTCCAAAATAGCCCAAATAATCGGGGAATGTTCCGAGTTTGCCCCGCCATCAAACTGTGATAGCTGCTGCGCTTCGCGTGCGAATTAGCGTACACACCCAACGAACGAGGAACGCAACTTCGTAAAATGAGCAGCAGGTAAAATACAACACAAGCGGTAATTCATAGCAGAAATGTAAACTTCCAAAAATGAGCTGAAAGTGTGAAACTTGCAGCCACGGTGTCCCAACGAAATGAGCTCTTTCCCACACGCTCGCCCTTTGCTTCTGAAATGCACTCGCTGGCAAAGCTGTCAAAATAATTGTTCGGTACACTAGGAGTATAATTGTCAAAACCTTTCATTCCTTTTTTTTTTTTTTTTTACAGGTACAAAAGGAATTTCTTCCAGCTTGTAATTTTCGAGATCCGTTGGTCCCAAGTATTAACAGCCATCTGTACACTTTTTCTGTTAGCTTTAGTTTTTCAATCAGTTTTCCTCTCAAATGTTTTAAAAGGAGCTGAAGTGTTTAGGGAGAAGAATGGGTATAAGCGTTTGTCCCTTTGAAGTGAAATCCATGAATGTCTATTTGAATAGCTGAATGCTTGTCCTCGCTTGACCTGAGAAACCTGTAGGAATTCGTGACCCCACTGAAGCTGGGCCATCAGAGGCCTGACGCCGCCCTAATTGGCAGCTCTCTCACTGAGTAGCTGAGTGAGAAAGCTAAAGTCTGCGGGCCTGAATGAGCTCAACCTCCGCTGGCCCCAAGAGATCAAGGGTAGCGCGCCCGGAGCCGGTGTCTCAGGGCTCCTATTTAAGAAAAGGTTTGCATTGAGGTGTAACCCCATTTCTCACGCTGCTGAAATACGGGGTCCCCCTGACCTACCCTGTACTGCCCATTCAGAGGGTCAGACTCCCAAGGGCCAAGCCACAGCCATGTACCTTTTGGCCTGCACCGGGCTGCCTCTGCTCTTCCTATACAAATCAGAGAGGTTATACTGCTTCATATGTAGGTGATTAATAACTACTGAAATGGTGAATCTGTGATTACTTGAAATAGGTTTCTGAGACCTGATGCTATAATGAACAATGGCCGGTAATGCTTGACTAAGATGTAAAGGGACACGGTGCCCCCCTCCCCCCCCCCGCCGATTCAACAGCAAGGATGAGGGGATTTTGTAAGTAAACCGTAAATAGTTTTTGGATTGCATCTGTATAATACATTGGCGTATATGCAAGCCTCCTCTGAAAGACCCTTGGTATAATAACATAGGTGCTGAGGAGCTTTACTGACCTGGAAAGCCCTGTGCAGTCAATCATCTCACTCTTAAAAGCCTATGGAAACTGCAGTGCTGTCCGTCAGGATGTTCAAAGTTGCATGGTGCAATGGAGCACTAATAAGTAATAGTATCACCTAATAAAGTGGACAGATAATCTGAAATTCCTGCATTAAATCCAACACCTTCTTTTTATGAAACAAGTGGATTATAATATCTATTCGTCTCAGGTTTTGTCAACTGTACTTAAACTAAATACAGAATGAGATAAAGCAGGATATTTTAAATGCTGATTTGGCAGTGAGAGTTGGCTTTTTCTCTATAAGTGTACTCTGTAACTCAGGTGAGTTAGAGATATGGGGACACCTGCCTCATAGCTCACATATGTCACAGGATGGTCCCAATTCTAGGCTGAGCTATCGTGCCTGAATCAGGGTGATTTGATGACCTGCGAGGGTAAGTTCTGCCAGATTCAGAAGGGCGATAACACCAAATATCATTTGCTTGTCTCGTCGTACCGATGGCCCTCACCATGAAGTGCAGTTAGAGTAGGAGAGCTGAGCACTCAGTAGCTTTGCTGCCTGGAATCAGGGACTCCCTGCTCATTTACAAAAGATGTGTGACTTTTCACATGGGTCCGTGTCTGTCCCGTCCTGCTGGAAGATACACTCCGGGCACTCGTCTGAGACTGAAGCCTGAATTTCAAAGGCTTTGAACTGGCAAGCCAGTGTATGCAAGATTTTTTTTTAAACAAGAATAAAGGTCAATTGAGTTCTTCCACATTTCTGGAGAAGCCAGAAAATGGTCAAACTCATAAGAAGAAGATCTCTGTCTAGATGAATGATTTGTGTGTATTAGTTCATGCACATAATGGTAATAGCAATAACCAAGAACAAGTCTACTTCGAACTGTTGCATGTTACATTTTTTTTACTCCCAGTAATAATAATCTTTTTTTTTTCTGGATCAGACTTGATTGTCTGCCTTTCACTAAAATGGAAAATTACAGTAAAACAAACAAGGATTAAACATTTAGGTAAACTTTAATCCACATTAGTATAGTGAATGATTTCTATACAGTTACAAGAAATAAAAATTTGCGCTTTTTTGTGATATATCATTTAACGCAAAATATTTTAGAGTAAATTCTCCGAAATAAGATGCATATTAAATGGGAGAGGACAGGAGTATAGATGATGGCAAGATCTTGTAGTGATCTTCATTGTACAAATTCTCATAACATTTTAATTATTTTATGTTGAATTGTTTACTTTGAAGATGCAAAGCATAGTCTTAATAATATTAAATAATAATGAAAAAGAAATTAATATCTAAGAGATCCTACTCAGGATAATCAGTTTGTAGATATTTGGTTGGATGGAATAAACGTTATACTATAAATAAGCTAATATTTCCATCCTGCTTATTAAATGCATTTAAAAGCAGGGAAACAATGAGAGTAATTGCAAAGATTTTTTTATTTTAATTGACTCTTCATTAAATAATGTCAGTGATGTTCAAGAAAAAATTGTAATGCTAAAATGTGTTCATGAGCATGAATGGCCCAAATGAATTTTTAGTTATATTTTTATGTTTAACCCTATTGCAGTTATCCCTGTAGCACCTGTAGCATCCAGTGTTAGTGCTCAGTGTGTGTCCCAGAGGGAAGGGTGACACCTTCTGGTTGGTGAGCATCGTCGGCTGCACTAACTCACTCACAAAAATACGAGCCACAGTGAACAGCCACAGTGTCAGCTGGAAACAGTTGACCCTGTCGTGAATATTGAGTAATTTTCAGCAGTTCCTTTCTTAAAAACCCTTAGTACACACAATTGCTGATTTATGGGCTGTTGATTTCAGACAGAGTATCATAATGCGCCGTGTGAAATTGATAATGTTGACAGAGTTTGTAAAAAAAAAGAAAATTAACCAGACTTATTGCCAACTGTGAATGTCATTCTGTGGATGGAATAGTCTAAGCATTGTGTCCAACCCATCCCATTGTCATTGTTTTTCTTTAATTTATATTGTTTTTGGACAAAAACCCAAGAAAACACAATGCTTCAGATGAGGCTGTTATTCATATTTGATATATGTTCGGTTGCTGTTGAACGTGCACATGGTAGCAACATGTCAATCACCGGAACATGCTTCAAAACAGGAAAACAGGCCACTGGGGTGCCTTTGGGGGGTTCCAGACGACTCACACTAGAACTCTTCCTCTGCATTCTGTGTACCAGCTTCAGCTGGCCAAGGGGGGATGCCCCTTGTTATCACAGCAGCCAAGCGGGGTACATAGTTTTGGCCACAGGGGGGAAAGTGTGTTGCGAATGATAAGTGGACATCCTGTAAACATGTTTCCTGGACACTGCTGCCAGGTTTAGGTCCTTTTGGCTGCAAACTGGTTCAGTCAGGCTGCAGCAGGTGGCAGAGCTGCATCCTCGTGAAATCACGGCTCGCTGGAGGTCTCTATATATCTGGCTGACACCTTGATGTCTAAAGACCCCAAAGAAACAAGAAAACATGCTCTCTAAACCAAAATTAGATTCCATACCAAAGCCAAAAGGTTTGTCCCCAGGCAAAATAGAACTGCCAAGTTTTTCAATTGTGCATTATAATTGATATATTGGCAAATGCATGCAATTCCTAAAGAAATATTACAGTATATATCATGGATTATAATAAAATAGCCTGCCAATTTGTATTTCAGCACTGGAACTGGAAAGTTTTTAAACTAGATATGTATGTTAAGAGATGATAAATTTTGTCATTCTATGCAAACTGAAACTACACTCTGTACATTTTGATAAGGAAAGTCTATTCTTTATTTTAGGATTCAGATGTTACATGTCACAAAAAAAAGAAAACTACATTTGAAATGGCTTTTTGAAAATATACAATACTCACATGTCGATTCTCAAATATTTGTAGGTTCAGGATCCCTTAAAACAGAGCGTATCCCTACCTACTCTCCGTTCCTCTGCAGATGAGCCCAGCATGTGTTACTTCTACGACGGAGATGGTATCTGTGAAGACTTTGAGCGGGAAACGAGTGTGCGGGACTGTGGCCTCTACACACCAAGTGGTTTCCTGGACCAGTGGGCCACCAAGACTGAAGTATCCCATGAGGAGAGTGTTCACTGCCCTGCAGATGTTGCTGTGGGCTACCCAGCGGTTACCAAGGTAAGGCATCTCTCAAATTCTTGTCCTTCTTTTGCAGTTTTTACATCTTGGCATCTTGACTGAAGAATGATTAGAACACAGGCTAAACATACTGCTTTAGAATAGATTAGGGCCAGTGAATTTAGTGTCCGATATATGCATCTTACCTTATTAAACGTTATTCAATTATTGCTAAATACACATTAGTGGTGTAAAACTGTCGGACTTTACGCCGTGCCAAGTGTCCCAGTGAGGAGGGGCTGTCAGTGGTAGACAAATATTTATATATTTATAGGCTGCTTAAGTTACATAATTATGAATTCATGCTTGAGCAATCTTTTTGTCCTGTGGGGCCAAAGCCAACCACTGCAACAATTGCCAGGGTCTCCTAAAGCCAATAAAAAGAGTAATAAGTATAAATGATTTCTTGATTTAACCTTGCTATGTTTACTTAATGTTTCGCTTGGATCCCACTTTCAACAAAGGAAATGCTTGACTCAGCAGTATGGTAAGGTGCCCTGCGGATGGGCCCTCTGTTCTGTGGTAGCAAAGTGATGTTGTCTCTATCTGTAAGCTATTGGCTACAAAAACTGACAGATATGCCCCAATACAGTTTGAAAGACTCCAAAATAATAATGCAATTATGCATCTTCAATTTGTGTTGCATAAATGCTTTTAATACCACTGCATACATGGCTCATCTTCATTAAGAAAAAAGGTCCCAGTAACCTTTACAGGTTGGGTTATAACTGTGAACTGAGTGGCTGTGGTGTGTTGATTGTGGCAGGACCTTCTCTAAAGCAGGGTTTCCCAATCCGGTCCTCGGGGACCGCCTAGCTGCCTGGCAGGGGGCTGGCAGCAAACAATTATGTGGATCACTTGGGTCTTCTGAAGGACTGGGTTGGGGAACACTGCTCTAAAGTATTACATCATTACAGGTTTTTTTATCACCACTTCTAACTCGGTGACAGTTTCATTCAATTTTTATGACGCATTTAGAATAGATGGTAGATGTTCCTTATCACCCATTCTGGAGCTGCGGGGATGGGTTGCCCTACGTAGGATCCTCATATTTTTCCTGCTTGCGCTGGCTGGATGAGCAGGCACGCGGGAATCAGCATCGCTGTTGTAATGATGAATAAGCACACCACTACCCCTAGTGTGGGGTGCCCACAGACTCCTTATTTACAAATAATGCATACCTCATACGCAAATGGCTTGGAATGAAGACCACAAAGCCTTTTGATGGTTTTATAAAGTCAGAAGTATGGGAAGCAGTTTTGAAATGATGTTTACAGGCATCAAGTTCATTCTTTAAGAAGAGAATCCTTTATTCTGGGAAAGAATGGCCCTCAAAGTTGACATTCACCACATTGTTACCCACAGTGAGCAGCGGACATACCTGCCTCAGCAATGAGCCGGCTGCTTGTTTTGTGGGAATAGCAGTCTGTACAATAAAATAGTATCCAAACCGCAATAACTTGGAGCGGAATAAACTAAAATGCAATTATGGAATGGCAGCACTGACATAATGATTCAAAATAGTAATATGAAGATTTTTTTTTAAATAGTCAGGGCTAGGTACTTCTGGGTAACGTGAACTTTTCCTCATGTTAGGGAAATGATGTGACGTGACAGAGCTATAAGGCTTGTGTCTTTCGTTTATATAATTATTGGATTCCGTAGACCAATGAGTTCTGTTGCATCATACTTTTCGGGAAGTCTGTTTAGCTTTTATGGTTATTACGGAATATGACATTCATCCTACTGTTGATGAATTGGTGCTTAACGGATAAGCTCCATAATCATTTATTATTTATTTGTGACTGATGCCTTTTTATGTGTGAAAACAAGCACATAGACATGCTATGAAATGACGAGCGAAGTTTTCATTTTTTGGATTAGACACTTAAAACAAAGAAATTAAATTACTATAGGTTATTTTATCAAAGGTTATTTGTTTATATTTAAACCAGAGAAGTATGTAATACTTTTGCACAAACAAGCAAAATATCAGTCTTTATGATACTAATGTGCCACCATGTATATTAAAATTTTGTCTGTTGTGTTTTGCAAAAGAAGATATTGAGGTTTTGGTTAAACAAAAATGGCCTCAACACTGATTTAGAACAAGTCTTATTTTGAATGATTTCTTTTGCTTTCTATGCAATTTTTACACACACACACACACACACACAAATAAATATTACAAACTTAGAACGCATACTGTAAAGCTAACAAGAATAGCAAGTAACACAAACACAAAGTAAAATTGCATTAGTGCTCTGGTCTAGATGATTCCAACTTTATTAGATGTTAGCTAGTTGACATCTCAATAGGTTTCTTTCAAAGAAGAGTTTTTAATTTCTTTTTCATTAAGAGATGTTGAATGAAGTGCTTTTTCTGGGCAATAATTTATAAGGTACCATGAACTAGGCCTGGGCGATATCTCTTCCACAACTGCCCCGCCCCGCGACCGAACCGGACACAGCGCCGCCCCCGCCACCCCCGCCCGCGCCCACCCGCGACCCAAGGCGGGCGGGCGCCG
>JAODKN010000041.1:16941066-16959171 GCA_026774425.1 Petrocephalus zakoni
CTTACATTATCTCTGCCTAATGTCATTATCTCTCTTTCTGCAATGAAGTGGCAGCTCTGTTGTTTTTCAGGCTTACAGCATTTTTTAGACTGATTTGATTCGGTGGTGACTTTTGAGGCCATACGTTTGTGTTGATTATCAGCTAGCATGTTGAGTGTCTGTCTGTTCCTTGTGACTGCTGTTTCCCTTTGCTGATGCAGTTGGTCCTTTTGAAACATAAAAAATGTACCAGTGCAATTTGGCCGCCAGCTGTTTGGTCTTGTTCGGTCTCGGCCTGGTCTTGCTTTCAAAGTGCTGATGTCTGACCTTTGATAGCCAATTTATATACTGGTTACTGCACTTCAACCTAATTTGACTCACCTGTGTAGCTGTGTTTGTAAGTGTGATGTAGTTGGGTCACCATCACCTTTATTTGTGTGGTGTCTGTTATTTTGTCCAACCCCTATATAAAATATATATATATATATATATATATATAAGCTAAAATGTTAGTAAAGTCAACCAAGAACTGATCACATTGAGTATGAATCCAGCAGCACGGACAGACCGTTCCTGTTCCCCCTTGTTCTCCAGTCAGACTCCACAGTTACCATCACCTGTGCCGATGGCAAGTGGAACAAGCAGGTGACTTGTGAACCTGTGGACTGCGGCCGGCCAGACAAGTATCACGTGCACCCAGCCGTCTTCCATTTTCCCGAGGGAACCACCTATGGCAAGCGATGCACCTTCCAGTGCAAAGAACCCGCTCAGCTCATAGGTGAGGGGAACCGCGTCAACACCGTCAAACACTAACAAGGAACTCAATGGAACCGACTGCAAGCTGAATGTATGACTGTTATAATTGCGCATTACATGACATGAGAAATGCTTTTATTTGGGACAGAAAGTTACAGAATTGATCAGGGTTTGTATTAAAACACATTGCCCGATGTGATCAACACAGATGGCTGTAAAACAGCCTTTGGGGTCAGATCACAAGTGTGAACGGCCGACACTAACAGTCAGTCATAAAACGAGGAAAATTTTGATTATATCAATACATGTTTTTGCGTCTTTATTTATTTTCTATACTGTTGACATGGTTTGTATTATCTCCAATGTGAAGAAGCTTTGTCCAGTTTGACCTGAAGGAAAAGCGCTTTCAGCTAAATGGTGTTTTTTTATGACTTCCATCCCTGCTTCCTACCTGCCCAATGGCCTTATCGCAGTCATTACCCCATCTGCTCTCAGGCTCCAACAGCACTCTGACGTGCATGGAGGATGGCATGTGGTCCTTCCCAGAGGCGCTCTGTGAGCTGCGCTGTCCCACACCGCCCCCAGTTCCCAACGCCATCCTGCAGACCCGCCGCTGTAATTCCACGGGCCTGAAGGTGGGCTCCTTCTGCAAGTACAAGTGCAAGCCTGGTTACCACGTGGCCAACACCGACAAGCTGACCAGGTGAGGGCCGGCCGCCTTTGTGCTGACGCTACTGCTTATTAGATGCTAACCATTTATTCTTTAGTGAAAGAGTAAGGGGGGACACAGTTTGTTTGTGTTCAGTTTAATAAATGGTCTAGCTGTTCGGATTCCTGGTTTTCTCCCTGGGTTCGTCGCCGGCATTGTACTTTGGGGTGGTGGTGGGTGCTCCCTGGGTGCTGAATTAACTGCCCACTACTTGGGTTAAATGCTGAGGACACATTTTGTTGTTGTGTACTGTAGTGTGTCAACTTTTGAATTATTTACGGCTTGCAATCTGCTGTTTTCTTGTCTGTATTATTGTAAATACAATAGTGAAGACAGTTTGCAGTTTTCATCCTTCAATCCGTGCACCCGGCCATGCATCGTAATCTGCTAACCACTTAACCTGCTCCGAGTTGCAGGGGCGCTGGAGCCTATGTCAGGTCGGGGTGCACCCTGTAGAGGAAGCCAATCGATTTGCAGTCTAGTTTTCCTTATTGAAATCCATTTATTTACTTATGTGCATGTCCTCTGCATTTGCCTGTTAGTCTAAAGTACACCCAATGTCCCTGGGTTTTTAGCGATGCTGTCTCCGTCCCCAGGCGTGCATTCAAGAGACAGTGCACCGAGGACGGAAGCTGGCAGGAGGGTGCCTGTGAGCCGGTGACCTGTCCGCCGCCACCCCCCGTCTTCCACGGCAGCTTCCGCTGCACCGATGGCTTCAGGTTCAACAGCGACTGCTGGATCGACTGCGAGGCAGACAACCTGACGGTGAGACGGCACGCTGCGCGCCCCGAGGCCTCTCGGCTTGTCTTTCTCCTCGTTCCCTTTCCTGCTTGGGTTACGTCGGCGATCCTCGTCGTTCTTTTGTCAGCCACCATCTTCTCATACGTTCCTTTCTTGCTGTTTGTTTTCCGTGTGTCTGCTTTGTAACCAAAAGACATTACATCTGATGTCATGTCAGCCTGGCTGTGCAAACCTGGCTTGAAGTGAAGCCTTAACTCCGAACCTTATTCTGTACCTGCTAGGCACTGGATTTAAAGGCTAACCAAATGTTAGTGTGACGTCAGACTTAGCCCTTTGATTTTTCCCATCTCATTAAGCTGGCCAATGACTGCTCACGGTTTCATATGATGCATTTCTATGTTTTCTGGTTCATCCGCAGCCAAACAATCTGCTGGAGAAGAATATAAGTCATTGGAATTGACGTATACGAGACGATTAGTCAGTCTGTTACATAAAACATCACATAAGCCTTGTATAATGTCTAGGTTTATAAAAATATGTTTTAAGTACTTGCGCTGTTGATTTCAGGGTCCCACTACCAATGTGATCCGGTGCAGAAAGGATGGAAACTGGACTGGCTCACTGAAGGTTTGCCCTCAGATGAAAGGACAATGCTCCCTGCCCCAAAACCTCAGTTCCAGCATCCGTGTCAGCTGTAAGAACAGACATGGAATAGGTCTGTGCTCACGACCATCCCTACAGAAAAAAAACAATCAAAATGGCTAGGAGATGCATATTATGTTGATCAGTGGAAGGCAGTATTTAATAAATATAGACATGTAAGGATTGTGTTTTTTATTCATGCTCTTGTGGCATGACATGGATATTATAATATGAATTGCTAAAAAAAGTATTTTTATTGCTGCTTATTTGCTTTGACTGATTTCTACATTGTGCTTTTCAGACACCACTCATTTAGTTCTGCTCAAACCCCATCCTGGAGTCGTCTTGCAGTGGAATTTCCATTAGGCTTCTCATAATTGTAATGTTATTTTATTCCTCATGCACTTTTAGGTGAAGAGTGTGAATTGATGTGCAAGGACAGAAACAACAATGTGGTTGTCCTGCCCAACAACACAACAGTGGAAACCATAATGAAAGACCACTGGATGAATCCACCCAAAGTCAAGGTGAGGTCACCACTGACTTAACCTCAGGGCGGAGGCACGCAGCCCATGACTAAACTAGTGCACTGTTCAGGAAACAAAAGCGACACCTTTATATCTCAATAGCGTATGCTGTAACAAAAATAGAAAACGATTAATGTGAGTGCCACAATGTTAATTGCATTGAGTACAATAAAATATAGAGGTTTATAAGCCACCTTAATTAAGAGACTTACTTATTAAGGTGGAACCTTTAATTAGACAGCAAAATATTCAGCCAGCCTGAGCTCTTTAACTCTTATGCCTCACATTGAGTCACCTGCACCTTCAACTTCGTCGTTCCTTGCAAAAGTGACACGATTTCTTATCTTACCTCTAAGACTTTACTGTACCCCATCGCAGTAACTGATTGAACTGCTCATTAGCTGCGGAGCATTGTGGTTAGTCGCACATCTAAAGGCCACAGTGCGTCCACGGAACGTGGACTCCACTGGCAGCTCTAAGGACCTGCAAACGTAATGCCCTAGCATCTCCTCCCGCGGCTTTGGAGTGATGGAGAAGGTGCTCTGCCGAGCTGGGCCACTCGCTCTTTTCTCCCTCTAAGTTCTCCTTGTAGCTGGGAAGGTTCAGCAAGCTGAAGCGAGGACAATGAAAGGTGTTTTTCCATTATTTGGCACAACACATGGCTACCCGGGTAACCATCAATTACCATTCATTGCTAGCAGAGGCGGGCAAGTAGTAGCCGATGTTGGTAATTACCCTGCATTGGAAAAACATGGTAACTAATCTCCTAATGAACGTGCCTGGCTCCTATGATGAGACACAGTCATTATAGTGCAGAGACTATAATGTAAAGGATAGAGTTACAGGGAACAGTGACACATTTAGATGTGTATAAGTTGAAATTAATTATGCCCAAATAATGTTAATGACAGCTCATTGTACTGACGCTAACATGAGTAGGTGTGAGTAGGTAATGAGTAGGTAGGTGTGAGTAGGTAATGAGGAGAAAATGTAATAGCATTTGAAGATCTATCTATCTATCTATCTATCATATATATATATATATATATATATGCACCAATAAATTAATTCATTTGTATATTATAAATCTGACATTTACAAGATTTGTATATGCCTATTATCATTATTTTTATTCTTATTCTAATACATGTATTTCTCTGTTCTATTTGGGATGGTGGAAGGTTACCCATGTGTCTGACTGGACGTGTATTTCTGTACAGTAGACCAAGTTACACATTGTAATAGGTCTAAAAAAAAGAAAAGTTTAAATCTGAGAAACAAATGGCCAAACAGTGACGTAATCTCTCACATTTAATTTGCTTTTGAAAAACGTCCGCATGACCTAGGCTGCCTGAGTGCTAATGAGTAAATGTGGTAGATTGGAGGCCTTTTTCTATAGTTCCACCTATCGGATCCGCAGTATGCTTCGTCGGTCCACTTCAGTATTATTACAGGCGTTCCCTGTGGTTGCTGACAGTATTTGGAAGGGAACCAACTTTTCAACAATAACTACCTTTCTCTAATGATTGTTCCTCCTTGGGTTTTATTGCTCAGATTCAACCGGCCTCTGGAACTAGAGTTCTCTGTAAGCTCAGTTTCATTTACTGTTAACATTGGGGGAAAAGCATGTAATTCTTAAGAGGATTTCTGGCAAATTCTCGATGTTTGAATCTGACTGATTGTTTACTCCTTAATCAGCAGTTGGGGTAGATCATCGGGTCACTATGGGGCGAGCTTTGCTGTTTTTAGTTCCTGTGATGGGCTGTTACAGTTTTTTGCCTTTACCCTTACTATCAATTAACTAATTTACATCAACCGATGGTCTTGAGATATACACGGTTAGAGTATGCCTCTAACATATGTCTTTATGAGAGCCGAATAACATCATTTGCATCACATTTCTGTATCTTTTTCTGAACCTTAACCTGGATCACGTAGGCTTCGCTTGTACTGTGGCAGTCACAGCAGCGTATGCAGGCACACACAGACACGTCCACGTATGCAGACGGCCTGCTGCTGCTGATGGAAAAGGCAGAGTCTTTGCGTTGATGGCTGGAAAATCTGAAACTCCTCAGCAGGAAAACAGTCCGGATGCAGATAGTATAAAAAGTCTATTTAATAGAAGTCAGGTAAGCCTCAAACAGCGCAGCGCTTGAGAGGAGCTATAAAAACAAGCAGAGTCTTCTTGAGCAGACGGTTTAAATTAGGCCTTATATAAACAAGTAGCCCGAGCTCAGTGTGACACTGAATACTAAGTGTGTGTAGATGTCCCAGACTAGGACTCAACGCCTTGCCCGCCGTCCACCGACACCAGAACGCCAGCTTTCTTGGAATTATTATGTTTATGGTCAACATTTCCATTGCCCCCATCCCTTCCCATGAGTCCCCCAGAACACATCGTTATACCGCTCCCAACATCCTCTACCTGTGTCAGCTTGGGAAGAACCTGCCTCCAGAAGTAGCCCGTTGCACATGTAAACACTTGCCTCCCTGTGGAAGGCAGAACCGGGATTCTCACATAGATTGCTCAGGTGGACACGATGATATAGCCGTCCCAGTGCGCAAGGACAGTCACTTCTGCTTACTGCATTCTGTGCTTAGTAGTCCTGTGGTCCTGGACAGCAGGTCTGCAGCCTCTAAAGCTAACCTCCCCATGAGAAATGCCACCACAACCCGGGTTAGTGCCTTTTTGAGGAGTGTCAAATATCCCACAGAATTCATGATGTTTGCAGTAAAATAGGAATTCCTTGAAATTTAGAGGTAGGACTAAAAGAAAAATATGAGGGACACTCTGCCAGCTTTGAAAATCAAACACCGAGCTCAGGTTTGATTTCCTGAGATCAGTATCACAATTTGATGAAATATTTTCTAGGTTTGTAAGTCAGTCCAAAGTTCAGATATTTGCAGGAACGTGTAAGATCAGTATCTGTTATGCATAAGTATCTGTTCTCAGCGGTTCATGGCATTACAATCATTTAAGGTGGATGCAAAAGATGACAAAAAGTTAGCAAAATTATACAGTAAATGGTATAATCTTGCTGGTATATGTTCAGGACAATTCCTAACGGTATAATGGTGAGCTTCCTCCAAGAAGCACCTCAGCAGAACAACATGAGAGACTACTAGGTTTTCAGGGGATGTGACCATTACTAAATCCACATAACACCATCCCAGATAAGCTGGTTCAAATATACATATAGAACATGAATTTCTGCCAGTAAAACTACAGCTATAAATATGAAATAAAGTATATTTTTGGTAAAATACAATTTTACACTACAGTCTCTCTGCAACATTCCTTGCATTAGTATTTAGAAAACCAATTATTCAGATTCAGATACGTGCCAGGCAAACACGCAGGAGAACCTAACCTCTCTAGAGTAAAACAGCAATTGCACAGAATCATTCCTCAGTAATGGAAATTTCTTTGTTCACATGAATGGTGAGCATGTTGTTGTTATATACATACGTGTGTGTGTGAGAGAGAGAGAGAGAGAGAGATGAAATTGGGGGAACTGTGAAATTTATAGGTTTCTTTTAGTAATTGTAATGGAATAATGGAACACATAACATATAGCTTCAAATTGTGTAGGTTCCCAGTGGAATTTCGCACGTTGCATGTTTCCTGAAGTTTTCCTCCGATAAGCCTGTCTGCTACTTTGTACAAAAGTGTCTGCTAAATAAATGCACATACATGTAAATTTGATGATTTTTAGTGGAAGCTTACAGAAAGACATAATGCCGTGGCAGTTAAGATTTATTTTACGAAAGCCAGTTATATATCTGGAGTACAGGTTGGAAATAAGGATATGTGCTTGGAGGATGGATAGACGGGTGGGTGGCTGGATGAATGGATGATATTATTATAATTATTCATTTGACACGTTTTGCTCACTGGCAGAACTGGCAGGGCTGGTCATTTCCTTAACAGCAATGCTATTTGAAGCCTGACATTTTAGCCACCTTCCCACATGCCTTTGGCGCGATGAGGAGCATCTCGGAGCAGGGAGACACTTCCAGGCATGTTCACTGTAGGAACGTGTACGATGTGCTTACCTTCTTTCTGTCTTCCCATGCAGAGTATTGTATGTACGATGGCACTGAAGTGGTACCCGCACCCGGAAACATTGCACTGCATTAAAGGTTGTGAGGTAAGAGCATTTACGTACCCTACCAGCAGGTTACTCAGTCACTGTGTTCCTTTCCCCCATGTTTCTAGTCATTTTAATTCAATCTTAAAATCACCTACTTTTTTTTTGTAAGGTATCATGTAATTGTGTTAGCCTCAGTAATTTGGCTGACACTGGAGAAACCCTCTGTGGCCTATGGATGTATATGTAGAGATTATCGATTTCCATTTTTTCCATACTTGCCTTGATACATAATACATTTCTGGGAGGTCCCAGGTTTGCCATGAAATATTATGGTGATCTTTATACATTGTCATGCAGAAGTGATGCATTACTTTGACGGTACTTTAGACAAAACCAGAGATTGCAATTGTGTTTTGGGTCAGACATGGCATTAAGGGTCATATTCACACCTACTCATGTTACTTATCGCCTATTGTGTTCCTTGGGACTTAAAATATTTAATCTTTAAATGGAGATTTTTTTTAAGTTATAACTTTAAATATAATAAAGGCTAAATTAAGGTTGTTGGTAAATTAATCTGTAAGCAATCCAGACGCAACAGATTTAATGTCGGATTTCACTACGAGCTTATGTGGCTATTAAACATACAGATCAGGTTTTGGATTTAAATGGTATAAGCTGACATTTAATGCTGGAATTTGTTTTGTTTCGATGGGGGCTTTTTATATGTTGCTTTTAGAGAACTTGGACATTGATTACAATTTGTCCACTTATCAAATGCGCTATGGTTTTCTCAGCTTTCTGCTAAAAGTGGTCAGACCTCCAGGAATTGAGGGTTGCAAACGTTAACACCACACAAAACCATAGACAATAAAATTAGACCTAACTTAATAGTTACACGTTACAGGGGATGAGCCCTTATGTTTTGTCTCTGTTTCTGTGTGAGTTCCTGCTTCTGCATAGCTTACTGAGCTTGATAAGTCTTCACACGTGACTGTTGTGGAGCTAGGGTGGCTGTTGCTGTTGCCTGCTTTCTGTCGCTTCCTGAACATGATGTGTAATTGTACCAACAGCCATCAGAAAATGGCCATAGGGCTGTTGGTGAGGTAATAAACACTGTGGGTTTATTGGGCTCAGTGCTTTCTTGTTTTGCTTTATGTTAGGATTAGTAAAAATAAGCATGGTTTAATACAGCCATTTCCCTAACATGGCAAAGATAACATGGCCACATAAAGCTTACAAAGCTGGCCAATATGCACAATAACAAACATTTTAAAAATGCATTCTCGTAACTGTGCTACCATGCAACACCATTTTTTTTCTCAATGTTTACATGTTTTAACGGCTTCCTCAGTGGAATCCTCTGTTTCATTGATCCATAAACATGCTGATGCTCAAAGATAAACAATTGCTTAATAAAATGACAATGCAATATAATTAAATGCATAATTAAAAATCTGATTTGGATGGTAATTTAAATGAATTTAACAGAAACAGAAAACATAAGTTGCCCAGTATCAGTGCTATGCTGTATTAAATTGGTTAAAATTAGATGTTCTCCAGCTGTAACCTCAAGTGTGAAACATTAGCATTCAGTGCACACACCCAAACTCATATGAATGACATCTGAGAAATTCTTAGACGTAAATGAATTTCAAAAGTGCTGTTATCAGCTCTGTAAAATGTTTTCCAGCCAATTGACAACAACTCCATGCAGTCACGCTGGCTGCCCCGTGGCACACAACTATTCAACTGACACATTAAAAGCTTCAGAACTAGGTCCTTTTGAGTCCACATGTACAAATTAGATAGTTGCTGGGTTGCTTTCAAATAAATACAGTATTCGGTTACTTATTAACATTTGCACAGCAGAAGATTTTGAGATCAACTGGTTTAGTCAAACACCCTGGAGTTTCTGCTTATTTAGTTTAGGGAACTGTTTGATAGGACAAGTGGCACTCCAACAAGTATTAACTTTTAACTACTTTTTCGTCATGTGTAGAATTTCCCGTGTGGGACACATGTACATTTACTAGCCTTTCAGTTGCTCTATTGACAAGGCCTTTTCACTTACCGAGAGAAAAAATACTGGGAATGAGGTTTAGCTCTTCAGAATGGATATGCATGTGTGTGTTTGTATTATTGTGAGTATGTGGGGGTTGGATGGCATTCTGAAAGATTCAGCTTTAAATATGAGTCTATTGAATGGCATTCTCTATGAACAAAGTTTGATACAACTACATAGAAACCTCATTTGATTAGCTTCTTTTAGAATTTAGCAATTTAGCTGCATTAAGCTAGCAAAGCTAACAGGATTTATGGCTCTTTTTACTAAATCTTTACCATGAAAGGATGGTAACTGTTCCTGTTCTTATACTTCTTCTACTACAGCCCTTCATGGGTGACAATTACTGCGACGCCATCAACAACCGAGCATTCTGTAACTATGATGGTGGAGACTGCTGTCATTCAACCGTCAAAACTAAAAAGGTACGCAGCTAACGTTCCTGTGTTATTTCTGCATTGGATGTATGTGTCTAGGTTCTTTCTTGTTGAATGTTC
Organism: Petrocephalus zakoni; assembly: GCA_026774425.1. Lineage (NCBI taxonomy): Eukaryota > Metazoa > Chordata > Actinopteri > Osteoglossiformes > Mormyridae > Petrocephalus > Petrocephalus zakoni. The sequence continues at coordinate 16,951,077 of JAODKN010000041.1, forward strand.
TTGTGGTTTTACATACCCATCCCATTTCAGTAACCAATGTATGTAGCTGGGGGTCACTTGGGAGAATGTATACACATATGTACGTTCATGTGAATAACTGTGTCTTATTTGTGTGTGAACGGCGGCTGGACTTCAGGGCTTCTCTATGGTTTGGAAAATGTTGCTAAATGGTATATTTAGAATGCAGCCTCAGCTTTTATTATCAGTTGTGCCTTTCATGTTTGCAGAAGCCTTTGGTTCTCCTTTATTTTACATCGGCATTGCCAGCACCCCGTCACACTCCGTCACCCCCCATTTGACTCGGAGCTGTTTGCAGTGGCTGCTGATCTCACTATTCCTGGAAGTTCACAGTTCGCTTAATTTTGCATAATTTGTGACTCTAACTGACCAGGCGTATTTAAGAAATTAAGATTGATTGTGGCCCATAAAAAGATCTTATTTTCATGAAAATTGCTCTGAAATACTTTTACAAAGTACTTACGAATTAAGATGATTCATCTAACCTAAATATCAAAGGCCAGAAATACATTGTACAGTACAGAGTAATTCTATAACTTAATTAAACTTTGACTCAGCCATTAATCCCAATTTCAGACCCTCTGTCTATCGTGCTTTTTAATAAGTGCACTTAATCCAACTTGTGCACATATCTGCACATCAAAGCCAGGTGTTCTTTTTGTTTATTCGTGGTAGAAGGGAGTCAAACGTGCAACTGGGGCTGGTTAGAGCCCCAAGCCAGCTTTGCTGCTAGCTAAAATATCATTCTTTGTTATCTTATGATGCAACTATATTTGTAAGTAACATTTTTCTATAAGGAAAATATAGAATTAATTACAAATAATTATTGTGCTAATTTTGATACCACAACAGTGTGAGAACAGATTTTTAATAGAATTTGCTTTCTATGCTGATCATACAGACCATAAAATCTTTTTTTATGGTACTACAACATGATTGTTTATGCGATGAAATAGCAAGTTGTGCAATTAATCGTGATAAAACAATGAATTGCTTGACAGCCTTGCTATCAATTTGCTGGTTACCCTCTGCTCACCTACCAGCATCCCTGACAACTTTCCCTTCCCTCCACATCATGCCTCAGTACCTCAAGGGGAGCCAGAAAGCCAGTGTCACTTTGTGTTGGACATGCGGCTTTCTAGTGTACTCAACTAGCTAAGTTGGCACCCTAAGCAGCCACAAATGTCACTTATAAGATTGACTGGCCTGGCGTAAAACTACCCAAGTTACTCTAAACCAAATAAAGGCGCAAGTAAGGTCAGCGGAACACTTTAATAAATAATGGTAACTGATTTGTGGCAGCCTTGCTTAATATAAACCCAGCTTTTATAATCAAAGCATAGTTAGCACACAGATTCCAAAGGAATGTCAAATTCTTGGGGCACTGAGAATGCATATAAGTGTGGAAAGGGATACAGTATTACTTAGCTATTTTGGGCAGTAATGAATCTTCTTAGGAGTGGTCATCTAACCAAAAAGTCTTACCAAAAAAGTACAAAGATATAGCAAGTCATGAAGATCCCTTGAACAACAACCATGGTTCTATAGATTTCTCCTGCCTCTGCTGAAACATATATGTTTCTAGCACTAGAATAGTGACAAATTAATAATGGGGAAAAAAGGGTAAATAGTAAAGTTGAAACCATTGTTCTCTAAAAAGAACACGAAAGCTCATGCATCTCCAATCATAAACTACCTAATGAATCCTCAGTCGTTCTCAGACGGCGTCCTGTAAATAGATATGTTTTTTTACTTAGCTGTTTGTAAATAACCCGCTTACACACTGCACAGCAAATACCTCACATTAGTGGTCAAGAACTGTGGCGTTGTCATGGTTTGGATTGTCAGCTTGTCGGTCATTCAGATGAAGCTTAGCTAGGTCATGAAGGAGGAGAGTTGCGCAAAAGTTTTCATTTTAGGTAAAGCCCATTAAAAAACTGAACAACTGAAGGGAACAATTTATGCTTGTGAGCTCACAAATGTCACTGACCTGAAGAACTCATGTAAAATCGACTGGAAGTGATTGGTTGTGATCTTTCTTGTTGAGGCAGGACATTGGTGGACGGAAAGAAAATTAACACGATACAACTTATAGATATTATAATTAGTGTCCTGACTCCGTTAATCCCAATTTTCCTGAGTGATGCTCTTCTTCAGAACTGGTGTCTTTCAGTCTTCCATTTAGAGCCCGCTTTGTCTAAACTTTGCTAATCGCTTAATATCCGTGTAATTTGACAAATGTAGAAAGTAAGTAAAAATGCCAGTTTGATGGTATTATAAGCAGTAGTGCAGTATAAGAGCTATCATAAAAAGAGCTATCTTTTTGCTGATAACATTTTTAACAGCTGTGAAAACTTCACATTTGCCTGGCATGGTTGGGGGCTTTAGAAGGTTAATGTTCTTAGTAAAGCCAATATAATCAAGCTCTATCGAATCATACAGCCACTTCTTTGTGTTTGCTTTAGTGTAGTGCCCAACAATCTGTTTAATTTTTTTTCTCCACCTATACTGTTGATGAGATAAAGAGGCTTATGCATAAATTAGCCGACAAACAAGCCAGCAGCTACTTATCCCTGGCAGGCTGCCTCCTTTCTGGGTGGCCAAGTGCAGCCAAATGGTGAGGAAAGCCCCACTAATTACTGTGCCTCTTGGTGGGAAAGGGCTCTCTCTAGCTTCTCCTGAAGCCCCGAAGACCATCGGGTGTTTCTGCAGCACGCCAACGCATATTCTCCGTGGAATACACAACGTGTTGAGAAACATTCTGTAACAGCATTTCGGCCGGACTGTTAAAATTTAAATGCTGCTGTAAATCATACAGGAACTTATAAACTGGGGGCCATTAGCTTCTTCACACCACAGGATTACCCAAGCAAATAATAAAACAAATTGAACATCCTTCCCCCCTTACATGCTGGGGCTGGTTGCAGTACAGCAGGAATGGGGGGGGGGGCATTTCCATGCCTGCTCTGCACAAAATGGGTGCCCTAATTGACTGAGAAGACACGGGGTTACAGTGAGTAATGAGGCTGCTCATTCTGCACATATGAAAGCCAAGGAAGCAGTGAATCAGTCTGCTGGTCATAATAAACTGCTATGATGCAAGCCTCCAGTGGTGTTAGTGGTTACTCTGTGAATGCAGTACGCAAGTAGACACGTAGAAAAAATGTAGGAAACATAATGCTAAGAGACTAAGCCTTGGGTCTTACATGCTCGTAAAAGTGTGATGAGATGAAAGGACTATGCCTAGGCCATATTCATGTTCTCTGTGGTACTGTCTGTCTCTGGGCGCCGGCTTCACTTCCTTTCTGCTGGGTTGGTGCTTCCACAATGGTTTTTAATAGTGCGGAAAGGGGGACAAACATGCTCTTTGTTTTTTTTTTTTTTGGTGCTTGTTTTTTTTCCTGATCCAGTGGCCCAGGCTGTCACAGAACACCATTAGGTCTTTGGCCAGATCTCACTATAGCCAAGGTTATCTCCTCCCAAAGGCGCCATCAATGGGGCAGATAGTGTGGTCCAGGCCTGCTGCACAATTAGTAAAATGTCTGAAGCAATGCCTGGGGAGATACAGAAAGATACTCAGTAATACCGATTCCTTTTCCGTTCCATCCCAGTTCATATTGAAAGATACTGTGTGTTATCCCTATTTAGCTGTTTTGTATTAGCTAACACCTGTGGACTTTTTTACCAGTGCAAGATTGTTTATAGTTTTCTGGTCTTGATATTATATGACATAATAAGGATGATATATGAGAAATATTATGCAAAAATCTTCTTAAGCGTGGAGTAAGTATTATAGAGCTGGAGGGGGTTTAGCAAAAAATGACCGACCTGTAACAATAAGCTTAGACCAGCTTAGACTTTTGGAGTATTAAGAGTCAGTCTGTTCTGTATGAATAGGGAACAATATTGATCTGGCAGCATCAGCAAGATCTTCAGATGCGTCGCATGTCCTTTTTTGTTATTATTGTATTTTTCCTTATTATGTATAATTGAAATTCCGGTCAGAACCTGTATTTTCATTATACTTCAGTTCAGTTCTATCCCTATAATGACTCATAAATTGAAATTTGATGTAGCTCATTTTTCTCCTGCAGACTCTCACTTATAGCAGTATATTAGCTATCACAGTGGTGACCAGAATTATCACTAACTGAAACTAATGGAGTTTATATTTGTATGTATGAGTAGTTATGAATAGGCAAGGATGCACCTCACAGATGTCCCCACAATGTGCTTAGAACTTGTGATTTTGATGGAATAGAATAGAATGCGCAAGCAATAAACCGGAATTTTGAATACCATGTCATATAAGATGTTTTGGGGACCTTTTTTTTCAGTGAATGCACTGAATGCAATCAAAAAACTAAAAATTTCAAAAGTCTTTTGTTTGGCTACTTGTGGTTGAGGTTAAGGTTAGGGTGGGTTGGGGTTAAGGTTGCCATCATTGTATTTAGATTTTTTTCCCATAGAAATGAAAGGATGGGATGGTCCCCACAAAGATTTTAACAGAGACATGCGTTTGTGTGTGGGTACAGATTTTGCTATGCTTCTGAGGACCAAAGTACCCCACAAGTATAGCAAAAACCCCAATAACGTGACTAGTGAGGTAATTTTTTCATTCCTCACTACATCAGACTTCATTTTACATAAATCTTAGACTGCAATCAAAAAAGTAAGAATGCCAAAAGCCTTATTTTGTTTGGTTACTTATGGTTAAGGTTAGGGCTGGGTAAGGGGTATGGGTGTCATGATTGGGGTTAGGGTTTTTCCCATTGAAATGAATGGACGGTCCTCACTAAGACAAGAATACAAACATGCGTGTGTTTGGTATTCATTGTGCAAATATCTTGGCACCTCAGCCGAGCAGGAGGGTTTCCAGTAACAGGGTCGAACAGCAGGGTGTGCTACACAGCTCCATGCTCCGTCTTCGAACCCTTCAAGGGCTAGCGGGAGCAGTGGGGGGTGCAGCTCCCCTAGGCTCTAACCGCATTTTACATCATATCCAGTAACATGACCTGCTTGATCATCATTTTGATTGTTTGCATAAAAGATTAATGACACTTTTTATAAACGCTCTTAAAATGAAGTGCTTATAGGAAATTCACAGAAGATGGGAATGATAGTTAAATATGGGCCTTTCTGGTGATGCGATATTCAGATTTGCCCTGAGCTACGGTTTCAAGTCTGTAGGGATGTCTGCTACACTGTATTACATTTTCCTTAGGTTCACTCAGAAGGAATGCAAGCCATGTTTCTGTAACCTTGCGTCCCTCCTCTTGTGTTACTGTAGCACAATTTAAGCCTTTATTTTTAAGCAAGAAGTTAGAAATTTGGCTTTATACTTGGCAATGTTTTCTTTCATCATAATGTTTGTTGCATACCTTTAATTGGGTTGACAAATATTTTAGTGAAGAAGGAACTCACATTAATCTTCTTGTATGTTCTGATAAGATGCCTTAAGGCAGACACATTGCTGGTGATAACTTAGTGTGGATCAGTTTCATTGAAGAGGGAAAAAAGGCCCAATAGAGGAAAGCCGGTCGGGATTTTGGAGAAGACATTTAAGTATGGGCTGATTTAATGATTTATAAAGTCAGCGGAGTGGCACAAAGTGAGACTACACTCCTCTGTACTGCTGCAGCCATGTCTTACGTTGTGTTGTACTACTAACTGACAGGAAGCATAATCATTTAATGTTTCACACGTTCAACCTTAGACACATAAATAAATTGCAGCAAGTTGCCCCACACAAACAAACATATAAATATATAAAAAATGTCTATGAAGTGTATAGCTACCATGCAGGTGTTACGATTGTGGTAGAAATATGGAGAGTAAATAGCTTAGTGCAGGTGTTACAATACCTTGATGATTTACGGACATGGAGACGGAGCGTATCATACAAATGAATGGCAACCAACTTTGTTGTGGATCTCTGAGAGATGAAGCTGTAGCTGAAGGTGCTCGTCCTTTGCTGATTCATCCTACAATCACAGCAGAGAAGCTTTGATGACGGCATGGGTTTGTACGGGAAGTCTACTGTCTACAAAGTGAAGAGGAACGGTGACAGCACTGTCCCTTTGGGCACTCCTGCTTGCCTCTGCACCCCCTCAGATACACGGTCACTAATGCTGTCAGACTGTGTCTTGTTGGTGATGTAATCTGTGATTCAGGCAACTATGACCTACACAACTAATATCTCCTTGAGTGTCTCCTCCAGCAAGGAAGGCTAGATGGTAAAAAAATGCACCAGAGATGTGGTGCTCAATTTGTCCAAGTGTGTAGGTTCTGTGAAGCAGGTATAGAATAGCTTCTTCCACACATGTGTAAGCCTGATATTTAAAACCGGGCAAATGAAGTCCTCTGTGGAGGACCAGCCATGCAAATATTTTTATTATTTGGGATATAAGCTCTATTCGTCTGCAGTCCTTATGGGTACTTACAGTATGAGTACTTATGAGTACTTCTTGGGCACAGGGACTATGCATAAGATCTTTTTCAAGGGTTGGGGTCTTTAGGAGTTGTAGGGACTGGTTGAGTATTTGTAGCTGATCCTCCCCCAGCTGGAACTGATAGGCCTGATTCTATCAGGACCTGCGGAATTCTCCATAGCCATTTTAGCATCCTTCTGACCTGAGTGGTATAGATGGAAATACAGGCTGATAGTGATGGTCGAGGGTTTAGGTTCAGTCTTCACAGCAAACCGCTGGTGTCAGGAATGACTTCCTGAGGCCTAGTTTAGATTGGTTTTAGGTAAACGCAAACCTTGAATGAGATATAATATATAATACTGTATATCATGTTTACATAGGCCAGTCATAAAATCTTTCAACATTTTCATAAGTACATAATCGCTGATAGGAAAAAAGAAGATAATTCTGGATTTTGTGTGTTTAGTCTCTTTTTTTCAGCCCTTCTTCTGGCAGTCCCCCCATGTTGGGGGCTGTATGGGAATCCCAATAAATGTAAATGACATATTATATTGTAGGGGAAAATAACCATTGCAAGAATTAGTCACACACCAGTCTATTAGAAGGGATATATGTGTTTAAAATTAGGAATGAAAAAATGCTTATCGACATGAAACATTGAGTTTTCATCCTGTTCTTGGTTGAGATTGACAGTTTTATACAGAGGTCAAAGAAAGTTTGTAGAAATCATGCAAATTATTTGCCCTACCTTTGGTGTTTTAAAATATAATAATAATAGTTATTATTTATAAATATATATTTTTTCTGCCTGTCTCAGTTAAATTAATTGCACATCATTGCAGATAATTTTACTATGAGGTCTAAATTATGGTCCACTGATAAATGATACAAAAAGCCAAATAGCTCTTAAATGCGGTAAAAACCAAACAGAGCTTTATCAATTTGTAGGTGAGAAACGACATGTATGTATACTGACAAATGCGGGCGTTTGAGTAGCTATTGTGAGAGAAGGCTTGTGACGACGGATTATCGGAAAAAGCAGAGCAGCTAGCAGCTCAGTCAGCCCGGCAGCCGTGTGCTGCAGCATGACGTCATACTCTAGGTGTCCTACTCACACAGTGAGCACAAAGTCAGGTCAGACGCAGTGCTGAATCAGGGCATCCTCGAGGCTCACACGTTTGGGAGGCGGCAGATCCCAGCACAACTTGCAGGCATGCTCTTCTGGCAGATATTAACATCAACATTAGAGCTGGTTTTGTAAAGCCAGTTCCCTGGACACAGTCAGGATTTAAGACTAAATTTGAAGACGACTTTATCAGCTGATAGAATAAAAAAAAAGAATAAGGATAGAGATCATGTATCAAAGTGACTGGATACAGTCGTCTAATGTCAGTTACCCTTGTTCCGGTCCTAGAGGTGTGTAACTTTTGTATTTTTTCGTCTCTTTTTTGGCATCTCAATATTTCTTCTCCACTTGCTTTATAGGGCCTTATGCAAAATTGCCTTCAAAGCTTACATGTTTATGATTTTCAGCATTTACAGCTCATATTTACTGAAGCCACCCATCTTAAATATTAAAGTACCGTATATACTCAAGTATAAGCCGAGTTTTTCAGAACCTAAAATGTGCTGAAAAAGTCGGCGCC
>JAODKN010000041.1:16965355-16975724 GCA_026774425.1 Petrocephalus zakoni
TTTTAAGGTGTATATTTCAGCAGGAGCTCGGCGAATGCGTCCCCGGGGACCCAGTCAATATTATGGCATCCAAAGGGCTAGCCACTTTTTAGATACACCTTGCTCAGAGACTTGGGCAGATGGTCCATGTTCATATGATAGCTGCGTATGTATCAACTGCACTTTCATTATGCCAATACCTGTTTCACTAAATCCCATAGTTACTAGATTGGATCGAGATCTGGTAATTATGCTATATAAAAAAGGCCAAGATGATGTGAGCTTTGTGACTTGGCCTGCTGGATGTAGCCATTAGAAGTTGGTAGTCTTAATGGACATGATCAGCAACAATACTCAGGTAGACTGTGACATTTAAATAATGCTCAGTTGGTACCAAGGGTCCCAAAATGTGCCAAGACAATATACCCACACCATTACCCAACCACTGCCAGAATCAGGTGAGATGGCACATACAAGGAATCTGACTTGATGATCCATGTGACCTGACGTTGAGCAGGACCATTGGCCTTAGAAAGAAACTCCCTCTGTGTTTTGTAGTTTTAGTTTTAACCGTCTGATATCACCACCAAGGTAGTAGCTGGAAGATGGAGTCAGCTGGTTGTGTTGGGTCACTGGCATCAATGAACACTAAGCATCCCTTCCATGCAGTGGCCTGTGATTCTTGTGATAGGGTCTTGGTTTGGAGCAGTGTCACTCAAGCTCAGAAGTATGTGTTGCCAGTAGAGTTTTTAAGATGAGCACCCCAGAAGTGGAGTCATTCATTTCCATGGAGCAGTTTGTCTCTGGTTAACTGAGGCACCAGCAGAATGATAAGTTTGAGAAGATCCAGGGTATATTTGATACCTTTGGTTGCCTCTATCATCCAAAGGAGAATCAAGCTGCTATGGTGATGTTCTTCGAAAACGTAAAGCTTACCATTCACCCTGTCTTTCCTGCAGGTTATTCCATTTCCAATGTCCTGCGACATTCGAAAAGAGTGTGCCTGCCGGGACCCCAACGCCCAGGAGCACAGCAAGGGGGGCCTTCCACATTCCCTGGGCTGAGTCCAGCCATCCCCTGAGTGGCCCTCTCTCCAGAGGGGGGCGCCTGGGGGAGCCATACATTCCTTGCTACATGCTGCTTACAGGAGTACCTTTCCATTCATATCGCTCCTCTACATGTCTGCAACCTGCCTTCTCATCAGGAAGAAAATACAAGGACTGAAGTGGGTATGAAACAATTTACACCAAAATAAAAGGTCACAATGGAATGAAAGAACGAACAGACAAGCCAACAGAAAGGAACCCAACAGCACACGATCAGATCTAGTGAAAGTGAAAGTGAAAGTGAATCATGTCACTGTCTAGTTTTGTGTCCGCTTTCCATTTTGCCAGCTGTCCTTTATTGTTTCGATTTTCCAAAGACAAGAAAAAAACTAAATCGCTCGTCAGATCCAAATGCAAATATTTCTTTGGTTGAATATTTAGTGAAAAGTGTCAACAAAGTATATATATCAAAAAGTAATACATGGGGGAATAATATAATAATATAATATAGTGACAAAACTGAAAGTAAAAAACAAAAAAATGGCTACTGCCATTGTAACCTGTGACCATTTATGAAACCCTCATGACTATCATTTTATCTGTCTGTGTGCTCATAATGGATGTTCTGAAAGTGACATAAAAATAGAGAACTGAGAGGGAGGAGTCATAAAATCAGACCAAAAGTAGGTCATGGCAGTTATTTATATGGGTCACAGGTTATAAGGGATAAATACAGAACTAAGATTTGATTTGGCTGAACTGAGGAAGAAAGATTTAGAAGAAAACAGTGCCAATGTTGTCAATTGAGAATATAGACTGATGTGAAATTCATAGGGGAATATTAAGGAAAGATTATTGGGGAAAGTGACGAAGATCAGTTGCATTAGTACAGCTGTTGCTGCTGCTAATTTTGCTGCTATTTTGCCATATGGCCAAACATCCTGATTCTGCAGACCATTCATATGAGACCGTGTATTATCTGCTTAAATGCTTACCTCTAACCATGATAAATCAATGTGCGTGCGCGCGTGTGTATGTAAATCTTATATGTTCACAGAGTAAATGCCTTCAATAGTATATAAATATACATATATATAATAGGTGTGTGATGATGTATCCATGTGTGTCACTGCATGGATTCACACTCACAGATACACAAATCAGCCATGATCAGTATCTGGTAGTGGATTTTATAGCTTGACATGCCAAAATAATATCTGTCCTTCATAGAGAATGCCCTCAGAACACAAACGCCAAATATAAAAGACTGTAAAACCTCTGATATTAGTGGGGGCATTTTTTTTTTTTATTATCTAGAAAAACTACCGGGGAGAAATTGGGGGATGTATGATTGTATATCAGTATGCAGCTATGAAACATGCACACACTTGAATAATTGGCTTCACAAACTTATCTCTGTATGGTGTTCAGGCTGTTGCAATGAAGAATTTATGGCCCTACACATAACATATATAACAATGATGTATCGATGCTATTTCTATCATTATTTCTCGGTTTTCCTACAGTGTTCACCAGCCTGTTTATGTATTTCATTGTGACATTAAGAATGTAAGTTAGGACTATAATCTACTCAATGTCAATAAGGTAACAGGAGTCATTGATTCAGGCCTTGTGGCAATCACCTTTCTGACTGCTTATTTTAGTGTAAACCAAATAGAGAAGATCATTTAGGTGTCTCCAGTCAATGGTGAAAGTTAGTGAAGTGAATTGTTATGCCCAGGTGAAGGGGCAGATGGGCTGGGTTCTTTGTGATGGTTTTTGTAACTATGGCTAAGAACCTGATCCAGGTTGTAGCAGTAGATCCCGGCTAATGATTGCGCTGTTCATTTTTATTACCTGTTCCACGTTGTTACTTTCTTGCTGTCATTAGGTCCTTTTTTTTAAAGCTGGGAATGAGGGCTACCTGGATGAAAACTAAGGAAATTCTAACCTCTATTTCAAAATACTAACAGCTAAAGAGAATCTTAAAACCCTCTCTCTTATTCACCTTTTGAAAATCACAAACACATGATGCGAAATCCCTTTTAAAGACCCTTGTCTAATGTCTGCAGTTACCCCTTCACCCATCACTACCACCCAAGCCCACTAGAAGATACACATCCCATCAAGAATGGCTCTTCTGCAGTCGTCACTCATTTTTCGAGGGACCATCTTAAGCATGTTTGTGCTTTGGCCACTTCTCTTACCTGGTTGTAACTGTGGCTTCTTCTAGGTCATTACCTGTGTTGTTTGGAACAGTGACATGCTGTAACACACTCACACTGCAGCTGTACGTTTGACACGTTTCCCTGGATTGAGAGGTTTAGCAAATGGTTACGTGTCGATTACTCGCCATCACATTGGAGAAATGGGAAGGAGCTTTCTGTAGATTTTGTAACGTTGGTTTTGTGAATAGCATTAGGTCTGGAAGGAATGAGTATATGAAATGTGTAGTATATTTTATTTTTCTTGTTGTCGCTGTTCTTGTTTTTGCAAGATGTACTCATACGTAATCAGTATTTCTGTTATTGACCTCAGTAACTGCACTTGTTTTTTTTTTTGTACAGTCAATTTAAAGTCTACTTTTAAAAAAGCTGCTAAGATCAAACAGGTTTATTTTTTTTTTCTTTTTAAAAGTGTATTATATTTAATTTTTACTCTGTTATTATAAAATGTTAACCATTCATTTATTATTGTTGTCAATGTGGCTTTATCCCATAATTTTACACACGAAATTAGAAATCCACGTTGGTTAAAACATTGAAATACTCTTATGCCGAGAGACCATATTGAGTAGAATGCAGCTACCAAAGCAAGGACAATCAGAAGAAGAGATCTCATGGAAGTGAAAGCCAGCTTACTGCAGCTGCATGACCTGCTTACAGCGTAGCGTTTCCCAGATCGAGGTAAAATGTGCATGGGACAGAAAAAGACCCAGGAGCAGGTCGTACAGTAGGTTTTAAAAATAACGACCGTTAAGTACGTTTTATTTTTTTAATACATAGGTCAGGTTAAAGAAATGTATTATTCTGCGATAGTTAATCCACATGTGCTTTTTTATGATACTGTCAAATTATACGTAACTGTATGCAAAATATTGCTGCTTTAAACACATTACCGATAGGCAGGGAGTGCAACACAACATATAATTGTGATACGATACCAGTTCATATGAGTATTAATGGATAGATATGTAGAAATATATGGAAAAAAAAATAAACCATCACTTCTCAATGCTTAGAGGACTCCTGGAAAACAGCCACACAACCAATCTGTTTCCTCTCATCAGCTCAGGATCAATAAACACATGATCTTCCTCCAATGAGCTGATCAAATGTTAGTACTGGACCAAGCTGCTTATGTGTCATTCCGCAGGATCTCTTTTTCACAGCCATTTTCATTGATAATCTGTTTCTTTGCTGTCAGCAAAACTACAATTCAAAACTGTGATCGACTTCTTTTGTCTGATGATGACTGCTCTTGTGAAACACACAACTAAACTGTATGTTTTTTTTTCTTTTTTATACTACCTTTCTCAAGCCATGAAAAACTCAAATCAAATAGATGAAGTTTCTGACGAAAAAAATGTTAATGAAAATGGAAAAAGAATCATTGACAGTCTACTGTAAGCGCCACGAGTTTTTGCTTTACCTCATGCCTGTAATCTTTGCTGCTTCTGTTTTTAGCTATTTTAGTAATTTAAATCTCCTAGCAATATATAATGGTGTAAATAGTAGAATTATTTATTGAGAATGTCATCTTCTTAATTTATATTCACACAGTGTTCATCTAAGTTATTTTTTTTCTTTGCCATTGTATTATTATTTGATGTGAGGTCAAAAAATTCTTTCTGTCATCTGTCTCTGGTTTTTTCTGTTCTTGTTCCCATTATAAACTACAGGTCTAACCTTACTGCAATACACAATTAAACAAAAGAAACCCCCCTATAATCCAGCAAATGTTTTCCAATGTTTTTTTACCCCTCCTTTTTAAAATGTTGCTAAGAAGAGCAACTTTCTTTTTAATGTCCCTTCCTCTGTAATTATTTTCAGATATACACTATACAATCATTATTGTGTATTCAAGGGGTCCTCAAAATCCTGTTTAGAACCCGGGTGTAGGGTTTTGATATATTTAAGTAGGATTTTTATTGAGAGGATGGATGGATTGTTGCCATAAATTATGTAATAGATAAGGCAAAGGGATCCAGATTCTGGTTAATCGGGCATAGCGAGAAGGTCCGGTTGTATGATCAGAAGGAACAGAAGACTCACTTTAACAAACATATCACTGGGCTGTCTGTTCTTTCATGTGTTTATATTTTTGAAGTAATTGCCAAATGCAGTTGTGGGATTTGGGTTGAATTGTTCATTGATTAACATGACCTGTAAGAGGTTTACCATGGAAAACATCTCATAACTCTTATATTTGTCTTATTGTGTTATTTCATTCCACACCAAATATGCAAAGCACTATTAAAGTACATGTATTATGTAATAAAAATGTGTCTCAAAGAGCAGGCTTTAGACAAGGTTAAAGGTTTTACTAATTGTTGCAATGTTCATTTTTAACTTTACTATGTTTGCAACTCATAAGGCATGTGTTCCCCAAAGATCATATTTTATTAAAATAAAATGTTTACTTAAGTATGGCATATATATTTTAACATAAATTATTTAAACTTCTCTGAATTTTTGGAAGGGGGGCATGGTGGTGCAGTGGTTAGCACTATTACCTCAAGCCTCTGGGATCAAGTCTCCGCCTGGGTTCCGTGTGTTCCCTGTGTCAGTCTGCTGTCTGGTGCTCCAGTTTCCACCCACAGTGCAAAAGCATGCTGAGGTTAACTGGAATTATTAAACAGGAATTATTAAACACCTACTTACCTGTAGGGGCGTGTGAGTGTGCCCTGCATTGGCTTAGCACCCCATTCTGGATAATGCACACTGTTAGCACGCTAAGAAGACTCTTACGAACGTGTGACTTACCTAAGATATACTTCGCGTACGAACGCTTCGGGAATCGTTCCATAACGTTAGGAGAGAGGTTAAGGTACAACTTAAGATTAGAAGGTTTTGGGAAACTGGGCCCAAGTGGATACAGAAAAAGGATGGATGGAAATGTGTGTATTGGTATCAGGGCATCCCGGGAAGCCTGCTGGTAACACTGTCACCAGACTTTCAATTACCATTACCCTGCTTCATCTGCAGAAAGCAATAACCTACTAAGGAGAAGGTTGTTTCAGCAGCTGTGCGTGATCCCTCTGCATCTTCCTGTACTCTTTTTTATATTAATACTCTAAATAATAGTGTGTTCTCCTGAGATAGGCTGAATTTTTGTTTTGGATATATCACACATCATCCAATATAATGACATGCTTTTGGTTTTAGGAAATAATAATAATAATAATAATAATAATATAGCAGTTCCATTTGAAGGCATTACAGATATCATGGTGCAAGTTGTGGTGACTTTAGTTTTCAGGACTGAGACATAGAAAATTGTACAGCGACTATTTGTAATGTATTTTTCACTCATTTCATTTCAGTTTTATTATTGACTTTTCCCCTGTCTTTCCCCTTCTTCCGTTATTTCGTTCATAATTTAACTATTTCAGTCATAGTAGGAATCTGTAAAGCTTATCATACTGAGGGAGTAGAATGTGATGGGGAGTTTGGAAATAGCGCATGACTGGACTGCACTGGGATATACAGTAGGACACCGACCATCTGAATGTGAGGCTTCTTTTGATGGTTATCTTGCACACATTCAATAATGAAGTCATTCAGTCAGCTACATTTTCATGTCGCATTAATCAGATTCTGGCTGGAGTATCTGCTCCTCAGGTTTCAGTTAATGTTTGCAAAAGTGGTCCTGCACGGCCATAAAACTGGATAAATATCAATTCGTAAAAAGATTTTCATGTAAATTTTATAGAAAGTTTAAAATTCTTCTGTTATTCATCATATTTCATATTTCTTTCCCTATTGTAGTGTATTTTTTCAGTTCACGTTTATTAGAAAAATAGGTATCTCTATGAATGGCAAAATCTTTTTTGACAGCGAATCTGAGAAAATGGAACAAACTGAGGTTTGTTTTATAACAATTTAGTAAAACCATCTCTATTAGATGAGCAGAGAATATATTTACATTTCCGGAGCATTTCCTCTTTTCCGTCACGCCATCTTCATTGTGCTAGTTGGCTAATTGTCACTAATTGTCTGGCCACCTACTCCCTTTTCAGAGTGTACACAACCAAAAGCCCCCCTGAACACACCTTTCTTCATCGTGTGCCTGCTATGTAACTAGGCAGAGGGTTAGATCTGTACTTTTGCACTGTTATGGTATCCATACGCACTGTTAAACCTGGTGGAATCCACTCCGCTCAGTCCATACACCTAATGCACTGTTCTGGGCACGTACCACAATCCTTTTGTGATCAGTTCATTTTCTACATCTCTGAAAGCATTTTATTTTCTCCTTCATATATATATATATATATATATACAGTATATATATATAGTTTGCCTTTTGGTGCTCTGGTTTATCATGAAAGATACATCTGGTGTACTGTATATTTTCATAGGTCGCAAATGATTAGCAAAAAATAAAATGTTACTTTTCTTGTATGTATTGTTTAGAAATAAAACACTGGTTAAGTACAAGTAAACTGCAGTGGTGTTGTGTCTTTTGTTGTAGTTATAAGAGAATAAGAAATTTCTCAGAGATGCAACTACATACTATAAGATTGGCATTATAATTATTAGAACATGAAGCAATTAACTTCCCACATATAATATGTAAGCGATAATCCATGATTAGGTATGCGTTTATGCGAAAATAACCAACTCCAACAGTACACCAATATGCCATTGATTCTCGCGTAACCACACACCTAAAAATGCTTTATTCTGCTTATACCATGGTTAATGAACAAAAAGTAATAATAGAATCTACCAAACTACACATGGTGAATTCTTTAAAAGAAAATTATTTCAAATAGTGTTTAGCAATGTTCCAATGTGCTCTTGAAAATATAGTCCCGATAAGAATAGAACGTCTCATCAGGCTACTCAGCACACGCGGCAAATGCATTAAGGAACCATCTGTTACGAAATCATCAAGACAAGCACTTGTGTTTGAAATCAAAGGAAAATTATGCTGATAAAAATGACTACTTATTTATGAGTAAAAAAGTCACACAGGTTTTTATATTAAAATGTTTAATTAAACATTAAACCTCAGTAATATAAAACTGTTATTAGGTTGCCGGATATATCTGGTCAGTTACATGAAAATATCTCTGGACCAATAAGAAAATAGCATTTACCAAAGCCATGGTATAATCATTGACTAATCAACAATAATAAGTACATTTATTGGGACTTCAAAATTTAGGAAAATAAGAACATGCCTTTGAACTGTATTTGATTCTACTCAACATAGAAGGTTCTGGCTATAAGGGCTAAATTCAGCCCATAAAATAACAAAACAAACTTGTTATGCTGGTGTCAGTTGGTTCCAGTACTCTCTCTGACCTCGTGTTGGACTTAGCATAATAGTGTTTCCATACGATGGATTTTGTGCTGATTGGGTTTAATTTACTACCAACAAAAAGTCAGCCATCGATCAGGGAAACATTATACAGTCTCCTGTTTGCCAGCCGCCCACCTAGCTTGCCAATCAGCTCAGAATGGCAGATTTAACTCTGAAAGTCAGTGAGATGGCTCAGCAGGGTCATTCAGACCTACTGTCACCTATCTAGAGGCCACAAAGTTTAGATTATTGCACCGTTGCGGCAAATTATTTGCCTCCTCAAATCTGTTTACCACTCTGTATATCTGAGAGGGAATTTCACAATTAAAGCAGAGAGCTGGGAGACTGGTGATGGTGTAAGTTTCATACAGTAGGATTTACTGAATTAACCTGTTCAAATTACACTTCTGTGCTTGAAATATAATGAAAACATTTATTCAAAATATATGCATAGAGAAAAAATAATACATATATTCTATGACCTGCTTTCTTGTTTTGAGGGGTTCTGTTGTTAAATTGATTAATAGTATGGGTTCAGATGTTCATGCATCAATTCATCTTCTGTAACTCCTTGTCCTATTCAGGGTGGTTACAGGGCGTCCAGAGGCAAGGGATGAGGAGCCAACACATCGCAGGGCACACATACACCATTCACAACTATCGGCAATTTGGTAACTCCACTTAACCTTAACCTTATGTCTTTGGACTGTGAGGGGAAATTGGAGTACCTGGAGTAAACCCCAACACTGGGCGAACATGCAAACTCCACACTCATGGAACCTTATTAGAGACTCAAACCCTGGTGCAAGAGGTGTGAGGCAACAGTGCCACTGCAAATGTACAGACCCTTTCCAAAAAATTTGAATATCATGGAAAAGTTAATTTATTTCTATAATTCCATTCAAAACGCTAAACTTTCATAGATTATAGATTCAGGGCCCAAAACTTAAACGGTTTCAAGTACTTAGTTGTTTATTTGTACATAATTTGGGCTTCCACCTCATAAAACCCACGAAAACAGGAATTCAAAAAATTATATTGTATAATAATATAAGACATCAGCCCAAATTTTACAGGGCTTGAATGTTTTACACTGAGTGTCACACACAACTCTTCTACTAAACTCAAAGCACCTGCACAGGTTTTCCCAGGTGTCATTAAATTGCTTGTCGGAAGCATCTCAATTGGGCCAAGGAGAAGAAGGACTGGACTGTTGGCCAATGGTCCAAGGTCCTCTTTTCCGATGAAAGTAAAGTGTGCCTTTCATTCGGGAAACAAGGTCCAAGGGTTTAAAGGAAGGCGGGTGAGGAACAGAACCCAAGCTGCTTGAGGTCCAGTGTGAAATATCCACAGTCAGTCATGAATTGGGGTTGCAATGTTTGGCGAAAGTGTTGGTAAACTCTGCTCTCTTAAATCCAAGGTCATCGCAACAGTCTACCAGAATGCTTTAGAGGACTTCATGATTCCTTCTGCTGAGGAGATGCAGATTTCATCTTCCAGCAGGACCTGGCCCCTGCCCATACTGCCAGAAGCACCAAAACCTGGTTTGATGTCCATGCCATCACAGTGCTTGACTGGCCGGCCAACTCGCTGCACCTAAACCCCATTGAGAATCTATGGTGTATTATGAGGTCCACCAGACCCAAAAACAAAGAGCTGACAGCAAGGATCAAGGAAATCTGGGCTTCCATACCTCCCAGGCAATGCCACAGGCTGATTGCCTCAATGCCATATGCACCAGGACACCCTAGGTCGCAGTTCGATGATCGACTTTGTGGTCGTGTCGTCGGACTTGCGGCCACATGTATTGG
>JAODKN010000041.1:16999523-17016435 GCA_026774425.1 Petrocephalus zakoni
TGCCGCATACTGGATGTTTTTCCCTTTTCACACCATTCTTTGTAAACCCTAGAAATGGTTGTGCATGAAAATCCCAGGAACTGAGCAGATTGTGAAATACTCAGACCGGCCTGTTTGGCACCAACAACCGTGCCACGCTCAAAATTGCTTAAATCACCTTTCTTTCCCATTCTGACATTCAGTTTGGAGTTTGGAGATTGTCTTGACCAGGACCACACCCCTAAATGCATTGACGCAACTGCCATGTGATTGCTTGATTAGGTACAGTAGTTGCATTAATGAGAAATTGAACAGGTGTTCCTAATAATCCTTTAGGTGAGTATATATATATATATATATATTTTTTTTTTTGTTACATATTTTTGTGCGAACTTCAGTGCCACCCTAACAATCATTCCTCTCAAAGTGAGTTGAATTTATTGTGCCCCCTTGCCCAGCAGTGGTAATGTGAGAGGTGTTCTTTGTGGACTGAGTCCAGGGAGGAGCACGCAGCTGGGTGGTCTACAGATGACAGATTGCTCTGCAGCATCTGCAGGCACCTGGCACACTGTGGTCATGATGACAGCCGCATAGATTAAAGCTCACCGTAGACTGCCTGCATTCACACATGTACAAGTGCTAGCAAGTTATCAGCACAGAAGAAATAAAGAATCCTACAGTCCATAAGCACCTCGCGTTATTAGGATTTAGAGTCTGTTATTTAAACCACTTCTGGTTTCATTTCGCCATCAGTTCTCATTGATTTTTTTCCTTGTTCACTGTTTTTTGTTGTTCTGCACTGTTGAACGTGCAAATATATGGACTGGCATCCCATCCAAGGTGTACCCCAGCCACGTGCCCTATGCTGCTAACTCTGACCAGGTAGATGGATGAATCTACTGAGTGTCCCTAGGCCTGCTGCCATGTCATTTCCAGTGTTTCTTTTTCCACTTGCTTTCCCAGGATGCTACCTTTACAATATTTCTGATACATCTTCCCCTGGTCAGATCTCTGATCAGTGAAACACTTGCAGCTTTCCCCATTTTACAGTTGTTGTACATTTATATCTAGCTTCTGCATTTTATTTTAGCTCTTTCAATTATGACTAGTATGGTGATGCAAATTAAATGTTGAAAAAATGCAAAAGACAAATGGTGAAGCATGCATTTTTAGGATGTGGCCAGCTCTTTGTGCACCTTCCTCTTGCCTAATCTACTCTTCCCAGAGGTGGAAGCAGCTGGATAGAGACATGTTCACCTCAAAATACCCTTTTAAGGCAACTCACTAACCGCACTGGAAAAACAGCAGCAGGGTATCGTCAGAATTCATTCTCTTCTTCTTAAGCTGTCCCTGTGTAGCTTTGGTCATGTGATTGTCATCATTTTCTTTCTATTTAAATCTTTTTCAGACTTTTCCTCCTGACCTTTGTTTCAGCCTCTCCAGATTAATGTTTACATGCTTCCCTTCAAGCTCACTCTTTTCTGAAATGCTGAAGAATGCTTCTATTGCACATACACAGGCACTGACAGTGCGCTTCATTCAAACTGAGCTCTTCAAAAATAATTCACACAGGGGACTATGTCTCTGCTACTGTGTAATCTAAAGCTGCACTCCAGCAAAACGATAAGTCGGGAAACAAACCCCACAAATTCTGGATGCAATTAAATCTGTCTAGGATACCATGCATATTCATCCTCAAATTTTTTTCATCTGCATACCCATCGCAGACACTGTTATACACTCAACGAGATTAACATGACCATGTCTAACACTTTTGATGGTGCTTGACCTCGCAAACACAAGGCCAAAATACAACACTGAGCTGTCATCCTCCACTCGCTACATAGCCCCTTCTACTAACTGATGACAACACACTTAGATGGAAAGTACATTATACTCGTAATATAAAGGTTTGCTACAGCAGTGACAAATGAAAAACAGCGAATGCAGCATTATTTCTGTTACAGGGAACCATGGCACACTGAGACTTTTGGTGGAAGGAACAGGAAATAACCACAGTTAGAAATAAAACAACTGATAACTTTGTTTTACACACGTAAATAATAAATCACAGGTGAGAATATGGGGATGTTCCCAGATCACACCCCTCCCCCCAATAGCATACCTTCATTCCACACATACCTAAAATATCATATGTCAAATTTTCACTGTTTTATCATGAAGTGGTGAGTGAGATCAGTGTGGCTTTTTGCCTTCTTAAGGCGATACCTGTTTGTTACACGGCTAAAGTTTTAAAGGATGGATGTTTATCTGTATGAGTAAGGCCTGTGATACGTCAATAAAGTAAGAGTGGAATTCACAATGAGGTGTGATTAGCCCACCCAGGTCTTAATGGGGGGCTGATTTAGCTCAGTGGTAGATGGGAGAAAAAGTGAACCAAGATCACAGGAAGGCATGTTACCAAATCCAGGTCGTTGTGCATCTCCTGCTTTCCTCAGATGTGCTGTCAATATAGAGAAAATAAGGCACATCTGGTTGGGATTGTGGAGGAATTCTGTTGTTGGGGAAACGTGTTGTGGAAACCAGTGTTTTACTTGTCGATTAAAACCTGATGACAAACATCAGGTGATTTCTCACGATGAGGTGGATGGGGCCGGTGTGGTATTAGTTTGTTTGCTATGTTTACCTTAGCTTCCCATCACATATGGTGCTGCTTCAAAATCTTCAATGCTTCAAAACCCTTGCTGAAAGTTTTTGTTAGAGACCAACAAATAAATAAAAAGGTTGCACGTGTAACATAAAGTTTGGTTCACCTGTCTAATCCCTGAACACAAATGGTCCTCTATTTGGGCTGTTTTATTTTGTATAAGGTAGTCTTTGCTTTTAAAGGCTATTTTTGTTGCATCTTCTGAATACATACCTTAATGAGGTACCACAGTATTTTATTTATGATAAGATGACATTTTATGCTTATGTAGCTGGACTTCCATTGTAGGAATGCATACAGGTGATGTGCTTCAGGGTGGAACAGAAATATATCACTAGGGAATCACTACTGAAAGGGGCGTGTGCACATCCTTTCACAATAATCTCTTACATGCGGGGCCCAACATTACTGTGTACATTTTAGGATATCCAGTCTCCAGTCACTCTGGATTATCAGTGCTGATAACACACATCCACTGACATCCGCTGGCAACATCTAGAAAGAATTTTGCTTGGGTTTCTTTAGCTGTCATACAATATTATGTATAAATAATATTTCACATTCATGCATGCAAACATACATACATACATACATACCATAATTATTTATGTTTTATATTATACAACCTTGTCAGTTAAGTAAAGTTCAAATGGGTACTATGGACTAATGAATCAAAATATTTGAGTCCAACCACCTTGTATTTCTAAGACACAGAGAGGGCATGAGTCCATCTGTCTATCATAGAGGGAACAGTGCCACGGTCTGGGGTTGTTTTCCTGGTGATAATTGGTCATATTTATCAAATCCATGGCAATCTGATCCAGCAAGGCTATCACAGTTAAATTCAAAGGCATGGGTTCTAGCAGGAATGATGGTGACTGGGCAGTCCTTCATACTTCGGCGAAGAAGCCCATAAGTGTCTACTTCTCTGGGAACTGCTGCATTAAAGCTGGGTAACACATTCGTTATCCAAATGCATTGTGTGTATGAAGCTGCTATCAAAGCAAAGAGTGGCAATCCTCTCACTATTTCAGTGAGATCCCCTGGGCAGCGAAAAATACACCACCTCCACATAACTGAACTGTCAATTTAGAGATAGTTTTCAATTTTATTGAACAGTGCTTTGATACTCCAGCTGTGTTTTAAGGGTCCAAGCTACGTTAGCTGCAGTGACAAACAGTGACAGATACTACAGTTCAAACATAGGATGGTAAGATGGGCATATAATAGCCAATTGATTAGGTAGGCAAAGCACTGCTGTTTAAATGGCTTAAATTGTAGGAATCTGAGGAATACTAGAGAAAATATAAGAGCACCTTAATGAAGAGGTTTAATGGTTTAAGAGGTTTAATGAAGAGGTTTAATGCTTAATGGAGATGGTTTAATGAATATGAGGGTCCAAGTCATATGAACATGTTACTTGAAAATATATTTCTAGGTGAGTCAGAGCGTGCAGGAAACAAGGAAATGTATAACTATCTATATGATCACATGATTTAAATACCTCAACTGCAGTTTATAATGCACATTAATCATATCCCCGCAACAATATTTTGGGTAAACTTGCAAAAAAATGAATTTATAACACTTAAAATAATCTAATTACATTTTTAAATATCAAATTCCAAATTTAAATATGCATAAAACTCATCTCTACAGCATACTATATATATCAGGCTGTGTCTCAAAATAACAGCTTAACAGAGAGCCAGAGGAAAAAAAATATCAAAGCGTTCCTCTTTGATAACTCACTGATATGAAATCAAAGCCCAAAAATTCTCTTAACAGCAGGACCTTACAGTCTTGGCCTGCTGAATGTATTATAGCTTTCATAAAATCTGAACCTAGTGACTTATGAGCTATTCAGACACGGAGGGCAAATAGATCTGGAACTGTCCTCCGTGTATACTCATCAGTCCCAGATGCGGTAATGTTGTAAACCTGGGTTTGTTTTCAATAACAATAAAACATGCAGGCTTTTGGATTCTTGCCCTAAACGTTTTAAAGGCTTTCGGGTATCACACCAAAATGCCCTCACGGTGGCAAACTTCACTGTGGGAAGCTCTTTTACTGGACCATATGTCCTTCTGGTAGAGACACACAATTTGTAAGAGTGTTTTTATGTCTACCAGCTACTATATTTCTGTGTAATGATGTCGACAAAGAGTACATATATATGATAAAGACATATTATGGAAGACATAAACAAGATGAATTCAGCCAGACAACCTGTATCTATACATTTAGTGCAATGGGCTATTTCCTCTTGAAAACGTTATTCTCAGTGTTGTTTATGTGTGGAATCTGTTTATTATGTTTGCCTGAGAAATCTCTTTAATGTAATCCATGCAAGGCTGCAGGCAACAGTCCACATTTCCTACCATACCGCTGCACTTTCAAATATTTGGACGCGTGCCTCCCTCAGTCCCCTTCTTACTCGTCCAAGTCAGTTAAAAATTACTTCGCTTCTGAGATCAGCTCGATGTGCCAATGTTTTCAACTGAGCGGAGAGTCTGAGTGTGTATACGTGTGTCTGTGCGTGTGTGTGTTTTGTCTTTCTAGAGCTACCTTTGCTTTGCTGTTAATAATTTCAAACCCACACACAGAAATACCTCATTAACATCTATTTTTCTTGGACTTCCTCAGTCCCTGAGGTAGAAACTCCAGTGAACTAAGGAAATGCAAACCAGCCTCTCGTACTTGCAAAGCCCTCAAAAAATGTTAAGTTCTACATAATTGTCCATATTTTTCTAATCAGACCATGGCCCTGTTTAAGGGAGACAAACTAGTATAGCGTGCTTTTGAGGTGAATGACGCAAAAAGAAAACTTTGAGGCTTTTAAGCGTAGTGGATGCACTGGCAGAGAGAACAAACTGCGCAGTATTTACAGTTGGAAAAGAAAGGGTTTGTAATAGAAAACATCTGTAATGCTTTGGAAGTGGCAACGCAAACAGTCTGCAATAATAGCAAAGGAGAAAGGTGTAACACATGCACACACATTCACAGCCACGTCCCCCGGGACAGCAGGCAGATAGCGTCAAAGTAACCCAGGGAAAAATACAACCATATTTTATAATTGTCAAAGAAACAGCATAAAGTACTTTATATGTGTGTTTGTGTGTGCGCATTTGTGGCTGGACCCAAAATAGCATGACAACAGTAACAGTAACTGCCCCAACAGTAAGATTGTGGAATTTAACTTTTTTTCAATATTTATTTGTATTTTAGAATTTTGGAATAGATGTGATAAAATGAAGCAACATAATAACATATACACTAGCTGTAACAGTCTGTAATATAATGAAAATTTTCTTTCTGGCCAGTTACATAATGTAAAGTAAAAAAGCAAAACAAACTTGTTTTAGAGTGTCTAATGTCCCACTGAGCTTTACAAGAACATTGCTTCAAGCTAGGAGATCTGCACTCCTGTGCTGAATCCCAATAAGCCACTTGCTAATGTGACGTTATAAAATCTATATCATTTTATTGCTGGGCATAATAATCATTACAGCTCCAACCATAGCTTTTTTTTTTTTTTTTTTAAAGTGAATTTAAACACACAGGTACTGTGTATGTGTCTATATAGATTTTGGGGAGCAAATGCCTCCACAATGCCATAGAAACCTTAAAAAGGTAATTTTCATGATGCGTGAGTCATTTTTATGGCCCCCACAAGGGGAAACTGAATTTTATTCAAATCTGTGGCTGCAATTAAAATGGCCAAAAGTCCTGTATTTTGTTTGCTTACTTATGGGTAAGGTTAGGGCTGGGTGGGGGGTTAGGGTGTTGTGACTGGGATTAGGGTTTATCCCATAGAAATGAATGGATAGTCCTGCCTAAGATAGGAAAACAAACGTGTGTGTGTGTGTGTGTTATAGTGAGTGCAAAAGAAAGGAGAGAGTCTGGCCCGCTGCCTACTCTGCAGTCTGCTAATGCTGAATCTCAGTGATGAAGCAACAAGAGACCATTTTTAGCGATGAGGTCATACTTTTAAAAAAAGGAAAGGATTGAGAAAAAAGAGAAATATCAGTTTGCTGCTGGTAATGTCCCACTGAGCTGTGCCCCTCCACCACCAGGAGCATCGCTATCATCTCTATTTAATATAATCCGACAGAAAGAGTGTTTGGGTAAGTGTTTTTACACAAAGCATAAACATTTTCAGTCTGGTATTTCAAAATTACTATATAGGTGGCATTTAAGCGGCTTTTCATGGCAAAGAAAGAACATTTTCAACAAGAAACAGGCAAACATATGTACAGGATAATGTGCAAGAATATGTAAGTATTTGACCTATATCTGTACTAATTCCCAACAAGGGATCATTAATACAGCCACAGGACTCTGTAAAGGGTTGTCTGATGTGATTAAAGCTGACCCAAAAGAAAAAAAAATTTCCTAGTTTTAAAGATTTCATTTTGATCAAATAAAAATGACTTATATTTACATGCACAGCTCATATACTGACCATATATAACATATTTTAGGTTGATCGATAAAAGGGAGTGAGATATAGCTAAATGTACTGTCGTGTAAGTGGACATAAAAATATAATTTAAGGTATGAGGAGGAAATTTGAAAGATGAGCAGATATTATGAGAATGAATGAAAGTCTGGCACCAGAAATATTGTGATCACTGTACAGAGACAAAGGGATAAAATATCACCTAAAGAGTTAAAAAGAGAGAACACAGACCCCAAAAATAGAACAAGTGTCTAATCCCACAGTCTGACAGCATGCTGTGAGGTGACATCACCAGCGTGTGACACCCAGCGATGTCCCCGCAACTTTGCAGACAGTTAAATCATGTTGAAGTATTAGCTGAGCTAATACAGCTAT
Source organism: Petrocephalus zakoni (assembly GCA_026774425.1). Classification (NCBI taxonomy): domain Eukaryota; kingdom Metazoa; phylum Chordata; class Actinopteri; order Osteoglossiformes; family Mormyridae; genus Petrocephalus; species Petrocephalus zakoni. The sequence continues at coordinate 17,007,008 of JAODKN010000041.1, forward strand.
CAGCTGTCTTCCATAAAATTCATTACAAATTCAGCACACGTTTGATTAGTACCTACATGTTTAGGGCCCCTGAGCAGAAACAGACAAAAAACTCATATTACTTTTCTCAAAGGTACACAGACCTTGCTCTTCCCTCTGGGATTAGACATTGCCACCATACCGGCAGACACCCAGTCTCTTCATCCCTATTTCAGTGAGATCCCCTGGGCAGCGAAAAATACACCGCCTCCACATAACTGAACTGTCAAACAATCTACTCAGCTTGAAGTAGGTAAATATCATCATTGTGAAACAGCCCAGAAATCCAGAAGAATCACGCCTGAGGAAACACTTCTGATATGCAGTTGTATGCAAACTGTTGCTACGGCAGCAGAATAAGAGATTTATCATTTATCAGCAAGCACCCAACAGAGATGACTGCTTGCTGCATATTGTGGGATTTTTGTGCTTTTGATATATTTGAAAAGAGTCATGAAGAATACAACACAACACAATGGATGTGTTCAATAGGTTTCTTATAATATGGGCCAAGGGTGGACATGCATGATATGGACCCAGGAAAGCAATCTGAATATACTTATACTGCATATTTACAATATGACGCATGACTGTTTGGCTGCTTTACTGCAGCCCGATGTCAGTGAGCGATAGTTCCGCTACGGTGTGCAGTAAGGCAGGCCAACCTGTCACCTTTAATATTCTGGCCCTTTGGCCCTGTAAACTCCAAAGCTACAATTTAAACATCAATTTCTCTCTTGTAAAGAAGGGGAAAATATTTACAGGACTTCAACAACATGATGACCTTCTCTGATAAAAATTTTAGACAATTCCTGCCAAGCTATAAAATCTGACATCATGATGTTGGCCAAACCTCTGAAAATATGTGTATGTTATGATCAAAAATATTCCTAATTGAGAAATAATTATTTTAATAATGAATGTGTGGGTACTAATATAAAATATATATTGTTTCTTAACTGATAATATATAATTGCAATGTAATTGACTAAACATACATAATTATTTGAACATGGTTTCCCTTTAGTAAAAAGCTGATTTTGTTCAAATTTATCTATCTGCGTCGCGTGTTCTCCCTATGTCATGGGGGTGTTTCTGCCACTCTGGATTTCATGAACATGCACTGCCTAGACTGAGTGTTTACACCTCCCCCTCCCCAGAGCAAAAGTGTAGTCTAAGTATAAAATTTCTAGCTTTAGAACTTGGCCCCTCTTGTTGGTTAGGGCTGGTTTAAATGCTTAAGGCCTTAGGGATCTATGCTGTTAATCTTCTGGAGAAGCACCAAACACCCATGTTTATACTGGAAATTTCTACACATATAAAAGGCATGGCTCAAAACAGCACAGCATTATACTAGTATTAAAAGTCTACATAGATATTCCAGAACACATCATGAAGTCCAAACATTTCATATGAGTTCATGACCCCAAGTGAGGATATACTGTTTCATTTTACTGAGAAACAAAGGCAGTAACCAATCGTGCTATAAAGTTAAAAAGCGCAATTGATCACACTGGTCTGCAACTTGAAAACGTAAATGTAAGAGTACAATTACGTAAGTGCATTGTAAGCTTTAAGGCTCATCTGTTGGTGTCTCTGTGAGCTCCAGAATGGAGCATGTCAGGCTTTTCTTCATTGTGGTTTTAAACCTCAACTGCAGAACAGACTGTTATGGTCTATTATGACCCAGCATGAAACTGAAGAGCTTGGCGTATATCAAGTGGCAATTTCCGAGGCAGCAAGGCTAATAAGGACGTAAGATGTTTGTTAACAGCTCAACTGTTCCTGGTAAAATGAATTGAAATGACAGTAAAAGATTAGCTCAGTTGTTCAATGGTTTTTCCACTGAGAACAGACCCACAATTATTAGTGTAGCACCCAGAGTGAGATTCACACTCAAGGGTACAAATAGGAATAGAAACAGAATAAATAATATATAATTAATAAGGGAAATAAATATAAATAATAGAAATAACATATACAGGTAGCCAGATAGAAAGGAGAAAGTCCAAGGCTTTAGAAGAGTCACAAGAGATCGTACAGTTCTGAGCAGGAAACAAATGAAAGCATTTGTCTATATTCGCTTAACACTGTATCCTGCTGGGAAATGGAAGCCCAAAAAATCACAACCTGCTTTGAAAATCTTCTGATGTTACCATTTGAATAAAATACATAAAAGAGACAAAAATGCAATAAAAACAGGGAGAAAAGGCTGAAATTGCAAAGAGAAGGTTTAGCTGGACTTCAGGCATATTATAAGACAAATATACGTACTGACAGATATGGCCCTGTCCCTATGATGTGATGTGCTCCTGAGCTCTCACCTAACTGGCAAAATTTACCCCCCCCCCAATTCTAGTCTTTTCAGAGTTTGGGTAATTATGAAGGGAACAAAAGAACATATAAGGGATTCATCGAAAAATAAATCAAAGTAAGATGATGGACATGTTTAAGAGTGTTTATCAAGCACCCGATGAGCACTAGAAGCCTACTATCATTTATAAGAAGGAACAAAGACTGCCAACAAACACTTACAGCTTAAGAATCCATAGATTAATTACAGTAGCTGCACTTTGTGACCATTGCAGGACCAGCGTCTAACACAGTCAATGGTGTTACGGACCAAACAAAGACAACTCATACACATCATGCCCTACTAGAGTAATGCAGCAACAACACGAGTAGAGAAAGCACTTCTCTCTCTAGTACTTTTCTAATAAGGAGCGTGAGTCTCTACCCCTCCCCACATTATGACACAACCCTGCTAGTCCCCTCCTGCCCGGGATGTCACCTCCCATGACCATAATCGTCGCAGTCGGCACTGCAGGGCTAGATTACTCACCCCGCCAACAGTGACTAAACCTCATCAGCCCCATTGCAGCTTTTGTGCTTCCCTTTACGCTCATCACCAAAGGTCTGAGTCACCTTCCCCATGGTAGGGTCAGTGTCAAGTCTGGAGCCTGTCAAATGACTCAAATTTAATGGGGACGGCAAAAATCCTTCCCCTAAAGCCCATCTTGTGGAGACTTTGAGAGTCTCTCATTAATACAAACCACAAGAATAACCTTTAATCTAAGTGAAAAGAGGGAAAGTGGAGCAGTCAAGTCCAGAGGTTTACACCCAAAGCATATTTCGGTGACCTCACTGGCATCAGCAGCTCCCGTCTCCTCTACCTCTCTTATGGAGACATGCTAGTCGTGACCAGTGAAGTAGACCTAAGGAAAATAACAACCTTTAATAATAAGTCTCCTCGACACCCTCCAGCTTCTGCTCTGCAGTTCTCTCTGTGCCTTCCTGCTACTGCCCTGCGGTTCCCACAGTGCCCTCTGGCCCTGCTGGCCCAGTGGTTCCTACAGTTTGGACGGACCCTGCTTTGTCTGGTGAACAGGCCCAAGAGGGCCCACATTCAGGGTCGCCGCCTATTTCTCCTGGATCCGGGACACTCCCCAGACTTCCCCCGTTCCCTCTGATCGTGCCTTGGTCCGATGTCCTGGTTCCCTGTCCTGCCATGGTTTTGTTCTAGCCTGGACCCCCTGTGGCTCTCTCCTTTGCTTCCGCCTCTCTCCCCCTACATGTCTGCCCCGTCCTAGTGTGTGTCATGCTGGGTGTCCTCCCCAATGTGGCTCTGATGTGCCGCGCCTGTTGCTTGTTACCCATTGTTAGTCCCTGTGTTTAAGTACCTGCTCGTCTCAGCCCCAGCATGGTCACTGGCATCGCTCTTCCTCCCCACCTGTGTCCATTCCCCACTCGCCCCTTCTGGTTTCACCCCTCGCTGTCTTGTTTGTGCCCCCTTTTGTTCGCCAAATACTGCTAGAATAGCTCACAGTGTACATGGTGCAATTTGTAAATTCAGTAAATATGTATTTTTATATGTAAACAAATGTTAAATTATGCATATGACAAAAATCAGTCATGGCTTAAAGTTGACTTAAACAAACAGTGGTGTCCCCTTCACAAAATTCAGTGGCGCGCATCGTGTTCCCCTGTTTAACTAATATTCCTTCAGTTGTGCCTACCTTAGACTGGGACCTGGGACCTTTTGTGAATCCCTGTGTGTCTGTTTTTGTTCTGCTTGTCGACCAAAGATGAACTATATGTTGAGCAAAATAAATTAAACCTGGCAATAGGGTGTACCAGTGGAATACTCTTCAACCTGCCTTCAGTTGAAGTGCGCCTCGACATATTGAGGTTGCATAGTTTTAAATGCACATATTCACACATACCAACTCAATTTTTTGTCCAGATACAACTGCAGCATCACATCATTACAAATATATAACATTACAGCAATTTAAGCTTTTAAAAAAGTACTCTATTCTGTCACAACTTTGCTTCTCCTCTACTCTAAAAAGCCCTAGCGTACCTGTATAGACCTCTGCTTCAGAGGGGTCCTCCACCTTCTTATGCTGTATGATGTAGTCAGAAACCTTGCAGCCAATGAGAGGCTCCACATCCAGCCACTCCAGGGCCACCATTGTGCTAGAGGGCTCAAGGTGAGGAGCTAGACGCAGGCTTAGATTGTAGCAAAAGAAAAACAAAAGAATAATTCAGTCACACGGCAGAGGGTTTCACCCACATTGACAAGCTGCAATTCTACTCAACAGAAATCCCTCTTATCCAATTAATAAAATATAAAGTAATTCAAGAGAACAACATCAGTGGCCCTCCAGAAACCTGATCATGGAAATGTTTGCTGCATAAAGACCACCAGCTTCCAAGAAGGAAGGATAAAGGGATAAATAAATATATAAAGAAATAAGCAGATTGATTTACAAGAAAAAAACAAGGCAGTGCTTAGTTCTGGTTTAGTTCTGGATTAGTTCTGGTAAAAAATTTTATCGTATGTATGTTAATATTCTGAGACTTCTGTCTGCTAAGCAAGCAAACCCATCTAGCTCACTCCATATATAGAGAACTGTAACCACAATGTGTTACAAGAAAAATAAATGTGGAATATTTCCATGGGGAAGTGTCGGGTCGATATTGGCAGTATAGGACAGTGGCAGACCGGTGGCCTTTGACTTACATGGGCTGTCGGAGGGGACTGCAGTTGGGCAGGCCATCTTTGCTGAAGGCACTCAGGTCACAGCGACACCAGTTCTCGATGACATCACCCTTCCCTGCACACCAGTATGAGCTCATTGTGGCACTTTTGAAAGCCTGTGGGAGGAATAGGTGAGAAAAATGTAATTATTTCTTTTCCCCCTTTAGGTTTGGAGATCTGAATCACTGCTCCTGCCAAACCTTCATGGTCTTATCAACAGGGTCTGCAGACATATCCCCCCCACCCCCCCGTGACAGCCCCGACTTCTGTGGAACCCTGCTTCTGTAGTGCCGCATGTGTCACGGAACAGGGTGGCCTTCATGGGGTTTTATGTCATTTTTCTGGTAATTAAAAACAGCTTTGAAAAAGCCTACTAAGCAGATTGTGTGCAAAATAAAATAAAATCATGAAGTGAGAAACTGTTGATGACATAATTTGCACAACATAAAATTATTGATAGTGGCCAAAGAGGCAAAAATGTCAGCTACAAAATCAGCAGGTTCCACTGCATGGGCAAACATAACTCACTCCTTTAATACTACAGAATGGTGTCACTCGCACGTCACTTGTACGTTGCTTTGTGAGAGGGTCTGGGATTGCTTCCGAGATGAGTTCTGCTTTTATCCACAAACGTCATGTCTCTGCAGGACAGTACACCTGTGTGTGTACCTGTGTGCCTGGGATCAGAAGGCTACCAGTTCAAAACCTGTAGCCATTAGGTGGTCATTAGAGTGATGCCTTTGGATCCTTAGGTAATGTCCTTAATCCCAACTGCTTCAGTGAACCTGGATGCTGGCTGACTCTACGATCTGAACCTAAGATTTGCTCACATATGAATTAGTTTATGTATCTGATGCGGAGCAAGACAGGATATGCGAAAACCACCCAATTTCCCCACTGGGGATGAAGAAAGCAATTTTATATACTGGGATGGTCAAAATAACAGAAATTCCTAATAATAGGTTAATATCAAAGAGATAATAAGGAGCTGGGCCATCCTTTGGCTTCAGAACAGTTTGGATTCAGTCCTTCTTGGAATTCTATCATACAAGTGCTGTGGTTACTGGATACTGTATCACTCTCCATGAAGAATAGCCTCCAGTAATTTGAAGAAGATGGAAGTTCCCATAAAGGTCCTAAAAATTCCAGGACTTCTCATAAAGCTTCAACTATGTTTAGCTCTGGTGATTGGGGAGACCACTGAAGGTGTTTGACTTCATGCTGATGTTCATGAAATTATACTTGTATTTCTTTACCAGTGTGTGAAGCATTATCAACTTGAAATATGGGAATAGCACAAGAGAACAGTGTTTTCAAAATAGGGTACTTCTAGTCCTGTAAAATGGCCTCTCACTACTTGACCATTATACAACCATGTAGAGCAATCATCAGAGATATTGACTCCCATGGGATAGTTATCCATACTATTATAGATGCCGATTGTGGGTGGCAGTCATCTTTCGGCTTCCTCAGGCTGTCCAAGGTGGCCACATGCCAAAGTCCTTTCCCCTGTGGTTCTTACATTATTTGGGCTACCCTCTCCCTGTCTCTGTATGGAAGATAATGTGATGTGGCCTCCCCATCATTAGGGGCCTTACAGAAACAGAAAATAGCACAGAAAACGTATCTGGTGCATAAGAGGAGGCGGTCAATCACAGATTCCCTTTTCCTTAACACATCACATCCTCCATTTCCTCCAACATGTTAATGAAATCCTCCTAAAACCGTAAAGCATCCACTTGGCGTAGAAAATATTTCAAATGCAAGCCACTGCTTGAGACCTCAGCATATGCACTGAAAGAGATCCACAGAACTGTGAAACATGATTAATCTGAGTAACTGAACAGCACGATTAATCAGTGTAAATATGAACTGAATCAGGTGAGTGTTATAAAGCCAATAAGAAATCTAAAGAGTATCGAAAAATCAATATGTAAGACAAGCTGCCATAAAGAATGGCTCCTTCAGTTTACGCAACATGACCACAGCTTATGCTTCGGTTTTATACAAGCCCTTTTTAATTGTTCTCAGAAATCAAAAGATTCCATTTGCTAACTGCTGAAGCATGACGCTGTCTGTCATGCACGTTTTCTGGCCTTGTGTACTACAAATACTCAGAGGTTTCATGTGTTCCAACACTAAACACTGTAAAAGAACAAAGGAAAGTGGAGTTCTAGAAGTCTGCTACTTTATACAAAGAAAGATTAATAGTAATAGTAATAAGTTTCTATCCGTCCATCTATCAGTGGTTACTGACATAAGGTTTAAGCTGTTATGTGAATAAATGTCATTCTTTCAAACACAGTATACTTCCCCTCAGCTGTTCACAGAGAAATGCTTCAGTAACCAGCTAAAACCAATTTAAATAAGGATCACAGATCATACGCAGTCTCAGACCTACTTCCAAACTGCCTAGCAAAAACACGCGCAGAAGGATTCTGACAAAATAGTATGTGACTAAAATGTTATGCAATGCATTTAAAATTAATACTGTTATTGTTCTTTAACTATGAAATACAGAAAGATGTTTATAGTGCCTGTGTGACTGGCTTACTGTGAAGACAAGCTCTTTTAGAGCGGGCACTGGCCTCTGGCAAGGGTGCATCTTGTTTGCACTCTGGTTTGAGATTTTTCTGAACGGGATATCAAGGTGCAGCTATGGCTGGAAAGGCTAATGGCAACATCCCCACTATTTTTGGTCTCATCTGACAAGAACCATCAGCATGCATGGGCTCTTTAGTAATATGCTTGAAATGACTGGGTTGAGAATCAGTGCCTTCAAATCTGAGGCCAGGATACTCTCAGGATGAATGGATCGCTCCTTTCAGGTGAAGGGGCCGAATCAGCCCTCAGCAAAGGAGTTCAAGTAGCATCATATTCACGGTGGCAAGAGTAAACCTGAGATTGACTAGTGGGTTGGTTCAGTGGCTGCGGTTTGCCAGACGCACCTTCAGGGCGAGTTGTCACTCCATGAAATCAAGTTGAGATAGGGGAGGTTATGGTATCTTATAAGGATGATACCTGGTTAGCTCCAAAGGGGGCTGCTCCAGGCAGGTCCCTCTGGATGGGAGCTGTGGGACAGACCCTGGACACACTGCAGGGACTACATTTCTCAGCTGGCTTAGGAATCACAGCGAACTACTGTCTTTAGCTTTGGAGAAAGAGCTCTGGTTTGACATACACATAAATAAATACACCCAAACCAATAAATGAAACTACATAATAGTTACCAAGCTGGTTTGTCTCATGTTTAATAGAGGACAGTGACGTGCTACTGAATGACCTTTAATTAATCATTGTGCTGCCTCTCAAAGTCTTTTTAATGACTTTCATTATGAATGTGTTGGAGAAGTATAAAGATAAAATATGCAGGACCACTTTGACTTCCAGCCGCCTTATTTATTTATAGTTCATCCATCTATCCATCTTCCATAGTCTTCTAATACTGGGTCACAGCATTAACCTGGAGTTGCAGAGGATAATATGCATTATCGGGAAACCCCGGACAGTCCATGTTTCTGCTCCCTCCCAGCTCCCAGCCAATCAGGAACACCGAATACCAGGTACAAGTGTGCTGGTGAGAGAAAGCAAAATGGGGACTGCCTGGGGTTCCCTCAAAGACTGGGTTGGGAAACGCTGCATTAGACCACTGTGGGAGGGACACCACTCCACTGGAGGCTGAACACACATACACAAAATATCTCTTCATTTGTTTGTAATGCCACAACATTGTGACAGGACTTGACAAGCATTGAGCTCATAAATCATATAAGTCCCTTTTTAAACTGTTGAGTAAGCCTCCAAAATTCTGTTTTAATATGGGGTAAGCAGGTGAAAACGAATGCCCAAAAATCAATGATAATTCTGCCTGTTCCAGGCTAGTATCAGTTAATGCTGCCAACCAGAACAGGCCCATGTCACTTAAAGTATCTAAACTTCTGTGTCTTATTAAGACGTTACTTCAGATAATGATAGTAATGCTTTTGTTAATCCCTGTAGGGATTAACCATCAGCATGGTATCATATTTAATGACATTACATAAAGCGTACCTCTGTTAGTGATAGTAAAACATTTTCATAAATATAAACAACTGTTTACTGACATACAAGATGATCAATAGATCAGGTTCTTTGTGTTTAAGACTTAGGGCTCATTTGATGAAAAGCTGATACTGGATGACGATGATGAAGATGTGACAATGTTTAAGGTTTTCTTTTTTATCGAATCACACTGCATTGCAATAGAGGTGAACTGTAATCATGTTGTCATAAAAGCTGCTTCATATGTATCTTTAATGTATCGGATCATCGGCACTGCATGGAGATGTGTATCGTATCAGCCTCAGTGATGGGGATGTGTATCGTA
>JAODKN010000041.1:17018518-17030566 GCA_026774425.1 Petrocephalus zakoni
ACATGCAATCTCCACACAGAGCGTGGTGGGCATGAAAGGTGGGGAGAACATGCAATCTCCACACAGAGCGTGGTGGGCATGAAAGGTGGGGAGAACATGCAATCTCCACACAGAGCGTGGTGGGAATCAAACCCACTGACCATGGAGGCGTGAAGCAACCGTAGTCCCCAAAAATACCACATATTAAACATTTAAATGTATGTCAAGTGCTTTACCCTTAAAAAAATATATGTTTAGTTTTTTTATGTCATAAACTATTAAACTATTCATGCTTAAATTGGCAGCTCTCTAGTACATGTACAAAAACAAAACAGCTCATTATGTGATGGAGGATGATACAGTTACAACCTGATGATGCATACCCTTTAGAAGAAATACAAAAAAATGATCAGTATATAATGGGAGTATTCAGTATAATGTCCAAATTAAGTAGAATCCCACATCAGCCACATCAGCCATTATGTGAACCCTGGGTGATGGCGTAACGCAATACCTTACTGCATCATTAACATGACAAATAAAGTTAGTGAACAAACTAAGCAGTTGGTTCAAATAAACCTTGAATTTAGGCTGAAGCTCTAATAACATTACTAAAGCCAGTGTTCCTGCTCTGCTAACTGGATTCACCTTTTTTCCAAACCAGCAGCCAAAAGGCCAGTAGTCTCTCCCAGAACTAACCAATGTAGCTTCAGCAGCTAATAATCCGTTGTACCTTTGAGGCAGCCATCGCAAACAATCCACTAGTCACCTTTGTCCCTAAACAATGGCAGGAGGAAAGGGGTCTTTCTCGTCTCTTCTATTTAGTGACAGACCCACTGCTATCAATTGCACTCTTTCGTTTACGTCGAGAAATTTATTGAAAACAGGTTTTTCTCATTATTATGCCATTGTAAGCTGTTTTGCCTCCTGTATGTACTTTGTCACTGAATTGCTGTGGGTAGCCAATTAAGTGGTAAAATACAAATTTAATAGGGGCTGTGTGAATGAAAAACAGATGTGCTTTTATGTTAGGTGTGCGTGTGTCCGTGCATGCTTAACCGTTCGTTGTACATGTGTGCATGCATATTTTTGTTTTGCAGATGTGTGTTTTAGAGAAAGTCCAAACCAGATACATGTTGACTTTATGACTAATATTCAGCATGGATTCTCAGCAAAGACCCATTACTTATTTTGACATTGGATTCTAGCTGCAGTGACGCTCTAATTGCATGCGTCAGTCCAATGATGCATGCTGCAGACGGGAAAGTAACATTATATGTGTTTAATCATAATCCTAATTAAGAAGTATTTTCCGCATACTTCTGCAGAACAATTCAATTATATGCACAATCATCACAGGCATCTACAACCCATGACTTCAGTTCAGGTGAAAAACATGGAAAAAACGCAGCATTTAGAGAAGTATGAATTAAAATTTTCTGGGGAAAAGCGACATTATTATTATTATTATTATTATTATTATTATTAGCGGCAGCAGTTATAGTAGTTCACAGTTCTCTATATAAATATTTTAATGCTATGAAGCATAATGTTTAAAATTTATAGATGGCTATTTAGAAAATGATGTCATTTTGCACAAAAAAAGGCACAGAGAGAAAAATGCTCACTGTCAGAAAACAAGGTCAACAGAAGAGCACATAACCCATTTTGTGCTGATAACAGATAGGTATTGGTAGCATTACTTCATCTGAAATTCTGGGTTATGGCACCCTCTCTCTCTCTCTATGCTCATTCGCTCCCACAACCCAATCTAAACCACTTCTGCCACCTACAGGTGAATTTAGCAACAGTATTAGACATTCTAGCTGTGAAGGAAGGAAAAACTTCAGATATTTAAGATTATCAAGATTATCAATGTACAGATTACATGGTCTCAGGATTTTTACAAAACACCAAGTAACTGACACAATTGTCACTAACATATTACGAAATCTGCTTTATTTAATCATACCTTTAATCATTTTTTGTTGTTTATAAATATGCAGGTAAACTCATTCAGCACGCCTCTGAAGTGGCATGGTGACTTAATGGGCACGACTACTGTGCCACAGACTTGGGGCTGTGGGTTTGAATCGCACCGCTGCCTTGCGTGTGGAGTTGCTATGCGATTGAATCTCAAACAGGAAGCATCTGCACCATTGTGACACCCAGCCACACACTTTCTTACTCCCTTCATCCCTCTCACCTCTTTGGTGATGTTGTCCTGCACCAGGCTGTAGAGGGGCACGACGCGGGTCACCTCCAGCAGGACGGGGGTGGGTCCGGCCTTCTCTCGGCCGGAATGGTGACACAGGTGACAGGTCACCGGGCACTGTCCTTTCTCCTCGCAGCGTATATCCACCCCCGACACTAGGTGGTCCTCGGACAGCTGCTGGGCCGCCAGGAGGCCAGTCAGGTAAGTGATGAAAGGCATGGACTTCAGCTCCCGTCGGCTTCCCGCGTCCGTCGTCTCTGGGATGGAGCGGGAGCAACGAGACATTATATCGTTACGAAGCACTGTTATAACAAGAAACTACCACGCAGGGGTTTACATAAGTGGTACGCAAGTACGCATTCACCGTATAAACGGTAAAATGCACGGTAGTTTCTTGTTATAACAGTGCAAATGCGTACTTATTTACACAGCTATGACAAGAAATTACAGTGTAATTAGTAAAGTTTATAATGCTCGGTAATTTCATCATAACAGCATAATGCATTTATATGCCTATGTGAATTTGCACTGTTAAAACCAGAAACTGATGCGCATTTTACAGTTTATATGCATTTGCGTACTTGCATACCCCTTATGTCAACCCCTGAATATAATATAATATAATTTTGACGCCAGGCAGGAACCAATTAGTCACTGCAGGTTGCAGACTCAGTCACATGGTTAATTTCGGCACGCCAGTTCCTATAAGTTGCACGCCAGTTCCTATAAGTTGCATGTTTCTGGGCCCTGGAAAGAAACCAGAGAATCTGTTGAAAATCCACACACACACACGGGGTGAACATGCAAACTGCACACACACAGAGCGGCAGTGTGCAGCAACAGTGCTTCCCATGGTGCTAATGTGCGATACTAGGCTTGCAGACTCTGCGATTTTAATATCGCCACGGCATTTCATGCACATGCAATTGTCATATCGCAAGGACCGCAATAGACTGCTGGGTTCAAACATCAATAAATTGAGCGAAAACATTTTTGGTCAATCTGAGGAAACACAATTTAGGAAGCTTTGCAATTTCAATTAGGGTTCCTTTTTCAACATTACCTAGTCCATATAAAAAAATAATAAAGAAAAGAAACTGTCTGAAGTTTACCGCTTTTGCATGAGTTCTGCATGCATTCTCCAAGACAACTCACTCATAGATCTTGTGGTACATTTATGAGAAAATAAAGAAAAATGGGCCTAGGTAAAGAGGTAACGCGTGAGCAAGTACTGGTCACAAAAAGACTATCGTCTTCTGCTACATGGAAATATTTTGCATTCCATAGAGACGATATTGAGCAAAAGCAGGTTATTCGTCAGTACTGCTTTGTGTCTGCTGGTAGAACTAACGCCAGCACCACCAACTTAGACTTTGTTCAGTTTGGTTCAGTCTGGTTAATTCTCAACTCTTGAATATTGCAAAAACTTCAAATATTGTAATACAAACTTTGTTCAATATCATTCAGCCCTATTCAAAATACACACCACGTTCACAAAAATACTTAATATTATACGGTAATATGTACCATATTATGTACGATGATGAACAGATTCAATGCTTTTGAATAGCTGAGTAATTGAATATAATCGAGTAATCGTGACAGCTCTAGAAAACTAATTACAATTTTTTTATTTTAAAAAGTATAAAACGCATGCATGGAGGAATGGTGAATGACCTCATTAGCGATGTAGAGAGGAGGTATCCAGCTGTACGAGATTCGGTACCCAGCCAGGAGCCTCTTAATGTTTGCCGTCATTTTTAAACAAGTCAAACAGAAAACTGCGTATTTCTTTTCATAAATGTATCAATGTTAGCAGAAGAATACAGCTGAAGTAAAGCAAAAAAGGTTAGCGTTACTACTACTAGCATTACTACTTAGTCATTAGCATCTGATGAGTATTTCTGCTCCTCTCTCATACTGTTTGGAACTGAGATGATCAAGAAGAAGATGAATAAGAAAAAGATGGCAATGCTTGGTGAATATAAGAACGGACTCCATACTGGGATACCTCTAGCTACCTGTGTTAAATGCCTGTGTTAAAGCAATTGGCAATATAATAGTAGTTACAGACAAATGGAACGTTCCGTTTCCTATGCACACCAGGCTTTTCTCAACTAATTAGTGGCTTTGAATGAGGGTGAAACTAAAATCCAAACAGGAACTTCCTCTGACAGCATGTTACATTATACGGAATAGAAGCAGTGGAAGTACCCAGTCAGAGAATTTGTCCAGAGCACATAATAGTTCTAGCAAGGTATACAAAAAAACCATCTGCACAGAATATCGCGTAACTTATAACACCCACATCTGCTAAGTTATTCAGTATCTCTTATTAACTCTGGCTAACCTCACCTGGTAAAGAAGAAATAAGTAAGGAACAGTATTTCATGCTGCACATACGGGGGCGACATGATGCTATTCATAAATCTTTATGTGGTTTTGGAAAGCACAAATAACTTTAAAAACAACATAAACCAAAATCAAACCATAGACCAAAATGCCCATGCACCAGCAACAGAGATATTGACACAAGCACACATTTCCATGTTGAGGAAATAAACGTATTCACTTAAGATAGATCTCTTAATAGTTTTCAATAGAAATTACAATCAGCCATAAAACAGCCATAAAACAGATATAGTGGTTTCAGTTCACAGCTTCATTGATCAATGTGTTTTTACATCTAGAGAATTCTTTGTCAGTGGTGCTGACCTCAATACCACCAAAAATATTTTCCAAAGTACTATTCATTTAAAACAAACCAGCCATCATATGTTAAGAGCGATATGATTTGCTTGTGTTTCTCCTTATGCTTTCCTTTTCATGTCATTGTTTCTTGTTTTTAAACAGAGTCAGGTTGTTTTTTTTGTAAAAAACATTGCCTCACCACATAACTGGGGGTTTAAAACTGTATTGCCATTCCTTTCCTCAAGATGTCCCTATTGGCACCCAAAGTTTAGCTGGTAGATAATGATGACTCGAGATGCTTGAAAAAAAAATGTCTTTGATGTCTGTAAATATGTGTGGTGAAAGACAGACACCCGCTGTCTCTAATTACGATTAAGACTCAGTGGCATTGAACAAATGGGCAGAAGTCTTTGGATAATTGTTTTACCTGACAGCTCTTGGATTTACATAATCACATACAGAAAAGATAATACATTAGTACTTAACGTCGATGGATAAAAACAAACAAGGTAATTAAAATGCCTTCAGGTGCATTTTCTCCTGTCACTCCTGTAATTCACTGACAACCTTTACTCCAAATCTGCGGTACTGCCGTCTGTCACGAAGTATTAGTGGTAGCAGTATTCTGATTGGTCAGTTCTATCTGTTAAGAAAAGACTAAATAAGCTTAAATACATTCTGGGCTCTATAGCAGTAAGACAGATGGCCAGGCTGTATAGCATATTAGTTACGCACATATACTGTAGGATTCTTAATTTAGCGCGGGAAATCAAAACATCAAAATAGTACGAAAGAAGGTGCAAAGTCAGTGAGAAGGATCTCTTTGTCTCTAACAAAATGAGCAGTAAAATCAGCTTTCTCTGTACTGCGGTTCAGTGTTTTATATTTTAGAAACTTTTTCCCTAGTATACAAATAGGGGGCCTGTTTCCAAAGCCTACAAAATATTAGGAACATCATACAGGTATTAATTCATTAGACATGAATGTCAAGCACGTTATCCAAAAATGGGGGGGGGGGGGGGTGGGATCCTATCCCCAGAGCACCAAGCAACCGCAACATTCAGAAGAACTTTGCCGAACTGAGAAACTCTGGTCATAATTATGAGATAGTATGCAGAAATTATGAAATACTGTCATGATTTCGATTTAGCATCTCATAATTTCGACTTAGTAAGTCACAACCACAAGATGCTGTCAAAAATTTGAGATACTACAGTAAGTCATAATTATGAGATACTAAGTCATAATTATGAGATGCCAAGTTGAAATTTTGAAAAACTAAGTTGAAATTAAATGAAAACCCAAACCTTGCATCATGCACACAGCTCACACTTCACATTCGATATTCAGTTTTCTGGCTGTAATCATTTTTTAACAAAAGCAAGTCAGGCGGTTTTTAATCACAGAATTTTAATGTCCAGTACACAGGGCTTGAACCGCGAGAATAATCGGGGTGACTCCAACAATCTGTGGTGCCTGCAAGCAGGCGTGATCTGGAAAAGTGTGCAGGTATCACCCTCAACTCAAAACGCAGAACAAACGGCCCATCTCACTACAGCTGAAATCGCCGATTTTCATAGCTGCTAATAAGATAAAGCACAGATAATGTAGGGGCTCGAACCCCAAGGATGACCAGTGTGCTTGGCTGCCTGTGTACTGGATGTCAACGTTCTGCGGGTACAAAATTGCTTTTGCTGAAAAGATACTAGCTGGAACACTGTCAATATGAAGCAATGTGTAAGTTTCAACTAATAATCTCTCATAGTTTTGATTTAGTTTCTCATTTTAATTTAGTATCTCATAATTTCATCTTCATATCTCATAATTATGAATTTCTCATCATTTTATGACTTATTGACTTAGTATCTCACCTATTTTTTATATGGCGGAAACAGGCTTTTGAAAATAAAATTTAAAAAATCCTATTCTCCAAACAACTGCAACACGAGTGATAACTAGGTCGGCTTTAGTATTGCACTTTATTAAAAGGGATACATCGAGGAGTTTGCACTGTCCATTAGGTCTGAACTACTGATATGGAGCCCATTTGGTTCCAGAAATATAGAGGTACTTTGTAAGTATGTGGCTTGTTTCAGGGCAAATATCCCTCACACAAAACACCACCTCACACAGTAGCTGGAGTGAAGTGGCTTCCCATTTACATTATAACAGTTTAAGTAACAGATATGGCTATGTTTAAGTAGCACGTATCAGAGTAATATGTATATAGAAACATGCTGGTTTAATTAGTTATAAGCAGTTTCACTGAAGAACTTCACATTTCCACAGACCGCACTCAGAATTTAGAAACGATGCCAGGGGCTCTCCCTCATCACTGATAGCAGGGCAACACCACCATCGCTGTAGCCTAGGAGAGATCAGCAGTTTGCAGATAGCATCACCTGTAGCCTAGGAGAGATCAGCAGTTTGCAAATAGCGTCACTTACCCTGCCCTACACACGCAGCAGAGTAGGGGAGCTATCATGGGAAAGGGGAATTCATTCTTGGTTTGTTTTGATTTGTGGATCTATTTTGTGAGGAGCTCTGGAAGTTTCAAGGGTATTCATGAGGTCTGATGTGGAAAAAAGTAATGCCTGGACACTATGCAGTTTGGACAGCTGGCTACATGCAGTAAAAGCCTCTGTTAATCTGTCTCTCTCTCATTCTGACTGACAGACTGTTCATAGCACGAGAAAATACACAATGACTGAAGGTGTGCCAGTTAAAAGAAAGTTGTCACAGTCCCGCAGTATCTCACTGCCCCTAAATTGTCCATAATTTACAACTGGTCCATTTCAATGAACATATTTTGAAAAAGATGAGATATGACCCCCACTGACAGTTTATAATTACAGGATTAAGTAGCCAGGAAAAGTACAAATAAAGGCAATACTTGGGGGGGGGGGAGGCATATCATAGAACCACTAACTAGCTGGATCACAAAAGTGAGAAAGGGCTGGAGGACTGGAGAACACTTGTTTTGTTTACACTACAACTAAAACATATTTCTCGGATCGGGAGATGGGCAAGGTTTCGATACGAACATTTATGTATTTCATATAATTTCAATTATGATTTAGGCTTCCAACAATTATCAAAACAAATATTTTATTTTGCAATGGTGCTCCTTGAGTCCTATTTAGCTATCAAGGAAAGGCTGATTATGATTTTTGTCATAATTGAGCAGCCTTACACATACGTAAAGTCATTTAACTTCGAAAAAAGTCGGTATAAAACAAGGCAGAGGACCACTCTGCACAGGATGACACTCCACGTGCGGGAAAATGTGTAGCATTTTATTTAATTCCTTTATTTACTATTGTATGGACCTATTTCTAGTTCCTCTCGGTTCACAGTTTACAAGCAGAACAGGCTCACATGAAATATGCCCACCATAAGTTAGTTACGCAAGAAGAAACAACTGTTGTCACGGTTAATTATGATCAGGAATAGCTACCTGCATTTCATACTTCGCTAATGCTAGAGATGTAGAAAGAATATGCAGAGGTTTTCCGATCTGCGAGTCATCTGCATTTTTGGCACTTTGGCTGTAACCATGGACAAACGTTTAAGAGGCTGCTGTAGTTACCATTATCATATGGTACACATTTAAAGTGTTGTAAGCAGTTTTTTAAATTGTTTAACCTACAGTACAAGGTACGCTGACAGTTGTCGACTATGGATTTCCGATTGTTCGTTACATATTTTCAAAGTTTTCCTGCGTCATTTCAGCCTATGCTTGCAGTGATCCTCAGACACTGACTAAGGGGACTCAATCAACAAATATTGCAGGAAGAATTACCGTCCTCAAAAGGGCAGGTAAGTGTTTCAGTTCCTCAAGCCTTTTCCACAGTGTCTGAAAGGTGTATTTTAAAGAGAACTCAAATATTGAATACAACCCCATTTCCCAAAAAAACACACAAAACCTTTTTGGAAACGGGGTTGCATTATCTGCTTAGCAACTGTGGCATTACCTTTTTGGTACTGCAGCCAGAGCTGCTGCTGGACCTTCTTGCTGGGAAAGTAAATCGTGCACATCAGTTCAGAGCCATAGAGTGCTTCAGACACATAGTGAGTGCCATACTGCTCAATGAAGGACAGCAACTCCTCCCTTGTGCTCTCAGAGTTCAGCATCTTCAAGATCTTGGAGAAACCTGGCATATAGGTTGTCAGAACAAAACAAAAATTTTAAGTGTAATGCACAATAGATGATCTTCGTCATAAATAAACAGTCTGGTGAAGACACGTACAATGTGAGCCATCTCTAATTTAGCTGATTTACCTCCCTTAACCGCTCTAAAAAAGTTATGACAATGACCATCTCCCTGGCTGTAAGTACAGCTTTTTCCACAGTTAAGGACTTAAAGTGTACCAATGTGGAAAGTTTTATTGCATTATACCTGCAGACAGTGTGATGGAACTAAGCTTAACTTTGTATAAGTTGCTCCGTACTCTCCACTGTTGCAGCATGGGATAGCCCAAGGCTTCATTGAACTTGGCATCTCCTGCCAAAGGAAAAAAAAAACACTGTTATTCTCTTTTACTGGCATAATAGACACCCTTTGTTTTAAAGCGGCAGTTCACTCTAAAGCTGAAACAAGATATCTTTCAGGGGGACTTCAGTGATACCTATCCATCTAGTTCATGTTAATCTTTTACCCATTCAAACCATAATGTTTAGCAACATAAAATCAAGGTCAGAACTTTTCTGAAGGGTAGCCTACCATAATAATGGGATAAGTTGGGTTCCGGTTAGCCCCCTACGTGTGAGCTGGCAATAAGTCAGACTTGCAGATACATGCGTTTCTATGTTAAATTATACATTAAATCACAATGAGTATTGCGACTAGTGGCGGCCAGGCTGGAAGTAGTATGTAAGCAGCTCACTCACTCAGACCCACCTGTGAGCAGCTGGACGTTGGCTTGTGGCTCAGACAGCATGCCTCGACACTGCTCCTCCACCGGCAGAGGAATAACCATGAGGCCATCGGCCAGCTGGGGGAAATCCTTGATAAAGTTGTTGTCCCTGAAATACACAGGCCCAAAAAGTTAGTCAGCAATGACCTCAATATCTTTTCAAGAACAACAACACAAGTACTGGAACAGATGACCTTGAACACCATACAGGAGTAGGGTCTGCTGGTTTTGACCAACACCAAGCTCTGAAAAGGAAAATCTGAGGATCCTAGACGTAGTGTCAACTGTTATGCCTGAATGGCGACTTTTGGAGTGAGCTTTGTCAGAAGTGTTAGTGTGAGTCAGGGCTGGATGCATTGAAAGATGGAATGCTTCCTCATTAAAGTTTAAGAGTGCCTCAAGCATTGTGGGTCTGACCAGGAAGCCAGAAGACAGTAGAGGCTCTTCTCAGCCTCCGGTCTAAGCAGACCTCGCAAAGGAGATAAATTATAGTGTCAATTGGGGCTTTTCTACTGTCTCACTCTCACCCATTCATTTCAGACCCACAGCAATTATGATGAAGGATGGGAGCAAAGAGACAATGGGGTGTTATTTATAACCTGTGTATATAAAAAACTGCTCCGCAGGCCCAGAAATTCTCCTTGGTAGGTGATGAACAACAGACCAATTCAAACGGTTACTTTGACTACAGCCAAAATAAAATATAAGAAAAGTTTTTCACACTTATTATAGTCTGACGGTGTACTTGTGAGACATATCGCTACCTAGATTTGTGGATCCTGTGAAAACATAAATCGTGTAGCATGCAGTTTTGCTATCCCAAGGTGATTTTGTATGGTGTAATATTACGTTATAAATTAACAGCCATGAATCCAAACACACATATATATATATATATGAAACTCTCTGCCTAAACATTAATTTTAACAGTTTATCAACTGTGCAATAAAATGACAAACGCGGAACACCACGCGGCCTCATGGTCATCAGGAGAAGTCTGTGCAAATGAAAGGCAAAATGCAGGAATTGTTAGGCCAAAGAGTTATGTACATGCTGCATTGTCTGCTTCCACCCAGGCCGTGGGATGAGGACATTGATTAGGCTACGTTTGGGCCAAAGAGAAACTGACACTGATTGGATATTGGGTAACACAGACCCTCATAATCTGAAAATGGTGAGGGAAGAAAAGAAAAAAGAAACATTGTACCAAATGAAGACGTAGCCAGCTCAGTTTTCCCTCTCTGTCCCTCTGTAAGGATGGAAACCCGTATAGGAAAGGAAGGGGGCTTACAAGGGAAGAGGACAGGACTGTAAAGACATTATTCTGATGCAGACAGAAAAAATGATCGATTTCCAAATGTACTAAAGGGACACAGCTAAGCAACTCTGAATGCGCTGAGCTTTGTATATAAATGATCATGGATTTTTCAGCAAGATTTTGACCTTGTCACCTTTATTATGTTTATTTTTAACTTGTTTACTGCAGTAAATAAACTATTACAAAGCCAGGCGATAGGGCATGGGTGTTCCTTTAATTACCGCTCAACTTTGCAGATAAAGCACATTAAGCTCTTGATTATAGCAAGATATTTATTGCAGCGAGAAATCTATTTGAATTGACAAAACCACTTCATAAAGCTAAATTGCATAATTTGTATTTCATTACATTGGCTTTATTAAGCATTTCATACATAATTAACATGAAACTGTCCGTTTTTTTATGTGCTCGTGTGTTAAGTAAAATTTTAGAAAACCTGATTACATTAAGTAATATTACACTGAGCTGTTTAAGTGTAGATCTGAGCTGCCCTGTGTCTCACCAGCCAGGATTAATGCTTCACTTCCTTAGAATTTCCTTTAATCACTCTTTCCTTTTACTCTTGCTTTTTGGAAATTTCTCCAAAGATAAGATCATTTAAAATAAATCACAAGATGTACTCTTTAAGCAGGAGCCGTGTTAACCCAAAGTAGATTAACTCTGTGATGAAGTTACATTACCTACTAATGTAAAATTCATGAAAATTAAAATAAGGCACAGACCAATTAATGAAGCAGTGGGCGCAGTTCCGTAATGACTCTAGCTGTCTTACAACAGCAAGAATCACCAAAAACTACCACTACCATTACAGAAACAGTAATAATAATAATAATAATAATAAGTACCCTACTGTAACAAACATATCCATCAACCACAAATGGTAATTAAAGCTAGGATTTGCTACAGTAAGAGTTTTGCTCAGCATTAA
>JAODKN010000041.1:17030666-17044574 GCA_026774425.1 Petrocephalus zakoni
GGTCTTCATGCATTCACTATACAGGCTGAGGTGTGAAACTATAGCATTATTACCAAGAGCTCTTCAAAGAAAAGATTGAAGTGAACTGGGAGAGGTTTTGAAACAAGCATTTACATCCAATTACGTTGTCTCTGCAAATCAGTGAGGATCATACAAAACTGTCAGAGTGTAACATGACTATGGCAGCCCTTGACGTCCTCTAAATTAAGTGCTTTCACTTTTTTATTACACAGCTTTAAATTTTAGCCATTTTGCGGTGCATAAGATATGTTATTTGGGTCACTTGAATGACAAAATAGTTTCTTGAAATGAAATTAGCTAGAAATATTTAAACATTACATAGTAGCAACTTAGGAAGAAGGTAAATGCTTTCTTCTGCCACCAGATGTCAGTGTGTCATACCATTTTATTCCAGTTTTTTTGAGCTACTGAATTACATTTAATTTCATTCTAAATTAGTATATGATCTCATACTGAAACAGATATTGATAAATCTTTGGCTGACGGTTCTTTTGTCTGTGAAAATAAAAGCAATTATCAGGTCCTGTCGCACATAAAGTACAGTGAAATCTGAGTATTAGGGTGCCACCTAACCAGGGAAAAGAATACATAGATGACAATTGTAAATGGTAAGTGGTAGTTGTAAGGTGTTGGACAAATGTATATTTTAAAGCAAAACTTTTCTTTGTTTCTGCAGTCACCAAATAAAATGATTAATAACTAAATAATGATTATATTTATATTTTTTAAATATAATAAATTTCTTAATAATTGCTCTTTCGAGATAATTTTTTAATACACAGTTTTTTTTTTTAATACGTGGCACTGGCTGAAAATAAATATTGCTGAATAGTTACAGTTTCTTATTTACACTGCAGAGTGATGCAACTGTGACTTTAAGCAAAAATGTATCTGCGTGAAAACCAACTTGGCACAGGCACAAAAAAAAACACGAGAAAGTTGGGAACTCTATTGTGGGTGTGTCCTCTTTTCAGGGTGATGGTGGGGTTTGAACAGCACAGCAAAAAAAAAACGGAAATGGAGATGAAAACATGCTGGGTTGCTTGGTTGTTGGGGATGACGTACACCGAATGCTATTCTAAAGCAGACGTTCAGCCTGGAACTGTTCCCAAACTATGTTAAGTGAGGCTTAAAAACACAGTCATGTATGTGTGTGTGTGTGTTTGTGTACATTATATATATATATATATATACACACATAATCAGCTGGGCAAAGAAAAAAAAATGCAAACCCATAACCATCTGACCTACCCTCCTGGAACAGACAGACAGTGGTTGTGAGTTGCAACAACTTAGCACCAAACTTCCTGTATTGTGCCAAAGGGCTTATCACACATGGAAGCTGATTTACCTGAACTAAAACTCATTAGACTGA
The DNA here is from genome assembly GCA_026774425.1 of Petrocephalus zakoni. Classification (NCBI taxonomy): domain Eukaryota; kingdom Metazoa; phylum Chordata; class Actinopteri; order Osteoglossiformes; family Mormyridae; genus Petrocephalus; species Petrocephalus zakoni. The sequence goes on from JAODKN010000041.1 coordinate 17,032,063, forward strand.
AAATAATTACACTTACTGGCAGATTAATGAAGCTGGAGAGGGTACACACCCCCTTTCCTACTGTGCATAGCCTGTAATGTGTAATTTTAAATACAACTTCATCAATCTATGAAGGATTGACATAATCAATAACTAATATTCAGGTATTAACAAAGATGACTAACAAGTAACATGTAAGGACGTAGGATACTGGGAGTCAGTGTAACTCCTGATACACAGCACATCGTCAACATATACGGTACAGTACATCGTGTACACCGTGGTGGTGTAATATCCCATTTAAACAACAGAGGGCACTGCTGGTCCAGTTCCAGTAACACTGCACTGATGATTTCTGTATGGATGGTAATAAAAGAATTTGGGGTGACCAAACAGCACTGAAATAGTATTTTCATTATGTGAAAACATTAATTTGCATTAAAAATGAACCAGCAAGAGAATATTGTAACTGTGTTTTGACTTATAAAAATGTGGAGAACATTTTTAGTGCCATTTACTATTGCACTAATTTGCAATGTTGTGATTAATGGAAGTCACAAGTTATACAATTAAGTTTAAACATGTATAACGGTATCCATCCATCCATCCATCCATCCATCCATCTAACGCAGGACACACCTTCAAATGTGTGCAAGGTTTGACCCAGGGACTTGCAGAGAACTGGCTACAGACAGCAGTGGAGATCTGGGGTGTTTCTCGTTCTTGACCGTACTTGTGTTCTCGAGGCCCCGTTTTATATCGCCTTCCATTGCCAAAGACCAGCTCCGATACTCAAGCACAGAAGTACAGATGGGTGTAAAAATCCCCGAATGTCCTTCTTATCACGTCCCATATATCCAGGACACATCAGTCGCATCCCTGCCAAAAGATCCCAACCCCGTGATTCGCCGAGCCCCAAGCTCACTCATGGGAGGCAAGTTAGCAAGTCCAGTCTTGCCAAGACCACAAGTATGATCCTCGCGTTCTTGGTATTGAGAGACACCCCAGGATATAAGAGAGTGCACTTTACAGAGGGGAATCAATCTAAATATAAAATCATTGGTTACATTTGTACATAATAAAGGCGTAGGGATTTGACTAATAATAAAACTTTTCTGTAACCCTGGCCGTGTGCTGCTTCTGTCCCAATAAGTCCAGTGGACAGGGCATAGTGAGGGAGGCTTGGGCACAGCACAGCCGCAGCACAGGCACAGCACAGCCGCAGCACAGGCACAGCACAGCCGCAGTAACCGTGGTGACAGCGTTGACACAGGTGTTCTGACCCACCGGGGAGTGCAATAGGATGAATGAGGTGGGTGATGGTGAATACAGTCTGGAGGTGAATATGATTTAAACATCAAAATAAAACTAAAGACTTGCTTGAAGGTTTATACCTCAAAAGCAAAAGTTTTTACTTTACGAAAAAACAGCAAAGCAAAAAACGATGGATTGCAATAAACATTTTTCCTCACAATTCCATAAACATAAGAACGAGTTGGCGATTCTTAATAAGTGTGTGTATATGTACATAACACACACAAACAAACACAGATTATACCACAAGATTCTCAGCCAATGTCCTCCCTGTCAGTTAAAACAATACAAATATAATTAGTGATTGGCAGCTCCACCCAGTTAATTAAAATACTGCCATAATCTCTTCACTTCACTGTTTATTTCAATTGCATTCACAAGATGTGTCCTTTCACAGTCTGCAAAGCATCTGCAGAATCTCGTGCTTAGTGCTTCTCTTTGTTTGCTTCAAAAACACTAGCAACCTCCATGTTTCTCTGGCGACAGCTGTGAATTCATTACCCCCTCAGTATGGCATAGCCCTCGGATTCCATAATGACAAGTAGCTGATGGTGACTGTCGGGGCCCAGAACACAGGAGCCCTGACCCATGGTAGAGGTGGTGACATGGACGAGATGGATTGGTGCAGGGGGGATTGGTCTGTAAGCAGAGAATTGATTTCAACATACTCTGAGGATTAAAGCAGGACAATGAATGGAAACTGGAACCGAGCTGGCAGAATGGCCCAAAGGCCAGAGCAGCTCCTGCGTGATCCTCAGTCCTGCAGTGCTTACACAAGCTCCTTTATTCAGACTCACCAGTATCAGGGAAAACTGTCAGCGCATTTTTCTTCAGAAGGCCCTGGAGTGAATCTCATTTACACCACTCTTAATGTTTGCCATTTTTTCCCCAAAAGGGTAGAACAGATCAATCAGAAGAAGCTTTATAAAGATTCCCAGTCTCATCTGAAGATCTCATTATACTTCAATATATTGTCAGCCTAGCAAAATACAGCTTGAATGGATACACTGTCCTGCCGTGCCACACTTTTGCTTAGATAATTGAAAATCTATAAAGAGAAATTTTGGTTAAGCTTCGGAAGAAATATAAACTGAATTGCAGTAATAGAATGTGAGGGGGATCTGGAGTTTTATCTTGCAGTTAAAGCAGGTATTAATAACACCTGCTAGTCCTGAGCAAACAGTCCTCAGCAGGCGGTATTTAATAAGCAGGTTAAATCTGTTTGCAGCACCACACCCAAGCAAGGCTGGACTTTGGGGTCCACCATGATCATTTTTGCTAGCCCACAAACCCACTGGCCCACCCCGAAAATGCCAAGTATGCCAGATGGCCAGTCCAACCCTCAAGAACAGTGAGGAAAAAGTTCAGGTTCGCTCAACATAACCGACACGTCATGATCTGACAGTTCATTGTGATCTTGGCTTAGTTACTGTTTACTCAGGCCTGAGCTCATCAAAACACCAAACAACTGCGTAACCATCAGCACATCGGTACTTAACCTATGAACGCATTACAACTGTAGGGGTATCAAAACATACAAACATCTTAATTATACCAACCCACAAAATTATTGACACTATGGTCTGTAAACCACTGAAATTACTTCGGAAAGACAGCAGATAACTTTTGTGGTAGCAAAGCAAATTCTTGTAAGTCTCTCTGAAAGCGAGTGACGTCAAAAAGCATTAAGACTGACACATACTTTGATGACAAGGATGCAATAATAAAAGTGTCACTGCATACAGGCAAAACAGCTGCGGTACAGCAAACATGTCTAAATGGAATGCAACTTAATATTTATTCTGTTTACACATGAAACAGGAACAAGGAGAAAAATCAAACAAGTCGTCTGACACAGCATTCCCTAACATTCAAACAGTGCCTTGCAAGGCGCCTTGGATATCTTATTTTACGTGACATTTTTTTGTAAATTCAGTCAGAGGCTCTTTTTTTTTGGTCTTTGCAATGGGGTGATATAAAATGCCTTCATCATGCCGAAGCAGATATACTTAGCTGTGACGTTCAGTGCAAATGTTACGGAAGCATTTTAATTACATTTATACAGTAAATTCAATTGGAAGTTAGGATCATTGCTCAAGGGCCCAACGGTGAAATCACTCTGGGATTTGAACCAGCGACCTTCTGAGCACAGGTACAGTGTCCTATACTGAGCTATACCGTGAGAAAATTTGCCAGAATCTTTCTTAATGAGTACAACAGCAGCGCCCCTCCTAGGGCCTGAACCTATAACCAGCAGGCAGTGGGAAATAAGCCCGCATTACGTAAAAGCTGTCGCCGCAGGTCCCTAGTGGGACCTATCTGCTGTACCCTTGAGAAAGGTACTTAACCTCAACTGTTCCAATAGAATTTCCCGCTGAATATATGGCGGGCGGTGATAAGCTGCTCTTGTTACAAAGTAGCACCAATAAATCTTCTGCACTTCCTTTCGCAGTTTTATCACAGGCCTTATCGCATCAAATGCTCCCTCTGCATGGCTCTGTATTTTTATTTTATTCTTCAGAAAAGAAATATATTTTAAATATTTAAGCAGCACAGAGAAAACAATCATAAACCTATTAAATTTAAATGCTAGCTTTTTTCATATTGAATTTCACAATTTTCCAAAATACATATAACATTGTCTTGAGTTTTATATAGTAGCAAGAATATATAGCAGTATATAGAATTCATATACAATAATAGGGCCACCCACACATATATATGACCTACATGAAAGCTTAACAGGTAATACTACACACTTACTACTATATAACATTTGGAAATCAGTAGGGCATCCTACCATGACATTTGTCAAACTGTCCATATGATACAGCCCATGGAATATGACTGTGCTTACGAAGCACAACTGACATCCCTTGAGGGGATTTAGTTCTTCAGAGGATGGCACATCTGTGTACTAGACAGACGGATTGTCTTTTAAATCTTTTTTTATTTCTTTCTGCAAGGATCTGCAAAATAAGACACTGCAAAAAGAGCACCTCTAATTTAAATCCAGCAACACTCGACTATACAACTATGGCGAATGAAATGCGACTTCAATCAATAAAATAATCTTTGGCACAGATAGATAGATGGATAGATAGATAGAATACATCTGTAGAATGAATGCATAGATAAGGTTTGTTAGATTCTTTGTTGTCAGATTCCCTCATTTGTATCTTAATGAGGTAGGTAGCCTTGTCCTTTTCCCAAAGCACTACTGGCCAGGCCGGCAAACCAGGCAGAAGCAAAAGAACTGATCGACTAGTTGTCTTAACTTGTCTCTAGTCAAGCAATGCCTCCCACAAGGAACCCGGCATCGTTGTTTCAGCAATATGACATTGTATGACAGATGATCACCAATTCACTGCACCACCAAAGTAGGGTCTATTGTTGTCAGGATACCATGAACGTGGTTTTTCACGGTGGGGTATCGCGGGACATTTCTGTATCAGTATACTGTGAAGCGCTAGTAGGGTCTCTGAGGCAGACTTTTGTTCTCATCCCATCCATGATTGCCTGACATAATGTGACACCATGGGGTTTGTACTCAGTATGTGGGTCAGCTGTAGCAAAAACATTCTTTGCCCTCAAAGATTGTCGTGTGACAGGACAAAGAGAGCAAATTGTTTTCCCAGAAGTGTTCGATTTCATTTTGTCTGGATGTCAGTTCTTCCTTGCATACTTATTGGTTTGGTATATTGGGAGCCTAAATAATATTTAGTAATTGATGCACTCAAATTGCTTGCTACACTAAGCAACAATGTCACACATTATCCATTTTCATCTAACAGCAGAGTTTTTGACAGAGCCGATAAACTCATTCAGTTTTTCTACTAGTTGTCATTAGCCAGAATAATATCAGCTAGTATTTCTTCTCAAGGTAATGCATGGCAGACTAGTACAGTCCACCTGACCAACAAAGTCGCATTATGTGTTCAGTATACAAGTACAAGTAAGTAAACAAATGACTGGCCATCAGTTTCAGTCACGCATGGAAGCTGGAGCCAATGACTTGCTTACCCATATTTCATTGACTTACTCAGTGCCATTTATGATGCATCATGAGAAGGGATACATTCTACAGATACTTTTGGAGAATGTTTTTATTTCTTTTATTTTATCATTATCTTTTTAATAGTTTAAATTTTTATTTAAATTAATATTTTATTATTTTACTTGATTTTTAAATTTTATTTTATTTATCATAAACATGTGTGTGTATATATATATATATAAATACATACACTGGATCCTTATATACACCAAAATGATTAATCTACAGAACATTATTCAATTTTGTGCACCAATCAATATTGTATATCAATATCATATCAGTATTATTGTGCATCAATAAATTATTCCACTACTTCCTACTGCATCTTATGACGAGTGTTTATTTTTAGGGAAAACGAAAAAAAAAAATCACACAATACCAATGTATATTCTGGTCACAATATTTCTTATTCACATGCAAAGAGTACAGAATCAATAATCACATTTAAATCTACCTTGTTAATGGTTAACTGATTCTTCTAAGTGTTTTAGTTCAGTTTTATTCAATATTTTATTTAATACTTTATTCATGAGCAACAATTGCCATTTACTAACATCATTACATGAATTGCCCTTTCTCCCTTGGAGAAAAAGGATGATAGTGATAAAAATCTAAGACCACGATCAGTCGATAGAAGACTCTAGATTCACATTAGGAATAGTACTGTACATTTACATAGTTATTGTCTTCTTTAATTAACAACCAAGGGAGTATTTCTCTGTTACTTTGATAATTTGCAAAATGAGCATAATCAAATTCTGAAACAAACCTTGCATTTCTTTGGCCTCGGAGGTAAGAACATAAGAACATTCGAGAGTTATTGCAAATGAGATGGAGTTCTACTTCCCATTAGGATATTTAATATCTAAGTGATGAGGAAATTTTATTTTGTGCTGACTTAAATAAATCTAAGAACCATGCCTTAACTACTCAGATAGGACATTAATCCCAAAGCTACATAACATTTTGTGCAAAGGAATGTCTTCTTTGCTTTAATCTAAACTCAGCCCTAGCTAGTATCCCTTTGTGGCCTCATGATTATGTAGCCTACGCTAGGGTTCACCTTCTCTATTTCCCTTCAAGGTTTTCAATATTTGGAAATCTCACAATATTCAAATTAGCTTGAGACTAACAAAATTCAGTGCTTTGAATCTATGTTTTTCCCTCTTTCTTAAAGACAGCTAGTGGTTCTCTAAGCTCCATATACTACATATCATCTGCAGTGCATGCTCTTATGCCCAAGATTATTTTACAATTAGTACTGCTGGTACCTTAGTCCACCCAGCTGACAAAATTATATAATATAATTTATAGAGATTTTATACCTCCTTTGTCATCAGCACAATGTTTTTCATTGTGCTGGTATCTGTGCTATTTATCTGTATTAAAAAGAGTCCTTGAACAACACACAGAAATTAGCTCCTAAATATAAATGTAAGTATTATCTGATTCTGGACATGGGAATCACATGAAGTTCATCCACGTGAAACAGCAGACATGGGCCTTACCTGAAGCTCATCTGGAAGATTTGGCCCAGGTTGACCTGCTGGGTCTTATTGTTGTACCCATGCAGCATTTCCCCAAAGAGGGTGTTGTTCACAATGGTGTTCTGTCGATGGCAGGAGGACCTTTCACACATCTCTGTCTGCATCACGCAGGAGCGGCCATCTGGGGCCAGCCGGTACTCCTCCACGCACCTGACATTTTTATACAATTAGAGTACAGAAGTAATTAACCTGCTCCCACCATTCTTTACACCTCCACAGAAAAGGATGTGAAGGCCAGGGTAGCAAAGAATAACAAGAAGGCGGAGCCTAACGGAAGCAAGGGCCGAGAGGGTTAGATCATTTTTCATTCATCCGTTACATTGTCATTTTCAAGTCCTGACAAATAAGGAGTCTGAACATTTTCCTGTTGTAAAGCAGCTTACAACGACAATAGGAAGTTGCATGTGCTTGATTCCGGGTTCTATTCTCTACCATACTCTGAGAATAAAAAGACAACCAAAATAAAAAAATAATCACTGCTTGACTACAAAGGTTTTAAATTCAATTCCGTAATGTAATGTAACAATACACAGCTTTAGAAGTTTGATTATTGGGTCCTGTCATGTAAATGTCAACTACTGGCAACCCTATAGATAGCATTTCTTCATAATGGCTTCTGTTTGGGCCTTAAAAGAATCTTTGATTTATGCAAAACAGGTCTATAAATTACATAAATGTATCAAAATTTGTCTGTACATTGCACAAATTTGCAAAATTCATTGAGAAGCGTACAGCAGGAAGTCAGCTTAAAGCAAGGAGGGCCGATTGTACTCACCCACAGAACATGTGCACATTGCTGGAGGTGGGATCATCAGCCAGGGGCAGAACCTGCTGTAGGCACAGCTGCTCACAGCCACCGTTAAAGCCATCTGAGCAATCTGTCCCCTTTGAGTGGTCATAGCACCCGGAGCCATCCTTCATAGGCCGCAAGCCTTCAGGACACTGGCATGGGGCAGAGAGGGAGTGGGCTCAACATCTGCAGAATGCTGTCAGAAAGATCTTCCCCAAGCATTTTTTTTTTCCTTTTCGTGTTCCATCTTGTTGGGATCATAGACGTGCACAGCAAGAGAGGGAGAAAGGGCTTGCAGTGGTTACAAGCGGATTTTCAGTTCCAGCCACTGGTCACTGGACAAACTCAGACACGTTGTTATGAACATGCAGCATGACATTTAAGGCTGCAGCAGCTTGAAAGCAGACCAGATATACTCACAGCACCAACTGGTAAATGATACAATGTGTCGCTGATACGTTAATGGATTTCACATAAGCCTATGTTACATTCATAATAAGACATGGCATGGCAGGTGATAGTTACCAATTCAAACCTACTCAGAAAATGAATTCTTAAATTTAACATTAATGTAGCACTTTTACAAAAGTAAACCATTTTACCTTATTGAACCTTCAGCAATTTGCCTTACAGACGTGGAGGTGATATACATATGAAAGGGGAGTACAAGTGACTATTTTGAGAAGCAGAATGCCCGCTACTGCCTGCACCCCTTCCTGCTGCGTTTAGTAATGAGACCCTGGGGAGCAGGAGTCCCTCTGAAAGGTCAGGCCCACAGATGCTGAGGTGCCTCTGTGCTTTCAGCTGACCATATTCTCACATACACGGCATTTTCCTCCGCATCTCATTTATCAATCCTTCTTTACTTGTTTACTGTGATTTTTTTGTAAAGCAGTATGAAAAATATTTTTTTGCCATTGGCTGAGCTCTTACATGAAGTCCTACTGAAATGCACTTCTGTGTGACATGCTCTTCTGTCTATTGGATTATATGCAAGATAGAGATTAGCCCAGGCTCATATTTATATTCTTCTATTCCATATGAATTCATTTGGTTTCCCAGTGTGTGACTCATTATCAGCACTCCAGTTCAATAACTTCAGTATATGATTAAAACTGATATTATCGCCGGGCCTGCAGACTGAAGTTATCGCGCTTCAGACATTTATTCACCTGCTCTGCTTTTATGCTTCATTTGGTCCTGCAGTGAAGCTTGTTTTGTTGTTGCTGTGCTGAGTTTCTCACCAGAGATTCTTTTGTCTTCTGGACCATGTCATATATAGTAGAACATAATGCTGGTTACAGATCAGCATTATCCCCAACTAAGGGCATGCCATTCATTTTACAAATCCACTGATAAGACACATAATGTAACTATAAATACCTATTTATTCCACTATATTCCACCATATTCCATTATTTATTCCACTATTTTCCATTATGGAAACCCATAAATTAATAAAAATCAATTTATCTAGTATTATAACTACTTTTCCAGTGCATGGCTATGACAGCCTATACAAGGAAGCACAAGACTTACACATTCACAAAGACTAAAGAATTTGGGGGGGGGGGCAACAAAAAAGTCTTTGGAGGGAGGGAGAAAACCAGTGAATAGGCACTACGCAAACAGCTACGGTATTAATAACAATGCAGCATGTTGTGGTGCATAGCTCCGTGGGGATATGAGGCCAGGGGTGCAAGTGCCATTGCTGGCAGCAATCATATCATCACTGGACCCTTGAGCTTAAACCCCCTTGAGCTTAAACCCTTATTGCCCTCACCCCCCATCCCCTAGCTCCTGGCTGACTTTGCTTTCTGATCCCAAGCATTTCTAACTTACATGCTGTTTTAGACGAAAAAGCATCAGCTACATAATTAAATGCCATGAATCAAATGAAAAACGTTACAACGGCGTATACTTTTTATGGTTCACGGTCTAATTATGATCATGGGGTATAAACTAACCGTGTGAGATGAGAAGACATGTTTATGCATGTGTAAGAACAACACAATATAATTACATACGGTCCCCAGACTCTGCTCTGCATGCCAATTGCCGGTAGTAGTACATGTATAAGTATAAATTCAACATTATAAATAATAAATAATAACAAAATAAAGCATAAAACTGATTTTTATCAGGGCATTCCCAGCTGAGACAATCAACATTCCAAATCAGCAAATAAGAAGTTACAGAACTTTTATTAAAATTGAGAATAACTGTGAACTGAGGCGATTAGTATGTGTTGTAGGGAGTGAACATCTGTTTATTCCGTACCAGGATGGGTGATAGGATGGATCAAAGGTAACTCTGTGTCCCTCCTGCGTTCCTGGCATTTACAATGAGTATGAAAGCTTGCTCACTCCCTTTGGACTATTGATTAATGGGGGTGAATACTTTCTGCTCATTTCATATTTTCCTCACTTGTTATTTTTGATGTGACTAGAATCAAATCTCAGTAAATTTCACTTTGAGTCGATGTTGGGGAAAGAGTCTGAAAGAGTCCGGTGGGGGTGACACCTCTCTCAGCATTTGCTTATGCGAGAAAGTGTGCTTAGAGAGAATCCGGACAAGAGCAGCATCACAGAACAAATCTACAAAGATGCTGTTGGAGCCATCGCATGAGGGATGACCTCTGATTAGTGCTGTCCTCTGATTAGACCCACAGTTTAACCACACATTTAAGATTTATAATTATAATCTTAACTGTATCATTTAGTTCAGCACCATAAAATACTGATTTATAATGTGAGTAAAAGTTATCCCCATATGCAGTGATGAATCAGATGCATTTCATGGCTACTTCACCCATATGAAAAAAACTGAAATATGATGATTTTAGGAGACTTTGTCTGTGATCTGAAGGATGCTGGTGAGATCCCAGGGTCAGCAGACCGATGTTACTGCTGGGCCCTTGAACAAGACCGTTAATCTCCAATTACTCCAGGGATAGTTTAGACTTGTTTTCTCAAAAAAAGTTGCTTTAGGATATAAGCATCTGTTAAATAAATAAAATATACATAAAACTGTGAGTATCATGTGATTACAGAAGCCAGTTCCCCCATTTCTGGAGTAGAAAAAAAAAACCACACACACAATTATCTCAGAATTCTGACATATTCTTTTTTTCCTCACAATTCATACTTTATTTCTTGCAATTCCCACTTTAATGGTTCAATGCAATGAGCAAACTGCAGTAGGCAGGAGCCACTTTGGCTGTATCTGCTCTGTCCAGGCATTTTAATATTTCCAATTGTGTGTGCCGACCCTGGAAATGATAATTATCCTGTAAATGTTAACCACGTTTGAAATGAAAAGGGCCAATAAAACTAATCAGGTGTGATACAGCCACATCTAATGTTAATGCTTTGTGCATTAGACCTACAGGACCCTGTAGCAGCCAATAATTCGATCTTAATGTAATAAAAGCCAATAGAGTAATAACTTACCAATACTGTACTAACATTTCTGAAACAAAAACATACATTATTATTACATTATTGATTTTTGTTGCACAAAATGGAAAAAAAATATTGTTATTGACAGTTGTTACATTAATGGTATTGGTTATTACATTATTGGCTGATACAGACCCTAATACTCATGACATTGCACATGTTCTAGTTACAGTAAAAAGTGTCTAACGTGTCTTTCAAGCTGCTACTAGAAGTCCTAGGCAAACTCTGGCATCACAAGAATAAGTGAATAACTCAAACCAAGCAAATGAAGGCAGTTCTAGTGCCAACCTGTTTTATTGCTTTCAAAATATAACAAGCTAACATGATTCAAACTACTTGCCAGCAGATTACATTATCCGAATAATGCGTGTTTGTGAAATCTTCATAAACAGCATCCTGCAGAGGAGGTGACACTGCATGGTTTGGCTAAAAAACTCTGATTTAATAAGTTGGAATTCTGAGATAGTAAGTCAGAATTTCAACTCAATAAATCAGAATTCTGAGATAAATGTGTTTTTTCGACTCCAGATGAAGGAAATGGATTTGCATACGTTATTCCCATAATTGTTATTTTTAGTTTCCGAATCTTTAATTTCCCACACTGTGGCACCGTTACCAGCAAAACTGAAAGCATTCACTTGAGAGGGCAGAAGGAGGGCCAGTGTGTGCCCCAATGATCTCTTCTAATTAAGACCCCCATCTGCCTTCAGTTTTTTTTTCCCTCGTGGGCCAAGCAGAGCACTCCTCAGTGTAAGCAACCAGGAAGATTCAAACACAGACCCGTAGGAGGTACTGGCAAGTGCAGATACATTGACTTCATTTAAACTGGCTAACTGGTACCAATTAGCTTTTCTGGCTGTGGAACTCCTGGTCAAAGTAAGATAATAATACGACTTGTATTCAAAATGTGTTCTGGACTAGAGGACCCAGCCTATTTCACAAAATGAATTATGGGGGGGGTGAACTCCCAGTGGCTGCAGCTCATTAATCTTCTTGATTGTCTATTTAATAAGATGGCGATGGAAATGTATATCGTATGTTTGTGCCTCTCTGTCCTTGGATGTATAGTACAGCGTAGTATGTTTCACACTGCATGTGAACTAATGAACTCATAAAACTGCCCGGCACAGAAAAAAGGCTGAACAAATATAAGACATTAGCAGTCTAACTGACGTTTTGGCAGACTATAAAAACTGAGAATAAAAGACAATATACAGTCGGACCTCGCTAAGTCGAACTCAATGGGACCAAAAAAAAAAACAGCGTACAGTAATAGGCGCGGGTTAGTCAAGGACATTTTTCCAGCTTAATTGTTATATAACCGTTTATTATATTGTCGTTTTATACGTATACATGTAGGCTAC
>JAODKN010000041.1:17044674-17061315 GCA_026774425.1 Petrocephalus zakoni
TACGGAGGTTGGGAGCCGAAAAGGTTTCGAGTTAAGGAGGTTTAAAATACATTGGTCTTATGGGAATTCGGCCGGGGCCTAACGAGTGATTCGACATAGGGAGGTTTTCAACTTAAGGAGGTTCGACTTAGCGAGGTCCAACTGTATTAACATAAATTAGAGCAAATTGAGCTAAAAAAATATTGCACTCTGACAAGCCGTACTTGCCAAAATGCGCTAAAATAAAGTGGCCACCATGTCAATAAATACAACAATCTGACAATATTTAACCCAACCAATCAATGGAGGTGTTATTCTTCGATTTACATATAATAGGGGGTACAAAGGAGGCAGATGGTGATGGATGGCAGGCAGTGTTTAAGTGGTACAGTATAAGAAGTCAATATTGCATTCTAGTGGAGATATAAAAAGAGTTACTAGGGTGCATTATTGATTGGGCTGCTGATGAGCAGGAGAAAATGCCAAATTACAGTTCTCCAACCAAGAAACAATAAAGGTTTCATAACCACTATTATCATATAGATTATTGTTAATGTGCTAGAACAATTTGCAAATACAATTCTGAAAAGGTGTACAGCTCATATATAGACCTACGGGAGTTTGGGCAGGTATATGGTTCAACTGACGTTCCCCAATGGACCTGACAAAAAGTATAAACTTTCATATCTATTCAAGTGCATTTTAAAATTCTGAACTAAAGGTAAATGTCAAAAGATTCACTGATATCAAGTAAAAGTGACTAATAGCAACTGCATGTGGCATTATAAAAATGAACTGCTTAACTTTAACTAATAATAATCCACTAACTTAACACCAGAACATAAATACTTTATATCACATGGACGCTGAGTTTCTGGCTGATATGTTAATAAAGCAAACAAATAAAGCAGGATACATTATTAAGTTCTTTTGTAATGATATTCATATAAGCTTTATCTGCATCTGCTATATTGTCATGATTTATATTAGCATTTAAATCTGCATTCATGAAGTATATATTTTATGCCAAAACAATATGACAACAGGATGGGCTGAGACATGTCTCTTAATACAGTGTGAGCGACTGGTCGAGAGAGGAGAGGGGATCCAGCTGATTTCATCCACACTCTGCTGACCCTGCAGTCCCACCGAGTCCTAATGGAATGTTATAACGATTAAAGAGGAGGGAAGAAAAACCTGAGAGCACAGAACAAGGCCACTCAGCAGAGAGCTGAAAACCACTTTCACAGATGAAAGGATTCCGTGCAGTTTAATTAAAACACTCTAGAAGTCATCCACTGGACCAAACTGAATGAAATACAGGTCAAGCAAATGCAAGATCTTTCCTCGGTCCACAATGTAGTCTACTTAGGTCACTACTAAACACCTAATAACACCGAACCGACATAATGGAAGAAAACATGATCCTGGAGGGCTATATTTCCCACTGTACTTCCTGGACAGCTGCACTCCTTTGATTGCAGTACCATGGAATAAAGAAGGGTAAATTAAATTCCATTATTACAAAATGGGTATACAAAGATAAAAATTAATGTAATTCATCAGTGTTCCCCTTATTTTTTTAAATTAAATTATTAATACTGTTGTGAAGGGTAAAGAATAGGCAAATATATACTTTTTATTTGAAGCTGCAGTATATCTACATTTACTGATGTATCTATGCCTAGCAACAGCCTAATAGCAAACAAAACCTTCCCCGGGCAAGAGTTCAGTTTCTTGCTTAAAACCAACACTGTGGTGATATCTAACAGACATTTTGATCAAAATGCTATTTCTTTACCACAGACATGAAATTTAAATATATATAAAAAATTTTAGATATTTTATATTTAATATTTATTTAATATAAATATTAAAATATAGCCTATTTTTTTTCCACATACGGACAGGTTGACGATCCCTGCTTATAACAATAAGTTAGCTATTTGAACAGCATATCATAAAAAGGGGTGACTGAATTGCTAGCTAAGTTATGTATAGCAGGTATTTTTTGCTTGTTTGGTGATAAATCTGTTGTTATATTTGTTTATTATTTCTAACTACTGCTATCAAATAGTGCTATCTATTCAGTAGAGGGCATATCCCAAATGTCAACTGCTTTGTTTTTTCTTGCAAGGTAATGCAATGAAGACCAAAGCATGAAAACATTAACAAAAGTGAACTATATCTAGTTATCAGTGTACTTATTCCTTCATATTCCTTCTCATATTACTTCATTCCTATAAATTTGATTACTTTCTTTTTTGTCCTGTACTGCGGACATGCAAGAATGCATTTCTTACTAATTGGCATTTACTGAAAAAGCCACTTAGCCTTTCAGCTAACGCCACTCTGGTTTTCATAATCAGTCATTCTATGAACACAGACAACAGGAAATTTGAAACATATTAATTCAAAATTGTGTCTGCCATAGATTTTCATTTGTAAGAGTTTTATAAATCTGTACATTCTTGTCATTTTCTTCCTGTTACCGTAGCTTCTACTCCGGAAAGTCGCAACTGGACAAGGCCTAAAAATGGAGGCCCAAAAATTGCTCCGCAAGTGGCAATGCTAAGTATGGCAGCTGCAATAAGCCAGAGCTCCTCATTGGTTTCCTGATATTTTAGAACTTAAAATGCACGTCATCAAGCAGGGACCCAGGCAGCAAGTGTATCAACGGGAGGACCCAAAGAGCAATTCCATTTCCGCAATTTCATACAAATACAAGATAAAAAAGGCAGAAAACTGTGTAGGAAGCGATATTAGAAATGGTAGGGGAGGGAGGGGGAAGCAGTGCACAGGTGCTTGGACCAAATGGAAGGGACTATAGCAGATTACTAAAGAGTTTCTCAGTGCATTTCTACATAATGTTCTGCCAAGCTCGTGTGTTCTTAAGGGTCAGGGTAGAGGCTCCTTCTCCACTGAAATGGGGTTATCCAAAGCAGCCACATGATGGCGTGGAGGGGGACTCGCAACACGATTTAGTCCTTAAAACAATCATTGAAGATATCAGCAAAGGAACACTGACAAGAAAAAAAAAATAAGATAAAATGACCAGCCACAAATACATTAGTCTTTGTTGAAGTGCGAGAGGAAGCAAAAAAAAAATTAGCAGACCACAAGACATCTCTTACAACATGGCATAGGACAAGATGATGGAAAACATCTCAGGTATACCCGAAGCACCACGAAGAGCACGCTGAAGCCAGATGCAATCTGTTTCACACGCAACGAAACAGCTCATCGTGCTGGAACAGTCCCATGGGAGGATACTTAAAGGAGGGACATATAAGGAAATAAAAACAAGAGACTCGTAGATAAAAGTCAGCAGATGAGACAGAACAAGGTGTACTGTGACTGAAGTGGGTCACAGAGATTCACAGGTCAATCTGTCGGCAAACCTCTTGGAGTGCCTGGCAATTGCTTATTTCATTTAATTTAGGCCATGAAAACAAAAACTGCACCATGCTAACTGACATATTGTAGAAGTAGTGGAATAAACACTTCAATTTCTCCTTCCTTGTTTACGTGATAACAGATACAATCACTTTCACAAGGGCTGCCGCGGCTGCAAGTTAATTCCTCCTAGCACAAAATTTTAAATATATATACAGCACTTGAACTCCGTTATTTATTTGCCTGCCATTTTACACCTTGTGAACATTTGACAGGTCTGGCCGAGAAAGGAAAAGTATTCTGCCAGAAATCACTAAATCCAGTAAGTTCACCTGCTGAAATACTCAGGGCTATATGTACAGGAAGGTACACAGTATAGTCTGATTCTGTCACTGAAAGTGTTACAGACCAGAAAGACAGAAACAGCACGGAGAACAAGAATTCGATGACCTAAATGTCATCCTTTCTGAGAGGAAAAAAACAATTATCATTACATTTGCTGGTAATAAATACATACACTTTACCAGCAGCCCTTTATTCACCTTAAATATTTTAAGACATTAATTATGCTTCATGTGATCAATCATTTTAGTTAAGCTTTTCTTCATCTCCCATCATTTTCCATTTAATATGAAAATAAAATCTTGCATGTTTTTCTCTTGAGAAATATCAATATGAGATCATCTCATCCTCAATTCAAACAAATATATTACTGTCATGTGAAAGAGAAATCACACACCTTTCACGTCTAAGGCCTTAGCAGGTCGTCTGGCACCTTGCAGTCACTGAATTGCCCATGAACTCTGTATAGCAAAGTATTACAGATTCAAACGTGGGGCCATCCATCCGACACCTAAAGCTTAGCCGAAACTGGGTTGTGCAACAGGACAGTGATCCCAAGCAAACCAGAAAATCTACAGCAGAATGGCTGAAAATGAAAAGAATTAAGGTGTTGCAGCAGCCCAGTCAAAGTTCTCAAGACCTCAACACGATTGAAATGCTGCGACAGGAACTTAAGAGAGCTTTGTATAAATGAATGCCTGCAAACTTCATTGAGCTAAAAGCAACGCTGTAAAGAGGAGTGGGCCAAAACTCCTCTTCAACGATGTGAGGGACTGATAAAATCATGCAGAGAATGATGCTAATGGTGACTCTACAAGCTCCTGAATCATGGTGTACACAGTCTTTCACACGATTCCTCCATTTTGGCTTCATATCTGTTAAGTAAATAAGGACAGGGTGGAATCTGTTGTGTGCTGTTTTGCTACAAAGACATCTACCTATGTTCAGGATGTCGAATCGGTCTCAGACTTTAAATCACAACTGAAGACCTATTTCTATGGCTGCTGGTGCTGCTGTACATGCCATTTTTCCCTACTATGCTTGCCCATTAGTGTGTCAATGCATGCTTTGACCATCCATGCTCTCTGCTCCCCACATGAGCCCGGCGTGGGCACCATCTGAACTGGAGTGCTGGTTCAGTCCCATGGAGGAGTGACATAGTAGATATGACTTACAACCTGTAACATCATGGGTGCAGCTTTCAATCTGCCACCCTACATAGGCCGGCTGGGAGAACTGACTCACCGATGGACTTTGGCTTTGACCTTGATCACAGTTTACACCTTGCTTTTATCAAGCAAGCCTACTCTTTCCGTTTTCAGTAATGTCAGCATGCCCATTATGGTTGGGCTGCCAGTTGACCTTGGATCCCCCAGAGGTTTGTTTCCTCCCTATTAAGGAGTTTTTGGTTCCTCTACTCCGTTGTCATCTGGCTTTCTTTATTTCAGTTCCTTTTCCCTGTTTTCTCTGATGCTCTCTAAATGATGCTTTAATGTATCAGAACACACCCATGTAAAGCACCCTGTGGTGACTTTGTTGTGAAAGGCGCTATATAAAAAACTGAATTTAATTGAATGTCGAAATGTCAGGCATCTGGTAGTAAAACTGCAATTTGATGCATTATTATTCTTATGAATGCTTAATAATCCAATAATAATGTGTTTATGGGAATTCTTGTCCATTTTTGAGGTCACACACTGATGTTGGCAGAGAAGGCCTGACTCGCAGACTCGGTCGTATTCATCCCAAAGGGGTTCTATCAGGTTGAGGTCAGGGCTCTGTGCAGGCCAGTCAAGTTCCTCCACACCAAACTCGCTCATCCATGTTTTTATAGACGGTGATTTGTGCACAGGTGCGCAGTCATGTTTGTACAGGAAGGGGCCATCCCCAAAATGTTCCCACAAACTTGAGAGCATGAAATTGTCCAAAGCCATATGGTAAATTTCATCGCCAGCTCAATTTTAACTTCACTGGCTAAATAACTTGATGGGGTATTGATTAGTCAAACATGGTTTGCTAGTGGTCGAGTAAAAAAAATACAAGGGTGACCTGGATGGTTGCTGCAAATACTGGGACGGCTAGAAGTGGTTTTAAAATGGCTAAGCTGATACATTTCAACATACGTAATTTGAATTTATATAATAATACGTAATTTGAGTTTAACATCGACACAAAGATAATATAAACTTAATTTTCTTTAACTTTTGCACAGTACTGTATATAAAGTGTTACTTCAGTTGTATAACTGGCACAGTAACATTGTGTATGTTTACAAGTTTACAAATGACATATTCCTTGTCTCCAGTGTACAAAAATGAATTCTTATAATCTGGACATTAGAAGCCATTAGAAAAAGAATATATAGGCCAATGGTTGTGTGAATAAATTAACACCGGAAAATGAAAAGAAAAACACATAGTTTTTCTATACAATGTCAGCAACAATCACTTTTTATTATTCAATATTCCAATATGCATATTATTATCATCACTGTCAGTGTTATCATTATAATTATTAATTTTATTATTATCATCATTATTTTCTTTCTCATTATTATTATTATTGTTATTATTAGTAGTATTATTACTGTCATTATTATCATTGTTGTTATTATTATTAGAAAGAGTATAATAGATGGAATGACACTGAAGTTTTGAATTTGTCTATTTGCTTAATATTATTACAAGGTACAGTATATTGCCACTTGACATATCCCGGGCTGCTGGCAAGTAGCCAGTCTTAGTGCCCTGGTTTCATTCCACATGTTGATTGATGACCTTAAATTGCTTCTGACATGCGACTGAGAGTGAATGTGTGAGTGAGTGTGATGCGACAGGCGTTCCCTTGTGTGATGCAAATGAGTGATTATTAAAAATGTATCAGAAAATGGATAAATGGGTGGAACATACATATAATACAAAAACTCAACCAGCATTTTTAGTAAAGAGGTAAAGGTGTAGCACTGATTATTTAATCAGCAATAAGATATATAGTTGAATAAATTAAAGTAAACCAACGGGGTGCAGCGGTTAACACTGTTGTGCTCACACCTCTGAGACCCGGGTTCAAGTTTCCGCTATGGCTCCTTGTTTGCATGCTCTCCCGGTGTTTCTGACGTGTACTCCAATTTCCACCCACAGCCCAAGGCCATGCAGAGGCTAATTGGAGTTATCAAATTGCCTGTAGGCCTGAGTGTGCCCTGATACCCCATTCTTGGTCGTTCCCTGCCTTGTGCCCATTGGCTCTGGACCCCCACAACCCTAAATAGGTCAAACAGTTTCAGAAAATGGATGGATGGAACAGAATTTCATGTAAAACCAGACTTAAGAAAACTTTTTTTGACAATACAGCAGTGATTACTGGTACCAAATAAATGCCATATTCCTGTTAGAATGATTGGTCTTAATTGAAATAATAATGGTGTCAGATGCCTTTTAAATGAAATTGTAATGCCAGGGCCATGGCAGGCAAGCTCTCTTTTAGATTTATAACCAAAACAGCACTGAATAAATAGTTTCATTATTGTAATAAATGCCATAAAACCATTTTCATTCAGAGACCGTAGCCTGAAAACACAATTGAAGAGGAATGATTTACTATATAAAAAAAATCCACACTAAGACAAACTTTAAACAGTTTTCAGAACCAGTTACACCAATCAGTCAATCTGTCAATGTGTAGCCGTGCAGGCAGGAAGAAATAGCCTTTTAGCAAATCCAGGGCCAAGTGAAACTTAAGTAAGTATTCTGATAAGAACACATTTTTCCAAAGTAGTTCATGTTTTTCTTTTCTTTTATTTCTTTTTCCCAATTGTGTTTCAAATGTAATTTCCAAAATTGAATGCTGACATTTTCAATGCGTTAAACTTTTCATTTTATTCTGAAATCAAAGCCCCCTGAAACATAGGAAATGCCCCAGATTGACTGATGAAAACCTGGGATATACTGTACAGTAAAATTAATAAAACATGCGATTTGCTGGTATGTGCTTATTAAATGTCATGTAATTCGTATGACTAATATATGCTCCAGATATCTGCGATATGGCTGCTTTTGGAAGAAAATTGGCCAAAAACCAATAGGCTTAATTCAGTTACACTCCTTGCAGCAACTTAAGTTAGTTTGCGGAACAAAACACATGATCTGATAATTGTAGTGGTTATTGGTTTGCTTAGTTTTTGACTGGTCTGCTCCTAACCCAAATTATTAATAAGCAATTTTATTTTTATTGCATAATGCAAGGCTTTACAGAAACTTATCTATTGCATTATAGCAGAAATGCCTACACTTCTTAATTTAATGCTGCATTGAATATGTCAGAATAACATGCTGAAAACACTATAATATGCATTTAGTTTTAAGTTGCTTACTGTGTGATCAGTGTCAGAAAAGGTTGTGTTTTATGCACCAAGTACAGATATATAGTTGTAGCTGAAAAGTGCAGACATGCTACCCTGGTGGACTAGCTCCCTTAGAATTTATAGAATAATGCAATTCACATAAAAGAACTCTATCTATAAAAAACATCAGTGGAAAATTGTATTCATCTCAAAATTGGCAGTAAATCTCACATAAACAGCACTGCAAATATGCCTTTGGACTGCTGTAATAACCTAAAGGACATTTACAAATCGGCATGGTGCTATTTAATAAACAATCCCTTCATGCCATGTATGCCTTTCACCCCAAAAAACTCTGTTTCAACCAAATATATCATGGAAAAATGTGACATTGATCCCTGCTTTTCCACTCATGGGCAAAGTATGCCTTAAAAACAGCAATGCCAGACACTGGCAAAAGGACTGTTCTATACTTTTAAGCAAATATCTTCATCACCTAGAATGAATGGAAAAAAAATTTAAGGTCAGGAGGATTTTATAGAAATGTTTTTTTTTTGTAAATTTGTCACTAAACCTGAATTGCTTTGACTTTAAGAAAACATAACTGTCCATCACTCTCCCTGACAGGTTCATTTATGGACTCAATCCATAATAACTCAGCATAAGACGGAGAATTTCAGGTTCAGCCTAGCGATTTGGCTGCCAGTCAATAACAACATCAGTAACATTGATTTGATTGCTTTATGAGTTGCACACACCCACATGCCAAGCTCCTACTACATCGATACAGTCATTGTAATAGTATTACAGTGCAGTAGTATTACAGTGCAAGGCAGACAATTCATAAAAGACAAATTAATCATTGTTGGGAGCACAAAGGTAACAGCACAACACATTTTAAAATGCTGCTTTCTAAGAATTCACCAAGCGCAGTTGAGGTGTTAGGTAATTATTTTGTATATATGCAGCTGTTACTCTTTACGTAGCCAGAAGCAATGCTGTAACCCTGCTGATCTGAGAATGGCTACTTAAAATAAGATCTACTTGGCGTAGCATACAATAGCTTCAGAAAGTCACACTCCCTAACAGCTCCAGGGATGCTGGATGGTATCCAGACTGGGTCTGATCTCACATTCCAGAGTTTGCATGAAATGTTGACCAGAAACTGACTCAAAATGGCCAATTGTGGCTGGCAGTGAATGTTTGTGTGTGCGTTGGTAGAGAGCTTGGACCCTTTCTGCTTACTCTTTCCTTACCTTCCCACACTTTCCTAACTAAGTTCAGGATCACCATGACACAAACTGTATATTAGAGGGTGACCGATATCGGTTTTTCAGGGCCGAAATCAATACCGATTATTACTGGTTACTGGGGTGGATGGCCGATACTTGGAACTTGCCTTTATGTTTTTTCTTTTCATCCATTTCTAATGAGAATTTGAAGATATAAAGTGCGCTATTAAAGTAAGGCTGCTCTTTTTAAAGTGAATGTTACCTTTAAAATTAATGGCAAATGATTGATTATACAATATAAAACAAAAAACGTGTATATACTCTTTACAGATTCATTCATAAGATTCATAAGTATTCATAACACTGGTGCAGCAAGAATAAGACATTAAAAATAAAGCATCAATGTAAGCGTGATACTGTATAAGTACTGTAATGTAAAGCAAGAGAAGCAGCGCGGAAGCTCAAATAAGGTCCTGTTGTAACATTAGCTGTCGCAGCTACATAACGCTATTAACACTCATTACAAGTAACATTGCTGGCTCATATGTCAGCGTATTGCAGTCACTAAGGGGAAAAACGGTCTCTTTTTCTGAATTAACAAGATACACCTTACATAAAGACACACTTGGATGATGTTTTGTTTCATTTGCTGAAAGCATGACGTTTCCGTAGGCTGACGTGATCGCAACAACAAGGGCATTTTCAGCGGTGTAACTGGAAAAGCAGGCATGCTTTTCGTTATTCTAATTAATAATAATAAGCTCTATGGTGTTTTGTAACTTCAGTGTGTAGGACTGTAATGTTTTAATTTAGCTGCTTTACCTTCCAGTCTCAGTAACAGCCCACGCTCAGCTAAAACTCCGCTCTCCTCTTCTCCTCCATGGGGCTTCACGCTGCGCTTGTGTGTGAGTGGGGTGTGAGTGACAGCAAAGTTTCAGTGTTGATTGGCTATTACTTGTGCGACACAGCCAATCAGAGATTGTTTTGGGGGGGACATTAAATAAAGCAGCGGGATGAGAGCAAAGAGCACAGAGGCAGAGACAGCGGCGGACCCATAGAATTGCACCTTGTAATTACATAATATCGGTGAGTGTCAAAAAAAAATGCCGATACCGATAATCGACAAAATATCGGCTAATATCGGCTCCTAATAATCGACCAGGCCGATAATTGGTCGACCCCTATTGTATATATATATATATAGAGTTACTGAAAAATATGATAGATTAATGGCTGGGGAACATATTGTGAAAGCCGAAACTCAATACGCGTCTTAAGAGAAGAATTAACTGATATTTCATCCTAATTCAGCAACAAAATACCTGCATTTTTATTTTGAAATGAACAATAGTCTCATAATCTACAGCAGAAAAATAAAGTTATATATTCAGCTAACTTTTAGAGTAAAGAGTGGTGATTATTTCTACCCCCAGATGCATTGTAGTTTCCTTTCAGGGTAATTAATTTTGATTAAAACTACAAAAGGTGGCAGATGTTTCTCAAATGAGATTCGAAAGCGACAGCTGGCGTACTAGAACTCCATATGTAATTATATACAATTGTTGCTCTTTGGCTAGCCATGTATGGGGACTGTCCCAGCAATAAATATAGTATATATAAAGTATATATGCAGGAAGTAACCAATTATTGATGGTTAAAAATATAGTTTTTAAATAGTCTATACACCCGTATTGAAATTAAAGTTTTTTGATGTAAAACCAGAAATCAAGAAAAATATTGTCAAACATTAAAATAATATATTCAGCCCAAACCATGCGGGAAAAAACAGACAATGGTTGGAAATTTTGGCTTGGATTCTTTTTTTATTATTTGGATAGATAATTCCATCTATCTAGACTAGAGCTCATAAGATGAGAATCAGCCACACAAGCATGATGCTGCCACCACTATGCTTCACAGGGTGTGGTGTTCTTTGGATGATCAGCAAGATTTTCTGGGGAGAAAATATCTGCTGGCTTCTGGTGGAAAGCTGGAGATGCATTTCACCTTCCAAAATGTTAACGGCCTTAAACACACATCCTCGTTTACCAAGGATAGGCTTCAGAAATCAAAGTCTTGGAATGGCCCAGTCAGAGCCCACACCTCAGTCCCAATCTCATAGGAAATCTAGAAAGACCTAAAAAGGGCTTTGCGCATGAGATCCCCTGTCAATTTGAAGGAACCTGAACTTTTTCAGAGAAGACTAGGATAAAATCGCAAAGGCCAAGTGTGCAAAGTGAGACTTATTCACAATGATTTAATGTTGTAATACATACAAAGAGAGCTTCTCCAAAGTAGTAGTTGATGGGGATGTGCACACTTAAGAACCCAGGGTGCTGTAGGTTTCTTTTAATAAAAATTATTTCCTACTAATTATCTGTTTTTCACATTAAGGACAGAAATGTATAATGCCATTTCAGGATTTCTTGATTTCCACACAAAAACCTGCCATTTCAATAAGTTTGTGTAGACTGTTAGTCTGTTCATATCCCTTTTAAAGTCAACTATCTTTCATAGAGTAGCAGTTTGATTGAAGGGGATAGCAACAGTATCTGGCCCAAATGAACTCGCACATAGCTCAACCCCCAACAGCATAATGTTGTTAGTTAATCTCTGGCAATCAGTTAAAACTAGATTGTACCAAAGATGCATAAATAAATGCTTAGAACACGTTTGTTGTGCACAATGCCTCCCGACCCCGGCCTGCCATTGCATTAAATTTTCCACAATGTTGTGCTGTCATAACTGGATAAATATTCTTTGCTATAACTTGTTCTGCAAGGCTAGCAGCCTATGCTGCACTTTCTACAGTCACTATTCCAAATTAGTGTAGGGAGCAGTGTGGCTAGCCCTGTATCCCAGCATCGCTGAAGTTACCAACGTAGGAAGGTTACACTGTACCACGCAGCCTGAGGAGTCCACTCGCCGATCTGACACGCACTTGAAGTTCTTCCTGCAGCCACCATTGTCCCTGGAGCAGTCGCGAACTGGTCCAAAGGAGGAGAGCAGGTCATCCACTGTCTCAAAATGTGTGGACCTGATAGACTCTTCCCTGTGAACAGTAAATAAAATGCACATTTTAGTGCTTCCAGGAAAAACTGGCACATTCCACTGTCCCAGTGAATTGATCTTGATATATGCTCCATTTATCCTGGCATAAAGAAATGACCAGCTATGTGATAACACTGCATCTCACTGTAATATTGTTCTTCTAGGATACCTGACGCCAGGCACCTATATTCAAGATCGCAAACTTCCCAAAACACTAGGATGGCTCATTAATATTTAATTCATACCCATTCAGTTCTGTAAATATTTCTTTTGCAAGAACAATGCATAAATACATCCATAGATACAATTTTAACAGGATAAGTCTTAGACTGGAAGTTGAGTGTTGCTAGTTTTAATCCTAATCTATGCAAGCTGATTTTGCATGTCTTTGTAGTATATGGAGGTTTTCTGCAGATGCTTTCTGCTTTACTTCTACAGACATTTATTTCTGGTAAGTCTATATTCCTATAAATGCGTGTCAGGAATGATCCCATACAGCACATACCAAGATTTCCTATGCAATGTGTCTATGATTCTATTGCTGTGATTATACTGCTGTTTTACTTGCATTATAAATTACATTGAAATACTGTACACACATGATTTAACGACTTACTGTGTTAAAGTTTGCTTCTTGGTTTATGAAATTCAAAAGACAGCATTACATTATCAAGTGCTTAAAACCATAAAACAGAATTAAGATTTAATTTAAGAAGGTAATTGGGCTGATGCAAATGCGACTGATGGCTCTTTGTTATGGCACAGTGTAATGAAAGGTATATAATTCACAGGCATCACAACTCATCCGCAAGCAAAATGCTATGTTGTATAAACGTTTCCACAAAGGAGGCCTAACTGTTTTTTTTTTTGTAAGATGAAGGTAACCTCCAGAAATTAGACAGGCATGGAAACATATTAATGAATTGTTCTTGTTTACCTGAATGATCAAAGGGAAGAGGCACATTTGCAGCTTTTCAGATCTTAGAATGGTTACCATGTCAAAGGGCAGATTTGGTAGTGAGACAATATGTATTTACATATCCAGACAAACAAATCATTATTTTGAGAAAATACTTCAAATGGAAAATGCTTCAGCCAGGTGGGAGGAGCAGGTGGGAGCCGTGGGGTCGTTACAGGGACAAGGGCATCTCTGCTGCTTCTGCTCAAGCTAAGACTGTTGACATGACTGAACATGTCCCATGGCAACCAAGTTGGCATCACAGGGGCCTGTCAGATCAGATTAAGTGGCCGCCTGATTTGGATCTTCACAGAGATGACTGTGACTGGTTTACAGGGTATTAGCAAGTAATTATATTTGTAATATAATGCAATCAGGCCATGCCAATTTTGCTGACAGCAACAGGCCTCGTCCCGGCAGGACAAGGCAGCTAATTGCTGATCATTGGTCCTATTGTCTGAATTTTAAAAAATGAAGGCCAAAAAAAATCTATGACACTGAAGGTCATATATAATCTCCCTTCTGTCCTATTGTTATATTTTAATTTCCAGGTTGGAACTAACACTAAGGAGTTTTTAAAATATATTTTCATCAATTATAAAATCATATAACTAGTACAGGTTATACAACATATGAGCATGATTACAAAAAGCGGCATATAAAACTGGGTAACCTTGTGTCAAAAATTATGGAATTTATGCTGAATCTTGAATAATGAGTGAATTGATGTAAGTGTACATATGTCCAGTGTACACATCTCCAAAGAAATAAGGTAATGCTTAATTGCTTAAAGACCTATGCTGAATTTGTGATTATACATTTGCAGTGAAAATGTAAAGAATAAGTTTACATAGTTTGTTATATTAATTTTAATTGCAGCTTTAACTTGAAGCAAACCAACTTCCACAGACGCACAAATGATACCCTTTCCACAGAAAAGTGAAAATTCAATGGCGGGTCCTGCTATGCAGTCCTGAGTGAGTATCCTCCATTTACATTTATTACTATTCTTTCTAACAAAACAGAATAAACATCAAACTAACTTTCATCATCAGCTTTAAATACACATGCAGGTGAAATATCGTTGTCATTGGTCATAGTGAAATTGAAGAAGTAAAAAATAGAAAATAAATTCTGAGAATAGAACATGACTAGAACTACATATGGATTATATGCATCCGTCTGTTGGGGGCAGTGGCATCAGAGCAGGCGACTGAGATGCTGAGCAGACTGAAAATGGTGGCTGGCTCGCTACTGGGGACACCCTGGAACCCCAAGAGGCGGCCGTGGAGAGAAGGATGTCACACAAGCTGCTTTATGGACGATATTATGCACCCCCTGGCAACCTAGTGGCCGGACAACAGAGTGTTTTCACTGAGAGAATTCTTCAGTGCCACTGCAATAGGCACCGTTGCAGGAGGTAATTTCTGCCCATGGCAATAACCATCTATACTGATTCGGGAAGAGGAGTCTCCTTTGAAGCAGTACACAGTGCACAGCGGACACTTACACTTATTTTGCACACTAAGGTATTTTTGCATATTTGTAATTTTGCATATTTGTACATACCTATTTTTGTAGTTTGTAATCTGCCATTATGTCTGCCCTTATCCTTACCGTATCTGTGTGCTCCTGTCATTTATGTAATGGCTACTGCAACACAAGAATTTCCCCTTGGTAATAAAGTAATTTGAATCTGAATATAAATATCATGGCATATTAAAATTATATAAATATGACATTGTAAGACATGGACATTAGGACAGAGACAAAATATATACACCTAACTACCTGATTGGTGAGGAAAGACTGGGAAATAAGGATTAATTAATAAGGTTTATTAATTAATAAGGTTTAATTCTGGCTGAGCAGAACAAGGTCAACATTTTTTATATAGCACATTTAAAACAACCAGGGTTGACCAAAGTGCTGAACAATGCATTTCAGATATAAATACTAAAATAAAACTAAAACAGATTCCTAAAATAAAATAACATCTGTAATAAATTTCAAAATTTAGTTTCAGATGTATGAGTCCAGAGATATTAATCCTTTCAACAGACCCAGTCATAGACTGGGAGGAGCCTGACTGTTCAGGAGCCTGAGGAAAAAAGTTGTTTATAAGCCTCCCTGTCCTACACCACTACATCCATCAACACTACAACTTTACTGATGTAAGTTATCATGTAATGAGCCAAACATATTTATGAACTGTGGGACTGTTCTATGATGCAATCAACAGCTTCTGGCCTAGGCAGTGCAGCATTCCCTAGGGTTAGCTAGCCATAGAGGGTTGGTAGGATGAGGATATCACTACCTAGCTATCCGGTGAGCTACAAAGTAGGAAAACATTGTGTTAGCTAGTTATTAACCCTAGTACGTTTGACTCATCATTAGTTGAAAATTACACACCAGTCTTTCATTTCTCACTCTGATCTAAACCCTTTATTTCTACAGATGTGTCCAGGTCACATCTCGCAACATCTGATAACCCCCCGTTTCTTCTGCTACTACTTTAAATATGACATCCAGCCCTACATGACCTTCTCTCCCAAAGACACCAAAGTCAAAACCTGGATGAAGGATCAGCATGTCCACCTGAACCTTTCAAAGGCTGAGCTTCTCGTTCTCCCTACCAGCCCTACAGTACCACTCAGCATGACAGCACTGTACAGTCACTGACATTGTCATTATCACGATCTAAACAGGAATCGATGTGATATCACTGATAACTGGCTATCCTTTTCTGACCAAATTCCAGCTATTTCCTGGTCTTGCATAATGGTGTTGTTTTGTTCTTATGTTTACTGCTGATAATTGTAATTTTCAGAGAAAAATAATTCAGAATTCAAGCAGAATTCAAGCAGAATTCAGGGGGATTACTACAATTTATACGGGGCAGGGCTGCTGGTAGATCTATAGGACCAGGAATAAGCAGCCTTGATACAGAAGAAACCTCCATGATGAAATAAATGCTCATGCTCAAAAACTTTTGCACCTTTTGACACCTGAAGCTGGGTGTTTTTGATTCACTGACACAGGTACCCTCTCCTGGAGCTGACACCTTATCGTGGTGGAGGGTTTGTGTGTTCCATTGATCCCAGGAGCTAAGTTGCCCGGGGCTTTATGCCCCTGGTAGGGTCACCCAAGGCAAACAGGCCCCGAGTGAGGAGCCAGACGAAGCACGGCTCACCTGACCTCTTATGATGAGCAAAAACAGTGATTTACGTTTCCCTTTCCCAGACACGGGTCACCGGGGCCCCCCCCGGAGCCAGGCCTGGGGGTGGGGCTCGATGGCGAGCGCCTGGTGGCCAGGCCTGCACCCATGGGGCCTGGCCGGGCAC
>JAODKN010000041.1:17089588-17100881 GCA_026774425.1 Petrocephalus zakoni
AAAGCAACCCCAAAACATCAGTGAACCTCCTCCATGTTTGACTGTAGGTACCGTGTTCTTTTCTTTGAAGGCTTCTTTACGTTTTCGGTAAATAGTACAATGATGTGTTTACCGAAAAGCTCTTTATGTCTCATCTGTCCAGAGCACATTCTCCTAGAAGGATTCTGGCTTCCACAGGTAAGTTTTCACAAACTCCAATCTGGCTTTTTTGTTTCTGTGCCTGCAGTGGGGTCCTCCTGTCTCTCCTGCCGTAGCGTCCCTTCTCATTCAGACGGCGACGGATAGTGCGAGCTGACACCGCTCTACCCTGTGCCTGCAGTGGGGTCCTCCTGTCTCTCCTGCCATAGCGTCCCTTCTCATTTAGACGGCGACGGATAGTGCGAGCTGACACCGCTCTACCCTGTGCCTGCAGGTCAGCATGAATTTGCTTGGAAGTTGATCGAGGTTCTTTATCCACCATTCGAACTTCGTTGTAACATTTCATCAATCTTTCTCTTTCGCCCAGAGAGATTAGCTACAGTGCCATGGGCTATAAACTTGCCAATAATTTTGACCAGGCCATTTTTGACGTTTTCTGTGGAACGTCTCAGAATTGGGTTTTTTTCTGCTGTTTTTTTGTGGTCTTCCAGTGCCAACAAAAGAAAAAAACATGACAATACCAAAGCATTTGTAATTGCAGCAATTTTCTGACATAAATTCATGACTGTAAATTTTAAATATGCTGAAGTGTGACACTAATAATAGCAATGATGACGTATGAATAGACTTCGCCATGAAACAACCTTTTCCATCCATACATCTTTTCATCCATCTATGCATCTCTTCATCCATCCATCATCTAACCACTTATTCTGGTCAGGGTCACAGGAGGACCCGAAGCCTACCCCAGCTCTGGGCACTTCCCTAAGACGTAAAACCCACATTGGGTTCTTCTAGCAGGGGAATTCTGTAGTGAAATCTTAAAACATGGCAAAGGCAAGGGGAATCCTAGAGAAGGGCAAAGGGTCATTTGTTCATACTAAAATCAGCCCTTAAGCATATTCAGCACTTATTCACGGTTAAATTGAGAATTACTTTGCTTCAGCCTGTGTGAAGTTTTCATAATTACACAGTGAAAGTGGTGTCACAAACAAAATGTGATGGAATTCAGCTTGAAAGCGGTTTATTCATGATGGCTTTCCGAGACAGACAGACAGACACATAGATGGACAGACGAACAGACATATAAATAGACAGACAGACTGTGGCATCCACCAGCAGTAAAGTGCACAGATATGTGAACAATAGCTGCCAAGTTGCTGTGTTCTGGGTGTTCCCTTATACTGACTCTAAATGCTCCACAGTCATCTCCTTCCTGTCTCCCCATGTAAGGCAGGCCCCCAGTAAGAGCAGGCTTACGGCATCTTCAGTGGCACAGCTAGAGAGGCACGTGGTGCACAACCGGATCTATTTCCTCATTTAATTCCCTATTTAGGCAGGCCAAGCAGGAACAATTTTACTATAACAATGGTTTCCTTCCACTTAGTCATAAATCATTTTCAAATATGTGAGCTTAAGGTTAAATCCGAGCACCTGATCTAGTACTAGCACTACCACTGGCTCCTTAGTGAGGAGGACAAGAAATTAGATCAGTTTCAGTTCACTTTTTCCCCCCAAATATTTGTGATATGTTAGAACACATTCTTGGCACTTCTACTTAAAAATAATATTACAGGTGTTTGAAACAATTAAATATAGTTACATTTTATGAAAGTTCATGGTGCACTGCCCAAAACCTTCTCATCCAGTAGTTAGTTGACTCCTAATTTCCATTGTGGATATCCAAATCGCGTTGCCAGCCAAGTCACAGCTATTCCCAACCAAGCAAAAGGGGAACTTTAAATGAGTCATGCTCATAGAAAAGATGATAAGAGTTAATATTGCCCCGGGAAATCGTAGGAAAGTTCAGTCTGGTGCGAGAACCACATGACGAAGCGTCCTCCTAAGTAATATCTAAACTATATACATATAAACTATATACATATAATTACATATAGTAAACTATATGTAATTGCCCCCACCCCCACCCTGTTACTGAGAGCTGGAGCCGAGCCTGCTATGTTCTAAACTAAAATCCTGAACTCACACACAAATTGCCCATTTTAAGACAGTGTGACTGCCAACTTGCCAAAAGTGGCTCTCACTTCTGAGCTAAGAGTCATGTGGAAAAATCTCGTGGTATAACATCATTTACCTGGTCTCAAAACAATATCCATTTGCATCATATTACACCAGATTGGTGTCTATATTATAATTTGACTATTTTTACCAAATTTCAAGTTACCAATAATTTGCAACTGTGCAGTTTGGAAAGGTAGAAAAATTAAAGGAATAAAATTTACTAATCGTACAGATGCCTACCTTAATTAAAAACATACTGCCTTGTGACATTACTGCTAATAAATATTCCTTCAAAAATTCTGTTAGCCCTATTCATTAAAATTTTGTATAACTAATGTTTTGAGTTTGTTTAACTTCATTGAGAGGAATAATCTGCATTTTTTAGGTAATGAATAGATTATACAGGGTGGCTCTGTGGGTAGTGCTGTGGCCTCAAACCACTAGGGTTGCTAAGTCAAATCGCATATCCATTGAGTATGTGGAATTTATCTGGTTTCCCTGTGTCGTCCACGTTCCTCATGCAGTAGGAGAGAGATATGCAGTTATAACATATATCTGAGAATTTCTCACAGAGTGGAAGAACTGAGATGGGACAGACTCCAGGCCTGTCAGTGTGCAGCAATAAGTATGTGATGGATGGATGGAATAAATTCTATAATCTCTGCAACTAATATGTGTGTCTAAGCTGTGCCAAACTAAATAGCTTTTTGTCACTGAATCTAATCAAAATTTTTGATACATTGGTTCATCTCAGGCACGTCAGATTTAAATTCAGAACATTCTGAATTTTAAACTGTAATCTCTGTGATATTTCGCCCTCTTGGACAAATTTTGCTAACTGTATAGTAACTGCATAAATGGTTTGATGCTGGGTTATTGGTTTGTGTCACAATGCTAACCACACATCTGCTTTTTGAGGAAAGAGGAGGGATTTTTTTTTGGCAGTTAATAAAATTCTTGACTCGGAAGGCCTCTCTTTTTATCTGCTGGAGGTAGCCTAGACATCTGGCTAGAGGCCTAACATCCTTACTGAAGTTGGGACCTTCACTTGCTGTCTGATATTAAATACAGCACTCCCTACAGAACACTGTCCCTTTTGCTGTATTGGGACAGTTATTTTAACCTGGTACCCAGGAAACGGGACCCTCTTCCACAGAAGACTGTCCTTCCATTCAGCCGCTGACAAAACTCAGCTAAGCCTCAGATGTTTGGAAAACAGTGTGAATGGCTGCTTAGAGATATAGCCAGACACCGCCAACTAATCCAAACTCACAACCAAAAGTAAATATACATATTGTCTAATACTGCAGTAGTAATGAGAACCGTTTTTTAAATGAGCTATTTCTTTTAACCGGGTGTTTGATTAAAATGGCAATGCCAATTTCTGATTTATAAAAATGGCCAAAACTAAATGTGCTACATACCATTGTTAAAAAGTAATTTATTCATGGAGTATGTGTGTTCTGCCTAGGAGTTTAGGGCTGATCTGATCTCTACCAGTGTTGAAACCTACTAGTAAGCGAATAGCACCTGTGGTTAATGCCTCTGGACAGGCGATCATCACAAAACCCAGCGTAAGTAAAAGGTAAACCAGACAGGCAACACCGACATAAACGTCCAACATAGCTCCGTATTTACAGAGTATGTCACAGCAAGTCTGACTAAAGAGGCGATCCGATGCAGGCCAGCAGATAAACAACCCCTCTCCTGTGCAGCTTATACTGATATGGAGGTCTTGACGGTTGTTGGAAGTGAAGGTAGCCACACGCACTCCTGTGGCTGGATGTACCTTTGCTGCGACGGCGCCCCCTCTGGTGTTCTGTGTAGAACTTCATCTGTGCTTCATCATCTGCTTCTGATCCTGAGCCCTCTGGCTGCCCAAACACAGGTCCTCCTGGAGAAAAGAGGGGAAAGAGAAACATCTGTCACATCAAATGCAGAGAATTAGACTCATATAGGACAAAGAAAAAATGCACTAAAAATCACGCCATAACCAGCAACATAATACGATAGTCTTTTACTTCAGTTTTCCCACTTAGAATGTGACTTACTATATTACATTTAATGAATTTGTCAGCATTTTAAAGTAGTAAAAATATTTTTTTTTAGATATATAAGGTTTATGGGAACTTAACTAAGACAATAATTTAAAAAACCCTGTTCATATGTACCCCTTGAACTTCTAACAGCTCAGGCCCTAGAACCAAGTATTTTTAGACTGGAATAAAATAAAATAAAATATTTTGGAGGTATTTCTATATGCAAAACCAGCTAAAGATGAACTGTAACAACACATTATGTAGTAACAACGCATTATATAGTAACTTGACAAAATGTAACAGTTTCACTTCCTGCTGCATTTTGTAATACAAACTTTGTTATACTGTGTTGAGTTATTAGATAATGCGGTGTTATTCCATAACGTGAGGTAACAATTATATTTGCAGGAATAAACACGCATTCATCTAAAAACAGCAAAAGTGATGTATCCACTGTTATTTTTTTCAATTATACTCTGGAGAGCTAAAATAATTATTTTATATATACACACACACATACAAACACAAAATACTAAATAGGTAAAAAGCAGTTTAATATAAAGGATATAATGGTGATATAACAATATTACTATTACAGAGATAACCATCTTAAATAAGGTCATACAAATTAGATGCAAATACATGTACCGTTAAGTATCCCTTACAGACACAGACAAGTCTATTTCGATTAAGCTCCCTTGTGAGTTTCGATTTTTATCACGTACAATTAAAGGAGACCTCCATGCTGATGAGGGCCTTAATTGTCCAATTGTGAATGTGCTTTGAAAGTAAATGATCAGTCTATCTATTTACACAGAAGAGGGGTTGTTTATCTGATTAGGAGAAAAGCATGGTCCATCTAGAGATCAAGTCTCCTGTGAGCAGAAATGCTATTTGGCACCTGGCTCTCTAAGATCACACTCTGTCAGTCAGTGTTTAAATGACCTATTCTGTGCCTTGGCTTTGTTGTATTGGCACTTTCTTTAAATGTCTATATGACAACACATCTTATAATCTGAAGCCATGCAGATTTTCTGTGCTCTGGGGTTTTTGCACAGATGGACTTACACAGGCATGAACTGCAGGGTGACTAAGGGTTATGGTGGCTTCAGTATCAAACAGCCTCCACTGGGGAATGACTCCGGAAACATAAGAGGCAGTTCAACGGTCCAAAAGTAATAGTTATCAAACATGCACAGGAAACTGTAGTAAGGGTTATTTTCCATAATAGTATAATAAGTGAAAAGCCAATACAATATACTGTATGTTATATTTGCCTTTTATAGTCTTAGGATTTTTTTATGGACATAGATCTTTTGATCTGGTTGATGAAGCAATATGTAATAGAGTTCAGATTTTTTCAATGGCTGAATCATTAAGCTGTGAAATATGAGTCCTGTATATGTTTATGTCATTTCAGATATAATATTAACCATATGCCTAGCGCAACACCTCTAAAAGGAATGCCAAAACACATTCAAAGGTGTATTCCGTCATTCAGAGATTTTGATGTGGGTGTATAGTGACATATTTTTTTCCCCCAAATCTTACTTAGATGGGAAGGAATCTATAATAATAAATATGCAAATGGTAAATAATAAGCAAATGATAAATTTGCTAAATACGTAAATGATGTCCTTGCAATGGGGAAAAAAAGTTTACGTTATAATGTGTGTTGCGGTTACACCATAGTTTAATGCCATCATCCATCCACTACAGCAGCTTATCCAGTGCACATAGACGGGAGCCTGTCCCGGGAAAGACTAGGTAGGGGACAATCTGGATGGGAGGCCCACCTGTTATAGAGCATGCACACAATCATAAGCATTCATCTGCGCACACGATCACAGAATTAAGAGTGACTAGAGACACCGGCCTCCTCCCAAATAATGAGCGAGCATGCAGACTTGGCAATCATAATGGCAGGACTGGGAAGCAGACTCACACCCGGGGGGGGTACGCAGGCGCTGCACTTCCCACTGAGCTAC
Organism: Petrocephalus zakoni; assembly: GCA_026774425.1. Lineage (NCBI taxonomy): Eukaryota > Metazoa > Chordata > Actinopteri > Osteoglossiformes > Mormyridae > Petrocephalus > Petrocephalus zakoni. The sequence continues at coordinate 17,095,776 of JAODKN010000041.1, forward strand.
TGCGTTACCCAACAAGTTTTTATGACTTTAGAACACTTAAGGTCTCATGCAAAGAAAATCATTTTGAAGGCAAATGTAAGAACACTATGAATGTGACCTGAATGTGATTAGCATCCAAATCAGGAATCTCTTATTCAGTACCATTTCATCAAACTTAATACTGGCTGTATGTTCTGGACAAAGATATATACTTGTAGAGGCATGGCTATTCTGGTAGGGAGTAAAGGGGCTATGCTCATCTGGTTATGAATATGTATGTCTTTTCTCAGTCCTATAACCAATGCTGTGATAATATCAGTTATTTGTGACCTTGCCCTATCATGGTGCCCTAACAGTCTTACACAAGATACCTGTGAAAGCTCAAGTAAAGAGCACAATCCCCGCAACCCTGACTCTACTGACCCATCTTTAAGACCAGGCTGCTTTCCATTTCAAGAGATAAAGCTGTGCCAGTTCATGCAATGCTGCTATATTAAAAAAAAGATAAAATATCTATTCAGTCCCCAATCTATCAATACATTATACAGATGCATGGCAGTTTCTAATGGCCACATTCAGCCTGCACAGCCAATCATTTTATAGTATTATCCACACCAGCCGTATCCCTCTAATAGTCCTGGCATCCATCTAGGCCAGCTAGAGTTAAGCATCATTTTCCAATAATAGTAGGAGGTGTTATAACATGAAGACAGTCATTAAGAACTGTACGTGTATTGTGCATTTTCTTCATAGATATGGCATCTGAATCAATATTGTTAATTGGAAAGATCCCTTCAATACACTTTACTTGCTGTATTCTTGTATTATTTCTCTTTATTGTACGGGGGATTCAAGGTGGAACCCTGTGGTCCTGCACTGCATGAGCAGTCAGTAGATGGAGTTTGGATTTTTGGAGCAAATTGCTATTTAAGGAAAACCACATCTGAATAACAGAATATCTGCTTTACAAATAGCAGCAATTAGAGAGATATCATCCATTTAAAATGATAAGCAAAAGTGAGCAGTGGTAGGTCTTTTATGATTTCTTGTGTTTATACGGACAGCCTTTACAATTCTGAGAGCTGCTATTAGTTTCCCTCAGATTCGCCAGGGCATGTCCCCCTTGGCTTCCGTAAATAGGCCTCGTTCTGCCCCGGCATCCATTTATCTAGATATCCCTCCCTTGCTGTAAGAAACATCCTAATTAAAGTCTCAGTCTGATCAGCTATGCACAGGGGTGTCTCATGACAGACCACTAAAGCCACAACCCAAGCCATATGTCTCCTGTCCATAAATGCACACAATGTTGCGGCCAGAAAATGGGGCTGGAATGTGGGTTCCTCTCTCCACTGGGGTGGGGCGGCGGTGCAGTGGTCTGCACTGCTGCTTCACACCTCTGGGAGCAAGTCTCCAAAGCGGCTCTGTGTAAGTGGAGTTTGCATGTTCTCCCCATGTCGTCGTGGGGTTTCCTCCAGGCAAATCATGCTGAGGCTAACTGGAGTCACCAAATTGCCCATACTGTACAAGTACATGTGTGTGTGTGTGTGTGTGTGTGTGTGTGCGCCCTGCGAGGGGCTGGTGCCCCATCCTGGGTTGTTCCCTGTCATGTGTCTGTGGCTTCTGGGATAGGCTCTAGACACCATGAATAGGACAAGTGGGTACAGAAAATGGATGAATGGAATATGGTTTTTTTTCCTGTGATGTTTAGCCCCACTCAAGCCTGGGGAAGTAATACAACATCAAAATAGATATTTAAAGACCTGCTCTTGCTGGTTAATACAGTGGCATGTTGGAGCTGTTTGACCTCCTCAACCACCTGCTCTTACTCTGTTTTCAAGCTTGTTTTTTTTTTATTTAGCCATAGTACTGAGATACTAAACTATATAGACAAACAAATGCAAAAAAGAAACATCTCTCACTTTCACATACAAACACTATATTTACAATATTTAATAGTTCGCTTAGAAGGTAAAAGATATTAAAGCCTATGACATATTATACCAGTTTGAGAAAAAGACAGCACAAAGTAGCAGAGTGGTTTAATTTATAAAAGCAACATTTTGAAAAGAGTACCTGAAGATTTTATCAATTTTAAGGTTTCTTTAAAATTACTTCAAACTTTAAGTGGCATGGAGTAAATAACTTTTAATGGCAATTTAAATAACAGACTTTTTAAATACATATTCAGACCCTAATTGTGTGCGAGTTAGAAAATGGGTGATATGTGGGCAGAATATTTTTTAAAAATCATAACCGACCCTCCAGGTGGCTGATAAATTCAACATCAGTCACATTTCCTCATTAGTGGTGTTTTACTCCTGACCGCAACAGATTGCACAGATTATTTATTTAGTTACACTTGAGTATTAAACAAAGTAAAGCCATAATTTCATTAGCAGCTATATCCCAGAGATTTTAATGTTAATCATAAGAGAATATACTAACATATAGTTGTCTTTGCATACATGCCATACCCTTCAATATAGTTCCTGTTAAAATAGTACTTATTTGTTGGATGCTGCACTGGAATAGTTCATGGAAATACAGGATATGGCCTTTCCTTAAGGGTACTACAACAGTGTATTTCCTTGTATTAATCTATTCATTCATTCACTCATGTATTTATTTGTTTGACATTAAAGTTAGTAAACTAACTTTACCACAATAGCAGCATAAACTATGCTTAGGAAAACTACATAGGTGTAACACAGTTCTATTTTCATTATGATCCTTCCTAAATCCTGTTCACTGGCCATATATCGCCCGCCTAAATATAAAACTTTACAGGGTGCTTTACATATAGCAGTGTCCCTTGGTTCAATCTCTAGTTACAGCACTTTTGAACAACGTGCCCAACTCAAAATTGACTGTGTAAGTTCAGCCAGGAAAGCCGCGGAATGCCATCCTCCACCAGGCACACCTGGGCAGACGGCTCATTACCTCTCAGGATCGACCACCCATCATTGCATACCATCCAGGCATCACTACTGTGTAGCTGCACACTTTGAAACACGCTCAGCCGAAAACAGCGAGGTGAGCCAAAAAGAATACATTAACGTTTGATCAACGGTGTGTTTTTATCAAAAAGAGAGAGAGAAAGCACATGACACCTGTGTTATATCAAAGGGACCGTTACGATGAAAAATATGCAGCCGAAAGGAGAAAAAAAAAACAGATCATAATCATTAAAAATCATTTGAAAAACCTAAATTTAGCTTTTCCCAAGATACAGGACTTCATTAAACACCAAACCAGATGTACCACAACACAAGCTGTCTCAATATAACTGGAAAGAATAATTAAATACTTTTTCATATACACTGCGGATCATTGACACACAATCAGAATAAAATCTTATTTACTTGGATCTGCGATAAAAATGAAATACAACATCCACTTGGAAATTGCAGAAAATTTCTACTTACCTAGTCTTTCTAAATTATGCTTATTGCCACCTCAGAAGATAATATACCTGGTCAGTAAGTCAAATGATTAGTTACAGGGCTCTAGAATCCAAGTGGTTTGTCCGTGTCCTTGCTCATTCATGTGGTTCCCTTCCCAGTGCGCTATTATGGTGTGAAACAGTGTCTCTCACATAAGACTCAGTCAGTCACCAGGGCGGGCAGCTGCAACCCCAAACTCCCCTTTGGTAACCTGGCTCAGGCAGCAGACACGCACAATCTCACGCTAAATCTCATCATAAACATAACCCACGAATTACCTTAATAACTTTACACATTTGTCGATCATGTTTCAGACTGATTATTTAAGCAGTTCTTGAGATTCTAATTTGACAACTGTCAGAATTTAATGTGAGGGGTGCAAAATATAGTGTCATGTCATGAACACGTCACTGAAGAAACATCTTTCCTTAGACCAATTTGGTGGATTATTATTAGGTGGGGGGACAGGAATTTCGATAACGATATAGATATTATTTGCTTGTTAAACGTTTTTTCTTTTGGGCTGTGTAACAAGATCATAAAGCTTAAGTCTACATTTCAGACAAGCACAACACACAGACCATACAAGACACCATATGGCATCAACCGTGGCAGGAATTCTATGCAAAAAATAACTTCACAAAACAGCGATACCTTTCCCTCCTGTATAACCACCAGGCACTCAGAATGTATATGCCAAGTATGACAAAAAGTATTACATCAGTGCACCACTCTAATTAGCACTGTCATACAAGTCACCTTACTTTAAAAAAATATAGCATTCACTTAAGAAAGGAATTAATCCTGACATTAACAGTTCTATATCATCTATAAAATATATAATCTATAGATCAGGGGTCCCCAACTCTAGTTATGGAGGGCCAGAATCCAGCATAGGACAGGAGTTGGGGACCTCTGCTATAGATCAATATTCAAATGCAGGTGTTTTGGCCTCTTCTCTGTTTAATATTTTTAAATTGTTTTTAGTTGATAAGACTTATGCCAGGTCTTACCACAGCATCTGAATGCAGTTAAGGTCATGAGCTAATCGCTGCCTTTTTACAACACCAAATTTATTTCCTTCCTACTACTAATTCTGTACTAATATTATGCTTGATTCTCTCACAGAAATCTACCACAACATTTTCCAGAAAGATCTGAAAGTGTTCTACCCATCCATCCATCCAGCCTACAGTCACTTATCCTTGCAAAGGCTGTGGAAATGCAAAGTGCCGGAGTCATTATATATCGCCATATTGCCATCATTATGATTCAGGTTAAATATGAGGTCTCCTTTGTTGCCACTCAGTGTTAAATTATTGCAATTTCTTTCCATTTCATCTTACATTTCCCATTTATGTGGAAAAGCTTCAATTTAGTTTCATCTGTCCATATAACAATAACTCTCCCAATCATCCATACCGAGCACGTCGCTCTCGAACACAAGCCGCTGCACAGGACAGAATACTTGCAGATGTACGATGTGCAGTCCCCGGCAAGAAAAACTAGGCTGCTGTTCCCCGTCTGTCAGCCGCGGGCTCAATGACGAACATAAAAATGAAACGCTGCACTCTTTTCTTCTTTGCATATACATCGCATGATCAGGCCATGATTTATCACCCAAAAGCCTTTGTTGTGGGCAGCGGACTCTGACGTAAACATGCAAACGTGAGAGGGTCTGGAT
>JAODKN010000041.1:17100981-17114448 GCA_026774425.1 Petrocephalus zakoni
AAAAAAGGCGAGTAGTGTACTGACGTAAACATGCAAACGTGAGAGGGTCTGGATAAAAAAGGCGAGTAGTGTACTGACGTAAACATGCAAACGTGAGAGGGTCTGGATAAAAAAGGCGAGTAGTGTACTGAATATGGTCCATGGAGCGTTTCTATGAAATTATACTTCACTGCCACCCATATTCATGCACCTTTTCAAAACCTGTGTTTTAGTTTAGCGTCTACTTTTTAATGTGCAATGTGCATCCAAAATACAGCACTCATGGACAATTTTAGATGATTTCTCTGGAAGAAATGTCATCCCATTCATATGGTTCTTAGGCAAACGACCATTCATGCGTCTGCTGCACGGTTCATGTTCTCTGCAAATACAAATGAGTACAAAGGGAATTCACCGGTAAAAATATTGTCAGCTGCTACTTCTACTTCTCAGGTATGTAGGTATCTACCTTAAAAGCTTATTTTTATTGTATATCTACAACGACATGTATATATTTTTTGCTTTTCCTTTCACCTTTTGCCAGTGAGCAATAATCTAGTCTGAAGACTCACCCTGTAGTGCTGAAGAGGTTCTGTATAGTTAAAGAGGATTCCAAGCCTCTACAAAAATATGCTCTCTGTGTCAGATATATACTGCAATATGCCTCCTAAAACTGTGAGTGTTTGCCTGCTGGTGGTAGGTGATGAAATGCTTTTCTCCCCTCCTTGCTATAAAGAAAAAGTGATGTTAGAATCCAGGTTAGTAAGTCCTCATAACTAAAAAGCATTTCCCTTGCTGTTCGCTGGCTGGTTGCACTGGGAAAAATCACCAATGCCCACAAAAGGAGCAGGTTTCTTAATGGCCCTGCGTGATGCTGAAGGATTCGCTACAGGGTTTCCTGAAACTTGAACGAATGGCTAAGGACGGATTCATAGAGTGCCATAGTTGAGGGAAACAATTTCAGATGCTGGCACACAATCTGTGCCACCCTGAAACGGCATTAGTGCACCGTGTATGTTAGTGAGGATACACTTTCCGGGGGTGAATGGCAGACTGACAAGTGATGCATCATTTTCAGATGGAAGTGCCACCTTGACACAGTGGCAGGGTGTTGATGATCTTCCACTTTGGAAATAACTTGACTCTGCTTGAAAATGAAGGTGACAGCGAATGTTCATTCACAGCAGTATGATAGCAAATATAAAACTGACTGCTAGTTGAAAAGTCAATTATTCAGTGTTTTAGCTTATTTTTATATTTTTACGCAATGCATTAAATAAAATATTGACATGGGGTCGTGTGTGCAGAGGGGCAGCAGCAGGACAGGTAATGGCCTGGGGCCCCAAGCTGGGAGGGCCCCCCCAAGGACGGCCAATTACACAGTGCATTGCAATGACAAATCTGCTTTATTTGTGAATTGTGTTTTACATAAAAGTGTAAATAAAGGTCTTGTGTTTATTCATATCTCTTTGTTGCTATTATTAATTTACACTTCCCGGTTAAATAAAGGTAATATATTTTAACATGTTGGAGGAGGGCGAGTTGGAGGGCGCCATGGAGTTTCTTGCCTAGGGCCCCCAGAGTCCCTAGAATCACCTCTGGCTGTGCGATTCAGCAGGTTAGTAGTCTCCGCCTGTGATTGTAAGGTCACTGGTTCGAATCCCAGCTGTTTGGGCCCTCAACCCCAATTGCTCAACGGGTGCCAAACACTAGGTGATCCTGTGCTGTGACCCCCAATTTGAATGAAATTAATTTATGTTGGCCGTGGAGAACAGGGTGGGCTAGGTGAAAAGACAATTTACCAATGGGAATCAATGATTCTCATGAATATACCTTTGTAATCCAATTAGTTTCTCAATTTCGAATAATTACACTATTTTACAAATTTTAGAAAACCACAAAACTACACACACATACATATATACACACATATATAATATATAAAATAAGTTTAAGTATTTGCATTAATTTCTGGCAGGAACGGTGACACACATGGCAAACGCATACATTTTCACTGGACCATGGAGACCAAGGCTAGAGCCTCAGCAGGCAGCCAGAAACAGACACAGCAGGGGGAGAACATCCACGCTGACATTAAGATACGTGGCCTACCTCTCGAGTGACTGCGTCGCCTCTTCCTGCCAGTGTAGGAGCTGCATGTCACTTGCTGCAAGTGTGTGATCTCTACCGGTGTGTTGGTGCGGAAGCTCTCCTTGAACTTCAGCATCAAGGTCTCCACTGTTTCTTGTTTGGGGTCAACCGCTATAAAAGTTTTCACAGTGATGGTGTGTTAAAATGGCATTCACATCAAAGACCGACACAGAGCATGACACCAGATGAGAGACAGACTCATCCTCCTAAGCACTTATCCTGGACAGGGTCGATGGCCAAAAAAGACATGTACAGACCAATGTACACAGTGGTGCACAAGTATTGCACAATACTTGTTGTATTTATTTACAAAGGCAGAATTATTATTCAGAGCTGTCATTTCATTTTCAGGGATGCAAAAAAAAGACTAAAATACTACATTTTACTATAGGCATTTTATTGCTTGCACTGCAGTTCTTTAAACATGAGGAAACATAATTAACTCATGCTCACTCAAGTGAAAAACAGTCAAAGGTGAAAAAAAGTGTCAAATAGAAGACATTATTCATGCTTTAAGTTTCTCGACATGCTTTCTTAAGAGAGAAATTCAGTGTATCATTTTGACAATAAAATAGGGATTAGATAGAAACTCCGCTGAAAAGCAGAATAACATTAAGTCTTAGAACTACTGAAAGAAAGAGGAACTTTTCCCCCAGTTCTACACACGTTTGACTGCATTTTACTTTTTAATAATTTAAAGAACCCTGAGATGGAGTGTCGCCCACCCTGGGGTATTCCCATTGTCATATTCTCCGTTACACCATTTCTTATACAGTAGCTACTACTCACTTAAATCTGTACATAAAACCAATATTGTTTCTGACAGGAAACACAAAGCAGTGTGATGTAGAATAAAGTACCAAGAAATCTGCCCATACTGTAAATGTACATGTCACTGCTCGCTTATAACCCATTTAAAAAATAAAAATAATAGTCTCATGTCGAACATCTTTTATTTGATCTTTTACTTTATTTTAATTTAAAATAATGAGGTCATTGTCTCACTACAGAAGAATTAATCACAATATTAAACATTATAACTACATGCTAAACCTCTACTGGATCAATATGGCAAGTGCATATTACAGGTACGTATATCAACTTCAAGGAGCCACAGACTCTAAGGCCACAATCCATCACAAAAGCATACCATGCAGACGGTATGGCAGTAGTCATGGACGTTTGTGGTGTCCCAGTATATAGACATTCATCATGGCCATCTTTCCTCTCCTGACCCCTTAAATTCATCAGTAAAAATGTGGGGATATTGAACCTTACAGAAGAAACATATCAGCTTTCAAACAGCATTTTCCAGGAGCCTATCCTAGGAAGCAGGGACAAACGGCAGGCTAATAACCATATCATAGAATAAAAATAATACAATTCTATTTCATCCGTTTCACACAATTGTTATGAATACCTCAACATGTACAGGACCAAATAAATCCAAATAAAACCTTAAAATTAACTGTATTTAATTATACAACTGATCAAGTATAGCAATCCTTTGTGGCAATGAAGCCGCATTTCAGCACACAGGAAGCAGAAAATAGAGGAGCTATGAAATCCATTCCCTTTCAAGGAGGACTATATGCAGATTATGCCAAGTCATTTCCCTGTGATTTATTCTTTTCGACACTTATAGAAGGGCCGGGACAGTATTCTAAAGATTTTGCAAGTGAAATATTTTGCTTCAGAGAAACGGGCAGTGTCCGGGATGGGTAAGCTGCAATGCCTGAAAGAGGGAGCAGAGGTGGGCCAAAAATCGCAAAAGATCCTTGCTTAGAACAAAAGAGAAAATAAGTCCCAGATTCTATTTTAGAAAGTACACATTATCCCACTTCTTCATATAAACAGATTTTACTTTCTCATGTTCAGGACCACTACAAATCTATTTAAAGATAGATGTGCTACTGAATAGCCAAGTGTATGTATGTTGAAATCTTTCACTGTAATTGTGAAATTACATAGTGATGGAGACCAGAGTTCTAGTCTCTGCCCTGCTTCTCTGAGTGTGGAGTTTGCATGTTCTCCCCACAGGGTGTGTGTATATATATATATATAGATGTGTGTGTGTGTGTGTGTGTGTGTGTGTGTGTGTGTGAATGGTGTGAGCGCCCTGCTATGGGCTGGCATCCCTTCCAGGATAGACCCCAGACCCCAGGACCCTGCACAGGACAAGTGAATATTTATTCATTACTGTTGACGTGTGGCCTGGTGTTTGTTTTACAGCACCAAGTCACTAGCTTCAAGCAAATGAATCCAAGAAATATGGGCAATAAGTCACCTCTTGAAGGCTCGCCTCAGTGCCATAACATGACCACATGAATATACATCAGCTTTTCCCCTTCTCATGCATGCATGCCACATGGCCATTCGCATGCATATACTATGCGTCTTGCTATTTAGTCAGTCTGCCCAATCCAAATAGTTTGAACGCTCATAGGATTTTCCCACATTTTGAAAATGCTAATGATGATAAAACGGATTTTGTGCTTTTCTTTTATTTATTCGACTTAATCAGCATTCTTGGCTTTGGTATTTTTAGCTAAAGACATTAGATTTATGGATAGCAACGTTTGATCTATGACCAAAGCCAGGAGGTAACAAACTGGATAAAAGGAAGTTGAAGAAGAAGAGTAGCAAGCAATGGAAAGACCATGCTGCTGCTTTGATGTGAAGCCAGTTGTTGTGACAGAACTTTGAGATACTGATGTCTGAGGATTTGCACAAAGCTGGGATAAAATTTAACTTGAGCTTTCATCAGGAAATTAGGGACATTTCTCCATTTAAGATAATTTGGCCCTTCAGAGATGCTGTCTTGGGTATTTCTTTTACCAATCTCCTTTTTGGGATTAGTGTAAAGGATTTGTTAGCCGTATCATCAAATCAATAAAACTGGGATGTGATTAAACTGAAATAACTTTACTGTGCCGGGGCTTAAGGTGACTGTGCCATCTGCATAGTGAGAACACAGAGTACAAGTTTATTCATTTAAATTAGTTACCTTTTGTGTACAAATAGATCTTCATCAGAAGTTATATTAAGGTTTCAGTTTAAAGACATTTTTTTCATAGTAACCTAGTAAAACTCTATGTTTTTAAACAAATTTATGCTGATTACACGCCTCCATGGCAAGTAAGCAGACACTTTAGATTGCAGTAGCCTAGATATTTACATAAAATCAATTAGATTCCAAAGGAAAAAATCTGGTTAATGACTGTCATCACTACTAAAATTCAAGTGTTTCTGCATCTACTCAAGTTTTATATACTTACTCAGCGTAAATATGGCATAATTTGGGTGAATTTGCTGATACACCATATGGAAAAAAGTATTGGGATACCTGGCCATTACACCCACAGGAACTTTCCCATCCCATTCGAAATCCAAAGGCATCAATATGGAGTTGGTCCCCCCATTGCAGCTATAACAGCTGATTCGCTTTTGGGAAGGCTTTCCACAAGATTTTGGAGAGCATCTGTAGGAATTATTGCCCATTTATCCATTATAGCATCCGTTCGGTCTGGTGTTGTACATGAAGGTCTGGCTTGCAACGTCCCTTCGAGTTCATACCTAATGTGTTCACTGGGGTTGAGGTCAGGGTTCTGTGTGAACCAGTCAAGTTCTTCCACATCAAACTCACCCAAGCATGCTTTTATGGACATTACTTTGTACACTGGGGCACAGACATGCTGGAATAGAAAAGGGCCTTCCCCAAACTGTTCCCACAAAGTTAGAAGCATAGAATTATCCAAAATGTCTATGCTGAAGCATTAAGATTTCCTTTCACTGCCTCTAAAGGGCCCATCCCAACCCCTGAGAAACATCCCCACACACATTATCCCTCCTCCACCAAACTTTACAGTTGGCACAATGCAGTCAGGCAAATAATGTTCTCCTGGCATCTGCCAAACCCAGACTCATCCATCAGACTGCCAGACAAAGAAGCGTGATTTGTCACTCCACAGAACGTGTATCCACTGCTCCAGAGTCCAGTGGCAGCGTGCTTTACGCCACTCCATCCGACACTTGGCATTGTGCTTAGTGATGTGAGGCTTGCATGCACCTGCTCGGCCATGGAAGCCCATTCCACGAAGCTCCTGGCTCACACTTTTTGTGCTGGGGTTAATGCCAGAGGAAGTTTGGAACTCTACAGTTATTGAGTCAACAGAGCGTTGGTGACTTTTAATCACTATGCGCCTCAGCACTCAGCGACTCTGCTCTGTAACTTTACGTGGTCTGCCACTTTGTGGCTGAGTTTCTGCTGTTCCGAAATGCTTCCACTTTGCAATAATTCCTCTTACAGGTGACTGTGGAATATTTAGCAGGGAATAAATTTCATTAACTAACATTGTAAAAATGGCATCCTATGACAGTACTACAGTTGAATTCACTGAGCTCTTCAGAACGACCCAGTCTTTCACAATGTTTGTAAACCTGATTTCATGGATAGGTTCTTGATTTTATACTGTGGCAATGGGTCTGAATGAAACACTGAAATTCATTGAGGTGTGTTCCAGTACTCCAAATAGTGTAGTTTTATATCTTCAATAAACATAACAACCAGTGGTAACCAAAGTTCATATAATATCTGTAGTCCTGGCTCCTCCCACAATCCAAAAGCACTACTGTGCTGACGTGGTGACACTAAATTACACATAGTGCTACATCAAACAAAACCTGACTGTCAATTATTGAAAAATAATTATTCAAAAAGTGCTTAATGTAAAATCAGCTTAAAAAACCCACAAAAAGTATGACCTATACCATAATTATAGGTACATGCACAGTAGTCAGACACAGTTAGAATTTGTTTCTTTTAACTTTAGACTCTCAGACTTTCCACCATGTGAACTTCTTATCTCTTATGGAAATTCACTATGGTTTCCTATGGTTTTTTGGGTTTTGGGTATGGGTTTTTTACAGTAACCATGGTTTTACTATGGTACATCATGGTAATTATGATTACTAAGCTCCTACTCATAGTATTACCATGGTGTACTTATAACACTTCATGATAACTGTGGTACTACTATAGTTTACAGTACTTATAGCACTGCATGGTAACTGCAGTGAAACCATGATAAAATCATAGTCATAAACTCATGGTTACCCAAAAAACCATAGTAAAACCTTGGTTCATTTTCATAAGGGATTGGCCTTTACAAGAAAACTGTGTGAAGCGATGCTAGAATAATGTTGGAAAAGGAGAAAAAGGAACAATTCACCAATTACAGCTGGCAGTGTTAAAAGCTATTGATCTCATGAGTCCCGCTCAAAGAGAACTTGAGATTTCCACGGAGAGAGTAAGATAATGAACTTAGAATCTGCAGGCCTGGAATTTAAAGCCATGGACACTGAAAACACCCCCCCCCTTAGAATTTCAGTTAGGAGTCAAGGTGACCACACATCCATCTGTCCATCTTCCATAATTACCGCTGAATATTTGACTTCCACATGGTGGACATGGTTCACTGAAAATTTTGTGGAGATTTTAAAGCGGGGGCTTTCAGAAGTCACCCATTCTCTCGGCAGTCATGCACGGACTTGTGGGCCATACTAAGCAGCAGTGCAGCCTGCAGTGTGCGCATACTGAGACAGTACAGTCACCAGGCTTCAGTATTTGGGAGGGGCACAATACCCCATTCTGTATGGAACAGATTGAGGAAGTCTTGTCTTGCTTTTTTTTCCAGTCTTCTAAGGGTGTTTTTTTCTCTTATCTGTGTATATTTGGTTCCTAGTAAAATGACAGTTTTGTAATAAAAATCATTTCAGAAATATGGTATGGTAATTTTATATGTTAAAAACTGTCAATTTTCTTTTATCATACATGATAACAATAAATGAGTTACCAGTGATACTACAGAGCAATTCTTTTTACAGAGAATATTTTTATAATATACATTTTTGGAATTATCACCCAATGTTATAATTCCCTTTGTCACATTGTGATTGAAAATAAGAACATTCTGGAGTACCGCTGTTACAAAGTGCTTTATAAATAGTAAGTCTGATTGGCTGAGGCCCAAACAAGTAGGAAAGGTTCACGACAGGCTTGACTCCTATGGAAATCACCAAGCGTGACTTCAAGAAATGGTTGTGTGTCACTCAACCGGCAGGATTAAGGGCTGCGGGGTAGATGGCTGCTATGCTCGGCTTCATGTCCATGTGTACAGCGAGGACAGATGGGAGAAGATTACGTTGCTCCATTTTTGTGGCCATACAAAAAATGTGATATACCGCAACGACCTATTTAATATTACGGTTTTTAGTTGAAAATTTACAGTATTGTCATTTAATTATGCTAAAGCAAAGAAAATGTCTCACATTGAAAGCTAGGTTGCCCCCAACTAACAACCTATGGGGTCTATTCTCCCATGCATTTAAGTAAAAAAAAGTACGTAGTTGCACACTATTTTCATTTAAGCGTATTCTCCCATCGACGTCTGGGGTATAAGTTCACTGGATATGTGCTTTAGGTAGAAAAATACCAAAATATGGTGTTTATGCAGGAACTATAGGAAAAGGTTACAAAGTGAAGTAGTACTTCAGAGAGAAAATAACTACCGGTAAGTTTAAAAAAAAAAAAAAAAAAACACCAAATTTACAAATGTAAACATACGGTATGTGGTCAGCCGCTATTCCAACAGTGCATCTGGCCCGGCATACGGTTCAAGCTGCTTTACGGGTGTTTCATAAGACACTTTCCCATCAAAATTCAGGAACCTATCAGAGGCAGGTACTCAAGATACTGACTCGCAAATCGTTACAAAGTTACAACTTTGATGACTTTTGAGTCGACACAGCAAAACTGATGGACAGACTTGACTGGAACTTGAGGGTAGATGACTCGAGACTTGGACCTGACTTGGATCCTAGAACTCAAAAAGACTTGAGGTTATAGTGCCCCGTCTGGATACCATAATGCTGATGTTATAATTTCAGTGCATATTAATTCTCTACTGTCTGCATTTTCATTTGGTGGAATGCAAGGTCTCCTGAGATAGTTTTGTGGAAAGATGAAAAAACTGTGTTAGAACATCTGTCTTTTTTCAATCTATCTCAGCTTTCCGTACCGTGGCGGGTTTTTGCTGCATCAAGTTATAATAACTAAAGGTAAAAAATTAAAGACATAGGTAGGGATTTGAGTTAAATGACTCACAACTTGACTATGATATGAGTCTCAGATTTGATGACATGTGTCTCAACTGCAAAACTGATGGAAAGACTTGGACTCTACATGAACATCAGGGCACATGACGTGAGATTTGACTAGGCCTTGGAATGTTTTGACTTGAGACTTGACTTGGACTCGCCAAAGAGTGACTTGTTCTCATCCCTGGGGCATCTGGACCTGGAACTTTTGTAGCTCCTGACCACTTTGGTATGTAGCTTTCCTACCACACTACAGGAACTGTGACCTTTTATGTGAAACAAGCACGGGAGATGTAAAACGGCTAATAGGGTAAACGTCACACATAATTCCATAGGAACTCTCCCACCAGCCCAAAGCCATAGATGATGAACAGGTAGCTTTGTTAGTTATTTGTTAGTTACTGGGGGGGATCTATAGCGATTATAATGGGACGTGAGCTTTTATTTACATTGTAGCACCGGTGAGATGGAACTGCACAGCGGAGCCCAATAAGTGCACTGAGCATACTGGGAATATTGTAATATGATATGCTGGGAGTATTGTTGCTGTATGTGTTATTGTAAATGCGTATGTTGCATTTATGTTTTGGTTATGGTTTGCTATACTTGTGAGGTCCTTTAATCTTCACAAGTATAGCAAAACAAGGACACACACAGACACACACACCAATTCGCTGTCTCTCTGGGTGTTTCACACGATAAACTACAGTGGTTTTCTAAAAAATGGAGAGCATATTTTCAAGTCACACTGGGGCGCCTAGTCATGAAATTTAGTTGCATTTTCTCCAAAAATGGTGGCAGTTTGGAACCCTGCATGTTTCAGAAAATTGTTTCATTTTGCTGGCTTTGGAGAAAAGCAGACAGAGAGAGGAGGAAGGGGCATAATTCATATGAAATCATACATTTTTAAAGTGATACTGTCTTGAGGAAATGGGTGCTATGCATATGTGGCACCGACTGATAGGTGATAGGGCTATTTACAGAGACAGACAGACAGATAACTGTTAATTACAAAGGCACTAATGCATGCAGTGCAATAGGCCATAGTCATGTGGTGTTGCTCAGAAAGTGCTTTCCATTGACATTCTTAGATTTTATTGCTTTTCTTTTCCTTCCTAGTTTAAGGATGATGGTAAATGTTCTCCATATTGTTAGATATTAAACCTATTCAGAAGTAATCGTCTGTGAATTCAGTCAGGAGGCAGACTATGTGTATGTGATAACACAAACTACTTATACATCTGCATTTGCACTAGTTAATTGTGCTAGTTAAAATTCAGAACCAACCAAAAAGTTCAGAGTTATTCGGTACAGCATATTTTCAATTATTTACTTTAATAAACATTAAACTATGTTAAGCACTGATAACCATAAATCTAAAAGTAAAACAAATGAAGAATGATAAATGTTTTAGTTCTACAAACGGAATTACCAAAATATCCATGCTTCATATGTGCCGTTGTGCTAAATAAATCTTAATCTTGTCTTATTAATAGCGGGAGCTGACGTTGTCACATTCCCACAGCCTAAGCCTACTTAAAATAGTACAGATTTGAGATTTACCATCTTCATCCCCCATATTCTGTTTCTGATGTGCACAGCATTTCATATCCGTCTTGTGTTGGGTGATAAATAAACTAAGTAGGACATGGGAGAACCATTTATTATTAACTTTGTTGCTGGTAAAGATTTTCATCAAATGCGACAACACAGTCATGACTAGTCATGACAAGTCTATATATTAAATAAGTGTGTGCTGGTATGAATCAAAGTGCTTTGAAAAGAGTGCTCAAATTTTACATTTGTATAACATTTCTCCTCCTGAAAGACATAAATTGAAGAAGTACAAAGCAAAAACACATTAATGGTGTCTTTTCTGGTCAATTTTTTTGTTAGATTAAACTGTAAAATGTATCAGATTAGTAAAGAAAAATATTGTTGTAGTCTTATTAACACAATATCTGTACAGTACATCACAAGTGATGGAAAAAGTACAGAATTATTTTTAGTCTTCAAGGCAGCTGCTTCCTTATATCTGTGGTGTGGCTGGAGACAATTTTTCTTCTATCCAATTCATCAGAGAATCCCATGTGAGATGTTAGCAGAACACAAACAGTTGTCATAAACATGGACCCTTTGACAAAGGTAGCAGCAAACAGCCATTGTGGTTAGTGTGGTTCCTGTATTCTTGTGCAGCATGTCAGAAATAATTAGAAACCAGACAGACAACAAGAACAACACGAAACTCAGTCATGTTTTACAAAAGCAATGACAGAACTGCCTATGCTTTATGTTCAGAATGAATACTAGAAAACAAGGCAAGCTGAAAAATGTGTGCTGCAAGCCTATTTTGCGCCCAGAAAGTTGAGGTGTTAGTATTAATACTGTTTTAAGAGAGCGTCAGCCAAAGTAACGCGATCATATGAACCGGAGACAGAGCGGATGACACTCATTCACTCTCTTTGCACTTCGGCTCTGCAGGGACTCTGAACTTATCGTGTGACCTCATCGCTAGCAAGAACAAAGAAACTTTCCCTCAACAAGTTTCAATAAAGAACAGGCAAACAGCACACTTTCACTGCAGGGGAAGGCAGGGACAACACTTTCTTTGACTACTGCCATTTTTTCATGCACACACAAAGAGAATGCACGGCAGTAGAGGGTAGTACAAATTCCTTTCATTTTCTCTCTGTGGAGCTGATATCAGATAACTGAACACTAAACTGTCCCTGACATGTATCCTGAAAAGAACTTAATACCTGTCTGGCATACCGGAGAAAACTAGAGCATTCAGAGTAGAGCAAAAAAATTGTTCATATCAGTTCTTTAATTGAATGCTACATTTTTTCAAAAATTTAAGAAAAGGCTTCCCTTTAAACAGATTCAGAACATGAAAAAGACGACAAGTTTAATTACAGAAAATAAACTTTTTCTGTCGTAGGATGTGGCACAAGAAAATGCTGACACCATTATTGGCTGGCAAGCCTTTTTGCTGACTGCCTGCTCGTTTCAGGGGGGCGTATCTAAAGTTGTTTGAAATTGAGTTGCCACCCATCCTGTATTTAAGGGGATCACCCCATATTAATAAAATAAAATGCTAGGGGGGTAGCATTTCCATTTTTAGTTGGCACAATACACAACCAGCTTGCCATACGTCAGACTTTAAAATAGCCAAAGTAGGCCTGCTGCCACACCACCAACATCTTTTACCATGTTTATCCACAATACCTCAGCAAAAGGTAGGGGGTGAGTGCCTCTGTGCCAGTACTCAGAAAATCGCCGGCCTCTGCAGATTTGTCATACGTCTGTGGGCCCTTGAGCAAGGCCCATAACCCCCAGCTCCAGGGGAGCTGCATGTCGGCTAACGCTACGCTGTGACACCCAAGATATGGAGAGCCGGATGTGAGAAAACGTTAGGAACATTCCAATGTACATGTACTTGCAAATAGCAATTAATAAAAGATTATCATTATTATTATAAAACATATTGTGGATGCTTAACTGACACTTTCTTCATTGACACTTGACATTTAATAACATTAATATTAATAATATAACCAAAACAATGGCATGGGGCACGTACCACTAACTCTATCGACGTTGCTGTGCGTATAATGGACATACGTTGTCCGTTCCTAAGAGACTAGCATATTATGTTATTTTCTGTGACATGATCGGTTGATGTGTAGTTTGGAGCAGGGTTCCTTATTTACTGTTTATCGAAGTATCTCATCGTTTACATTTTTATATGAAGATAAGTCGATATTTATTAGGCCCAGCCTTAGCCCAGAGGGGACCCCCACAAACAGAGAAGAGTCGCGATTTGAAGTCACAACCTGTAGGGCAACCCAGTGAGATGACACCATGCCATCTAATCATATGGAACAGGGACCTTTCAGGAGGCCCATATCACATAACATCACATTCTTCTCCCTATTTCTCCATCTCTCACTTTGTAACATCACATTCTTCTCCCTATTTCTCCATCTCTCACTTTGTAACATCACATTCCTCTCCATATTTCTCCATCTCTCACTTTGTAACATCACATTCTTCTCCCTATTTCTCCATCTCTCACTTTGTAACATCACATTCCTCTCCATATTTCTCCATCTCTCACTTTGTAACATCACATTCTTCTCCCTATTTCTCCATCTCTCACTTTGTAACATCACATTC
>JAODKN010000041.1:17143009-17159541 GCA_026774425.1 Petrocephalus zakoni
AAATAGTATTAAATAAAAAATAACTATGTAAAATACTTAAACATGAAAGACTGAGATATTACGGAAGCGTACTGCTGTCACGCATAATAAAAAAAGTTAGAACGTCTTAAATATCACGTTAAAACATGTTAAATAACACGTTAGAGCGTGAAAAATAACACGTTAGAACATAAAAATTTTACATTAGAACAAGATATTTACCATATATAGAGAGTAACAGAGTTGATCTGCTCTTGCTGACTAAGGTAGATGGTTTTTACATTAACGGTGCATGTAAAAACGGAGACTGAAGTAAGGCAGACGATATGAAATATGACTATGAAATGTGGCAGACAAGATGGGTTATGATACATTAATAAAATTTGGTTGCTGGGATAATGAACCTAATTGTATGAAAGGGAGGCATGTCCTGTTTGTGGAGTCCAATGGCCTCCAGATAGAAACTCCACCTGAGTCTGATGATGGTGCAGAACCTTCTGCCTGATTGCAGAAGCTGAAACAGTCAATTATGAGACAATTCCTTAACAATCCTAGTTGCCCTGGCCTTACATCTCCTGATGTAAATGTCCTGCAGGGAAGGGAGAGCTGCCTGGATTACTCTCTGAGGGCTTTAAGGGGCTCAGATATCCACTCAATTGCACTCTTCCTCTATATATGTTAAATATCACGTTCTAACAGCATAATATTCACGTAAGAACGTGATAGTATATTTTTTATTATTATGGCGTGGAAGCAATACACTTCTGTAAGATATGGACCAAAAAAAATTTAAGATATGGACCAAAAAAAATACATTTGTACAAATGGGCGATGCAACTAAATGCAAGGCATATGCAATAAATATATTTTGGGCAAAGTGATATGATACACAATTAGAAATAGACATAAAACCATGAACACTTGTCCTCAGTTTCTGTGTATTTTACAGCTATCCAATACATGTCAATTGACACTCCAAAGCCATCACTCTGCTATTTGACACTGATGCTGCACACAAGCATTGCAATAAGGGTTTAACAAAGAACGAAAGACTTTTAAGATGCAATCACAGGTTAATGCTTTTTTTTTTTGGTGCTCTAACCCTCTAGGCCGCAGCAGAGCCACGTTACCGCTACAGTTAAAATATGTCCATGACAAGACCTGCTTCATTATTTCTCCAAACGCCAGAGCAGGTAAATGAATGTCTGAGCCCCTGATGCCACTGGCTACTCCGTCGTGGGCAGGGATCCTAGCAGCAGGCAGTTGGTGAGAAGCCTCCCTGCCTCACTGACCTATGGTCCCCAGCACATAAATCAGCATCCTGTATTATTTAATTACCAACACATTAGACTAACCAAATGTAGCCCAGTGTCTAATGTGGGGAAACTGACTAGAAACTGCCTGACTATTTTCCTATTGATTGATACTGTACAACTTCTCTTCAGCTTCATGTAACCACTTAAATGCATGAGATGGAATATTACCCATGCAACAGAAAAAAATGAAATAGACATGTCCAAATAGCAAAAAAAAAGAAAGAATTACACAGTATGAAACAATATGGCCAAAAGCATGTGGGCACCTTTATTAATTAACTGACTAATTAAGCTACACTCATTGCTGACACATAGTTAAGCACACAGCCACACCATCTCCAGTAACACTGGCAGCAGAATGTGTGGTAATACAGAAGTGGTTAACGTTTCAACTTGCCGCTGTCATAGTACTGTATCATTCCAACAAGTCAGTTCATCAGATTTCTGGCCTACAGAATTTGACCTGCTGAACTGTAAGTGAAGGGAAATTCGGTTACGTTGTTTCCGATTTTGTTACATACATATAGTATGTTGCATAAATACCGCTCGTAGACAGATGTGAGTAATGGTGATCAGAGGTTGGTTTTTAACAACGTTTTCGATTACGAACAGAAAAAATAAAATGACTAGATACTGTCAAAATGACAATGTATCCTTCGGACAACCCCTCCCTTTCCCATCAAAGCCCTACTCCTCCCAAAACCTCCAACCTCCTCAATCTCTAGCCCCCCTACATTAGGCTTAGGTGGTATCGCGTTTTTCATACTGTTATACAGTCTAAATGGCCATACCACGGTATATAGAGTTTAGACAGTATTTTAAAAAGCACCACTATTCTGGTATCTTGCCAAATGGAAACATCGCAGTATACCATGTAACTGCAATCCTGCTATATTACGCGATAATCCTGGTACAGTACATTACAGCGCTATATTACTTTAAAAAAGCATCACTCATTGGCAAAAACTGCAGGATTTGGCCAGAAGGGGGATTTAGTTGATGTCACTCTTAAGCCGCTTTTAGACATGCACTGCCACCCAGTACTTTTTTAGGCTGTATATGTGAACAGAAATGTCCGAAACACTTGTACCATACATTTAACAGACTTTACCCTGCTAGACCCCTTATACAAAGTCCAGATAATTTCCGATAGATCCTCAAGTGTGAATGGAGCAGGAAATTTTCCGGACTGGTGCAAAACTGGAAGAATATGTAGCTGCTTCGTGCCGGTATATTACCGAAGCATATTGCACTCATCTAGAAAAAAAAATGGTTTTGAATTAATGACATAGTCATCCTGTTTTTACGAGTAATATTTTCCTGTTTTTCTGATGGTCTCTACATTTTCTGAATGTTTTTCATGATGCGCCTAGTTTAATCTGGATATATTATGTGTCATGCCCTGCCTGCTGCACGTTGATATCGTTAGTTAAGGCTGCCAATATCGCCATGATATCATCAACATAGCGCCCAAGCTTACAAATGATATGTTCCTTAAACACCTTGTGTTCAATTGAATTGTGTAGTAAAATACACATATCCATGGTAAAAATAGGGTTGGGCAATGTGACTCCAAAACTTAGTATCTTATGCCAAACAAAATAAATCACATAATTAAAACAGTGATAGCAGTCACCAGTAATGTATTTGTATTCATTTTAAGTAAGGAATAAGAATAATATTACTAATATACCCTTAAATCCGACAAGTTATCTGACTAAGCAAGAAGGGTTCCAGGTTCTGACTGACAGAATTATAGACCAAAAATGACCAGAGACCCTCTTTCTCCAGGTAAACCACGCCATGTTTTTAATCCCCAAGCAGCTTCACTGAGGGTAAAATGTCAGCATGGACAAGTTACGAAAGTGTTTTTTGACAGAGAAGCCTTATCTTGCACACAGAATATCACAGAAAGAAAATTACAACAAAGATTTATTGCAGAGATTCTACAGAATTCAATGACACCCAATTGAGTAAGTCCTAATTATCCCCTGGTAATCACTCTAGTCCAGCAGATGGGACTTGAAGGGTTTACTTTGGGGTATGTTTTGAGCCCTTTTTTTGAACAGAAAGCACCATCTAGTGGCGTCAGAAAATACAGCAAATGGTTCATGACACGCCGTTTTGGTCATCGTTAGTCAGGAGTAGTGAGCCACAGCCACCATACAGCCTGGCATGCACACAGCACAAATACAATGCATTAAGAGTATGCAGAGGAGCACTGAAGGCCACATGGCTACAGGCAGTCTACAAAAAACCAAAAGTGGATTGAAAAATGTTGCTTTGTATACAGCGCCCTCCACAATTATTGGAAACCCTGGTACAGATGTGTAAAAAGCCTTAAATTAAATCCATTTTGTATTGCAGTAGCATAATCTCACACTGAAAAATTTTGAATAATCTAACTTCTTATTTGAGTACATTTATTCATTGGGAAAAAAATACCACATTAAGAAATAATTGTTTATGACCAAATCACTAGTGCCATAATTATTGGCACCCCTAATAAGTCCTATAAAATAAATGTAACTGAAGCATTTTTGTAATTTATTCTTTACTTTTTTAAGTTTGTCAGAGTGTCTAGGAACTTTTAATTAGTAATCCATGACTTGCCGTTTCCCTGGGGTATAAATATGGCACAGAGGCCCATTTCTCTTAACCAGTCTTCAAAATGGGAAATACAAGAGAACATGCCATTCAAGTAAGGCAGAGGTGTGCTGATCTTCATAAGTCAGGAAACAGCTACAAGGGAAGAGCTACTCGCCTAGACTTGCCCATATCTACACTCTGAGCAATAATTAAAAAGTTTAAAACAACTGGTACTGTGACAAACAAGGCTGGACAAGGACCCAAATTTATCTTGCCACCATGCATAGTGAGGAGGATGGTAAGGAAGGTTAAAAAAATCGCCACGGCTCACTGCTAGAGAACTGCAGCAAAGAGTGGCATCTTGGGGTCACCAAAGTCTCCACAACAACCGTTAGACACTGTCTGCAGTACATGCCAACAGGTTGTTTGGGAGGCAGGGCAGGAAAAAGTCTTTACTGTCCTACAGTCACAAACAAACGTGGAGTTTGCTAAATGCTACTGGAACTTTAACTCGAACTGTGTGCTTTGGTCAGATGACACTAAGATTGAGCTTTCTGGCAACAAACACTGCAGGTGAGTCTGGTGCAAAACAAAGAATGAATATGCGGAAAAGCACCATATGCCCATTGTTAAGTACATGTATGGTGGAGGAGCTGTGATGCTGTGGGATTGTTTCTCTTCCAAAGGCCCTGGGAACCTTGGTAAAGTACATGGCATTATGAACACTTTGAAATACCACAACATTATAAATAAAAATCTGATGGCCTCTACCAGAAAACTGAAAATGGGTCATCATTGGGTCTTTCAGCAAGATAATGATCCAAAACATATGGCCAATTCAACACAGAAATGGTTCACCAGACAAAAAATCAACTTTCTTTCATGGCCATCTCAGTCCCCAGACCTAAATCCCATGGAAAATCTGTGGGGTGAGCTTTAGAGGAGCTGCATAAGAGAGGACCCAGGACTCTGGACAATCTAGAGAGATTGTGCAAAGAAGAATGGTCAAAGATCCCTCTCTGAATTCTCCAACCTTAGAAATGTTATAGAAGATGATTACGTGCTGTCCTATTGGCAAAAGGGGGGCTGTAAGGGCAAAAGGGTGCTATTAACAAGGGTGCGAATAATTATGGCAATGGTGATTTTGTTATAACAATTATTTCTTAATGTGGGATTTTTTTCCCAATTAATTATTGTACTCAAATAAGTGGTTAGATTATTCAAATTGTTTCAGTGTGAGATTATGCTACTGCAACACAAAATGAATTATTTTACACATCTTTACCAGTGGTGCCAATAATTGTGGAGGACGCTGTATATATAATTTGTCAAATATTTTTAGATTTTTATAATCTTTAGAATATTTAGTGGAAGACTAAGCGCAGGTGAAAAAAGTTTCATTCCTTTAGATTTGAAAACTGGTTTTCCCAATATGCTGAAAATAACTACTGCACATCAAAAGAACGATTCCTTCACAAATCGGACATCACCATCGTTCACATGGATAGCTGTAGGTAGTGTTTCACCCAGTGTTCTATGCCAGACCATATCACATTGTAGTTCATGTAGTGCTTTTCTCTTTAACTGAAAATCACACAAATACAAAAATGATTTCTTCATTTATAGGAATAGACTAGGGTGGACAAGCTCATCAAAAGCTACCATATAGCAGATGAACACAAACTGAACTCTGAAGCAAAAACCCTGGTCAGCCATTTCCTAATAACTTGCCAAGTATCAGTTGTTGCTTAAATCTCAGCAGTGACCATGATGACACTAATATGTGACATGAGAGATAACAAAAGTAGCTAGTGCCCACCTTTCGAGTTCAGTGCAAAAGGACTCATATGTACAGATAGAAGGACAGGGTAAGTGTTACATAAAAGCAATTCATGGGGGGAAAAGGAAATAGCATGGCTATGTGGAAAAGCTGCTAAAATAATTTTTTTCTTTAAACATCTGCTGTCACTGGTGTAGTGTACCAATCTGGGGTATTTTCATGGAGCTCACTATTTATATTAGGGCTGGGCAAATAATTGAATTTTAATTTAAATTACAATTTTGGCTTCCAATGATTATCAAAATAAAATAAAATAGCAAAAAATCAATTATTGTGCCACATTTTGTTTCGCACTGATGCTCCCATTTTGTCCTGTATTATAAATTCTGCCCCCTTTTTTGTTTCCCAGTTGAATATATTTAGATTAAGGATTAAATCAACTGTTAAAAAGAGATTTTTTTTTTAAAGCTCAACAAGTGCATATTTTCAAAATCAATGAGCAATCGTGTTAAATAATCGTGATCTCAGTACTAATCAGAATAATCATGATTATGATTTTTGCCATTATCGAACAAAAACATATACAGCAGTTCCCCATCTTATGACAGGTTTACGTTCCAATAAACCTATCGAAAGCCAAAAATATTGTAAGGTGAAAATGCATTTTAATACAGTACACCTAACCTAATAAACATCAAAGTGTAGCCCACCTTAGACATGCTTAAAGCACTTACATTAATCAAAATCATTAACACAAAGCCAATTTTATGATAAGGTGTTGAATATCTCATTTAATTTATAAAAAAAAAAAAATGCTGGAAATACCCATTGTAAAGTCAGCATGTCATAACACAGACCATCGTAACCCGGGTAGTGCTGTACTGTTTCACATTCATGCTGAAATTGGTCCTCGGTTTCACAAAGCACTAAATTAATTACAGTAATTTTTTCAAATCAAAATGATCTGTAACCTAAAAAGTATGATACAAATTTTAGTAATTGGAAATTGAAAAACCTGTTTCTGTTAACCCACAACCATTGTCTTTTTACTGTCTCATGTTACGTAAAAATTGTATGCCACAGCTATTTGCCATACCGAATGCATATTCCTCACCCATTTATACCCAGCTTAACTGAGTGGAACACAATCTCGTACAGGTGAGAATGGGCGAGCACGCCACTCAGTATGTATACAGGCTGCAGGCACTCTCCCTGATTGCAGTCATCTCAAAGCAGACACACTGGCTCAAGCCGAGAACCACCTTCTTTTCTTGCCTTATATTGAAAAATTCAGAAAGCAGCAATCTGGACAATAATTGCATCCCAATTAAATAACACAAATAAACACAAATAACTGTATAGCTGAAAGAAATTTAAAAGACTCATAAAAATCATTTAAAGAACACAGTTTATCACGTTACTTTTCTTGTCTGTATTTTTTATATTTGGTTGTTCACATGCACATAAGCCAAGCTGAACCGTCTTCTAGCCCAAAAGATGTCGCATACGTATAGTGATGGAAGAGGCTCACAAGAGGAGCCTCATTGGAACACAAGTAAAACTGGGCATGCGGGGAACATGGCCCGGCAGGGTTGGGAAGCGACAATTATTACTGTCAGCTGAAGACAATCAAGCAGGCTCTCCCTGCAGCTTTCAAGAGCAATTCCACACCAAGGACTACGTGCTAACTGCCTGCGTGAACTGACAGCTGCTGGACCCGACCACTGCTCACCTGCTTGGCTTGCCCACGAGGCCCTGCGTGAAGATGCCACATCCCCCACAGACTGCTGAGCACCAAGGACGACGCACCTGGACTCCAAGGACTTCAGCTCTCTCCCTAGCACCCTCACTGCCCTACCCACATTGTAAATAAACACACAACTCAATGGCTTCTATTCTGTCCTACAGTCCTATATAGTCATATAGAAAAGATATAATAGCTCTGCCTGTAAATCAACTATTGTCCACATTCCGTTACCTGTTTGTCATCTATTCTGTGCAATTTTAAATGACATAAGGCATTTGAAGAAATGTTTCATTTTTAATGTTTTAAACAAATAAAAGGCTTACGCCTCCTACTTCCAATTCAATATATATTTAGTGCGTATCCTCCTAGTAAATGAACTTGCCACTGTGTCCACTCTGTCTTTGATGTGTCTTTACTTACATTTCCCCCACAAATAAACCTCAACGAAAGTGATTTGTCATCTGACAAGGACTTGTTTTTTTTTTTTTGCAATTACCTAAGTGTCACTGGACTATAATATTTAATTGAAACAGAGAGGAAATGGTAAATTTAAGTATTTTTCAGCTATTAGGGTGAGTGTCAAGGCTTGATGCAAAAAGTTAAATAGCATACAGGCTGATTTGCATGAATATAATTAAAGAGCTTATGGTAACAACAGCAGACAACACTAGATGAGCTGCAAAGAGATCAATAGTGAATTCCATAAGCCAGTCAGATGCTGTGGCAAAGCTCTGACAGATTTTTCGCCTGCTTAATGACTTATTTGGCTTTACTAGCACGATTAACTGGTACACTAACCAAAAAATGTGAGCAATACTGCCTCTGTTTTCCTGAAAACAGCACTGTCTGCAAAACAAATTAACATAGTCAACAAATAATTTTTTTTTTCCAAACCCAGTAACCTATTCCACAGTTTACAGTTAGTTTCCATCTTGTTTGCACAGCAAAAACAAACCTAAGGCTCTTAAATCAGAACATAAAGGTGTTTTTTGAAGTTGAAATAAAAGTGGAAGGAAAAAAGTAGAGATTTACTCATGGTTCATCTACTTTTAAAATATAAAATTTTAAATTCTAATTCATAAATTTAGATACATCTTGAGTCATTGATCTTTATACATAGCATGCATACCAGCAACATTCCATAATTGTTTGATTAAATCTGATTTAGCAATATGGAATCTACTGCATAACATTATTGTATCATTAATCTTTATGGGTGGAAATCAAAGTGATTTACAGCCATGGATTGGACCCTTAAGCTTACTTACAGTTAAGCTAAACTTGCAATAAATGAAAAATTAACCATGACCACCATCTGATCCATCCTTACATTAACCATGCAACCTTCAGGGTCAAGACAGTCATAAACTGTCACTTTAAGAAATCACCCAGCGTTCTTTGACAGTGAGTTATGATAGATGAAGGGTATAAAGACGGAGACACAGTTCCTTGTGGAGTCACGTGCACTGCTCCTGCTTGGTGTCACAATCCATGGGATGAAGAGATCGTAACACTTGGTAAGTAAACAAATTTGTCATTTATTGTTCCATGCTTTGGCATTTACGTTTTTTACAGCAGTGATTCAGAGTCTATTAGAGCAAGATTTGGACAGAAAGAAATGCGTCTCCCGGACAGGATGGCAGGTAATCATACTCAGCAAGCCCACTGTAATGCCAACTGTGACGCAGAAGTAGTGATTGCTGACACTGCGCAGATAAGAACATGTGCAAGTCCTGATGTTGCTAACAGCTTGTGGATGTTCATTTAAATGTCTGAACATCATCACAGATCCCTTTACAGCTAAAAGCAAAAACCACATACAATACAGATACTTTATTTTTCGTTGGGATAGTATACTGTTAGTGAATTACTTCACACTTTATATGTCCACTGCAATCCTAAATTAAGATAATTATCAGTATGGCAAAAAGTGTTAATTTCCCCCCACTGTCTGAATGCAGAGCATTCCTCTGAAACCTTTTGAAACCAAAATGGCATAAATTAACGAAGCAATTACAATAAATTTATATGGGAAATATTTTTAAGCATTCCCAGACCAACAAAATTAACCTACCAAATCATACCAAATAAAACATAATCCCTAAAATGCCACTAACATATATTGAAAGCAGGAATGATAGGATAAATACACAGCCTATATAAAGTAGAAGTAATATATATACAATATAGTTTCATTTACCAGAACCAATGTAGTCATGCGTCACTTAAGGTCAGGGATACGTTCTGAGAAATGCATCATTAGGTGATTTTGCTGTTGTGAGAACATCATAGAGTGAACATATTTGTTTATTGTTTTTAGTTTTATGTACTGCATATAATTGTATGAGCAATACTTTTACACAACTGGCAGTGCAGTAGGTTTGTTTACTCCAGCATCACCACAAACATGTGAGTAATGCATCGCACTATGACAACGGCTACAACATCGCTAGGCAATAGGAACCTTTCCGCTCCATTATGGGACTACTGATTTATATGATGTCCTAAACTCTATTTTCACTCTTCTCCTTGTTTCGTAAAAGTGAAAATCCTCGTTGCATTTTTCAGTTAGCAGAAACAGATGCTATTGCAGGTCTTTCGTAAAAAAGAAGCAGAGTAAAGGGAACGTTCCTAAACTGGGGCATATTTGTGTTATAACAACATTACTGTTTGATGTTTTATCCAACCCACTGCAAATGACAGCATAGTAGTGTCAGTGGTGGACAGGAATATCTTTGATATTTGTTAAATATGCATCTGTCTGCATGTTTGTTTGCCTGCCAGCTTCCTTACATGCAGCAGCACTTCTGATGTTTATTCAGCCTAAACGTTCTTATGTCACACCCCTCCTTGCTCCTTGTCCTCTTCACAGACACCCATCTCCATCAAAAGGCCTCTCAAGACCTATGTTCCATCTCAGCACCTTTGGACAGCAAACCAACACTGCTTGGAGTGCCCTCCATCACGTAAGATGTATCACTCCAGGCAGCTCTTTTGTTTGGTTCCCAGATGATGGAATGAGCTACCAAACCACATCTTGTCATCATACTCCTTCTCCACCATCAAGAAGTCCCTCAAGACCCATCTGTTCCATAAACTGCTGGATGCTGCTTTACGTTCCCTGAATGTTCTTATATTGCACTTCTGGTCCTTGAGTAATCGTATTACGTTCTTGCTTTGTTAGAAGTTGCTGCTCCTCCTCCAATACTGCTTACACTTATACAAGGGCATTCACTGTAAGCTCACCTTGGCTGCAATTGAATGAATGATAGATACTTTATTAATCCCTGTAGGGAAAGTTGGGCATTACAGCAGTAAATAGACTTATGCCTAGTTGAATGTTTGACAGTTTATGTTTGCAATGTGCTATCTGCCTCACTTGTATGCCAG
The DNA here is from genome assembly GCA_026774425.1 of Petrocephalus zakoni. Taxonomy (NCBI): domain Eukaryota; kingdom Metazoa; phylum Chordata; class Actinopteri; order Osteoglossiformes; family Mormyridae; genus Petrocephalus; species Petrocephalus zakoni. The sequence continues at coordinate 17,153,811 of JAODKN010000041.1, forward strand.
TTTGGACAAAACTGTCTTCTAAGTATGCAAAATGTAATGTAAATATCCTGTTCTGAAAACCTGTGGTGTTTCTTACACTATGACATATAACAAATAATAATACTGACAGCTCACCTTGTTTACATAATGAATTTCATATTTATACTATTATACTATATTTATATTCCTGTTACTATTAAGTATTACTGTTGTAATTACCCTAGTAATGGTTTACACTGAGCTAGCTTTTTATTCAGCAAAGAAATGGTTATAGCTGAGATGGTTTACAAGCTCTTGTCACCATTCGGAATTTGAGCTGTTGATCAAAGTATTAAAAATAAAATTACAATGAATACAAACTGCTTAATGTTAAATTCTTGAAACCATTTTCTTTTTTCCTAAAAGGTAAATATCACAATCTAAATATGGTAAGACTTGCAATTTTTTGTGAATATAAGCCACATAATTAAATAAATCGGCTCATGCACTGCAGCGATATTCTTGGCAAATATGAATGAATGACCAGCTTATATGCCTATACAATGTTATTGCATTTTGATTATTATTATTGCATATGAGTCAACATAAATGCTACTAAATGGTTTAGAACTACATATTCAAATTCCCATAATTAAACACATTCAGCAGATAAAGCATTTTACATTAAGTTCAAACTGGAAGCATGCATATTAATCTCATCAATGACGTCTTCACTGATGTCGTTTTAGTTTGGGTAGGGTTCAGGGTCATTAGACTAGCAGAGAAGGACAGTACTTATATGGTGAAGCAGAGGATATCTCTGCTATCAGGGCCATTCATTTCCCCTCCCCCACTACATCTCCAAATAGTCATTAGAGGCACCCAAGGGATGGGAAATTGAAAGAGGAGGAAAGATATGTGACAAGGTTCTGTCTTCAGGGCCCACTATATAACATGTGTCTCTAATGTAAAAATAAATGTATATTTTATAAGCCAGTTAAAAAAGGCCTTTGGCTAGAGAAACACTGACTAATACATTTCCCATTTACAGACCAATACAAGAATTTAAATTCACTCAGAATAATCCACTTAATTATACACTAGCAGTTGAACATTCTTACATCTTCATTCGTATTCATATGTCTCTGCCTTCTTGCAGTATGTGACATGCCACCAATAAATACAACCATAAGTTTATGTTAAAATGAATTCAATGAAAGCAATGAAACAGATTTTTAATGAAAGTACACAAATTACAAGCTTTAAAAGGAAACAACATTCATTCCAAAGCTCTCCAAGAGAAGATGCAACTGGACATCTTTTTATATCATTAAGATTAAACCTTAAAATATCTAGTTCCAAATGGACACTAAATAAGTATAAACTAAAATCACCCATACAGTCTCTACATCCAACACAATGAGCTGCTGAATGCATGAGTTGGATATGTGTTTATCAAGAAATCAGTTAGACAACAATTCCGATAGAAGTATTTGTGTAAATAAACATATACTTTTTATAGTTAGACAACAAAATCAATGAATATAAAAGATAGGATAATTCATTAAAAGCTCAGATGGAACACAAACTGTCAATACTCAGATTGCAGCCAAAGTAAACACAGATTAAGATGCCCCCTTTCTGACTTTATAAGGCTTTAATCACTGCTACATGTACTATTTGTATTTATATGAAATGTACATCTGTAATAACACAAATGGATCAAGGGACTATGACTTGTACGTGATTGCATGTATATACAAGCAATTGTTACCAGCATACATAAGCCGTTTCAATGAATTATTCTAAATATTAGGACATGTACTCTAAAGGCACGCTACTGAAGACCCGCTGAATATGTGATATATGTGTGACTGGCAGTAAGTAAGTCTTAAACCATATGACTACATGAGTGTATGTATGGGGCACATCTGTTGTTTGTGAAGCCAGTGTAAGGGCTCAGATGCAAAAGAGGATGGTAGGATTTGAAACAGGTGAGTAAAGGGCAAAATGTTGGCTGGTAGGTGACCTCACCATGACAGAGACGTGCAGCAGGTGGGCATGCTCGTGCAGGACATGGGCCGGCTCCTGCTCCGTGGGCTCCGTGCCCTGGGCCAGCTGCTCGGCGCCGCTCAGCGACACGTGAAAGTACAGCGTCCCATTGTCCAGCCACTGCTGCTTCCAGTGGACGAGCGAGACCTCGGTACTGGTCCCCGACATCTCTGTATGAACCGAAGAGAAAGAACCATGTGACTGCGATGTAGTGAGCCACCCACACACAGGCCAGTAGGGCCCCAAATAATCCTTGGAGAATCTATAGATTACTAAAATCTATAATAGGATAAACGGTGGGAACATAATTCAGTCTCCAACACTCTCCCACAACAAATCCCAAATAATTAATCAACAGCAACATACCGTTCGGGAAAAAACAGAACTAATTAAAGAGAGAAGACAATAATAAAGGAGTAACAGCTCAGCTAGCCTTGCGTGGCCCACAGAGTGTGGCGCGTCCCCAGAGTTCCTCAGTAAAAGTGTGCCCAGAACTGTATGAAAGTATAGCTAGGAGGAACCAGGGGAAGAGCAACACTTACAATCACTGAAGCATTAATGACTAACTTCATTTATTAGCAAATAATTCCAATAGGAAATCTTTCTGTTTATTTATTCTATTGCAAATACTGGCACAGTTCGCATGCCATCCTTATATTTTATCGAACTGCTGTATGTATATGGATTCACTATGCATCCGTCTTTATGTGTAAAAAATGCAAATACGCACTTAGATGTATATGCTTTTCTTATGTTAATTTCTCCAAAGATATCCACAAAAAAGATCAACATAGTTTGGCTTTCATTAAAAATATCAGGTTATGCCACATTTTCAAATATGAGTTAAAACAGGTTTGAGTTAAAAGCACCTTGTTCCAGAACTTAAGCGTCTGTGGCATGTACCCAATACAGGATCTATTTCAGTTAAACAGAGTAACTTAGAGTCTGGGTCTGAAGGGAAATAAGTTTTTTTTTTTTTTTTTTTTTTTTACAAAACTATCAAATGCTTTTACATAAGTGTACCTGTTATTTCAGCAAACACATTAGATCCCAGTAATAAATGTGCATTCCAGCTGAGTATTTTCTTCTTTTTCTTTTTCTAATTGCAGCCTTTTATTTAAGGAGGAAAGTGCCATTTAAAGCCTGTGAGATTCATAACTTCAAATGGACATTTGGTTTATTTGCAGCTTGTCTGAGCTGAAAATTGAACCAGTCACTTAGAAAATAAGGGAAGAAGCCACTCTGTCACCTAATGGCCCTCCACAGCATTGTGGATGACTCTTCCATGTGCTGACAAACGTTGTGAAGTGTTTTTTTGCATAAATAAACAAAAATAGAGAAGGTCCTGTGGTTCATGACCAAATCTTAGCTTTGCGAGAGAGATATATATATAATAGAGGAAGTGCTATGCCCTGACCCAATTACTGATGAATCCAGTGTGTGTGTATAATGGCACATATCATGCACACAGAGAAAGGTAGAGAGAGAGAGGCTGGGCACTTTGTGTCTTCAAACGTTCTTTGCTCTTTTGGAAAGTGATGACACTTACACAGCAGAGGCACTGCAACATTCATCATTGTGAGCAGAGGCAAAACCTCAAGCTACGTCTGCAATTCATTAGAAAAAAAGAAAAAAAAAACACCATTAAGAGCACAACGACTCAGTGGGGAAGCCCAGAGGAGCACAGAGCCCACATCCAGATGAGAATAATATAGAACTCTGGGCCTGAGGATGGGGCTCTCAGCAGGGGGGATGGCACTGCACCCTCAGGTATCGCCATGACAACTGCCATCATGGGGTGCGTTTCCCAAAAGCACCCATTAGCAACTTATACTGTATAGTTTGACCCATTCAGTTGCATGGTTAAAACTATGTAAGTTGCTAAATGTAGGTAGCAACTATTCTTTTGGGAAACGCACCCATGGTCAGTCTGATGGAAATTGCGAATTACAAAGGTAAAGATAAATGAATCCTATTTTTGATACAATTTCAAGCATATTATTAGGTTAAACATGGGAAGAAATGCTTTACAAGCATAATGCCATATGATGTTATTATGTGGTATTTTTTTATATTTGTCAATCTATATGTATCTGTATACACCACTCTCCATGACATACTTCTAAAATTACAGTATATACGCATATTTGGTATAACCAAATAATAAATTGGTTTTGTATACCTGTAAGCAAGTATTGTTTTTATGGAAGGCTTTTCAGGTATGGGGAGATTTTAAATGTTATTTAACCATCAAAATAATCATCAGGTGATTGAAGGTCACAGTATTGACTGGCTGTATTGATAGATGGCTGAAAGTTTATTCATAAATAACCAGGCATTGATTCAGCACAAATAACAGGGTTGCTGCACAATTTTTAACATCAAAATTAGGACTTTTTAAGACCTTTCCAAGACTTAAAAAAAAAAATATTATACCACTTTCACGATCAAAAAATACAAAAAAATATATTTTTTTATTCATATGTTGGGGTGCATGTAAAGTTCTACTCCATATTAGTATAAGTAGGCTATATTGCACATCATCAAAATGTGCTGGTATATATTGCACGTTGCCCCTGGTGTAGATTGCATTCTATTCACAGGCTATCAGAATCGTGTTCTCATGTAAGGACAGTTCTTTTTTCCATTGAAGCTGGGGTAAAGATGCGAGACGCAGCTTCCTTTTTACGACGTTGTTCTGTGAGATTTTTACATTTCACCACTTTTGTGAACGACAATCTTTGGTGCTCACTACTACTTCACTTCCTGCCCTCCATCTAAATTTCGCACCTTGGCGATGTGGCAGGGTGACGTCACGTGAAAGCAACCTATTGGCAGAGCGTGTTATTCTGAAATCTGTATGCTCCACAAGCCAGAACTCTCGCGGTTATCGTTGCAATAATAAGCAAGGCATGCAGGCTCTGAGGTCATGCAGTACCAAAAACATTCATTATTTTATTTTCTTAAATATTACACCATTTGTGATGAGACTACATTTAAGACTACATGCCAGTAAAAATAATACATTTTAAGACATTTTATGACCTTAAATTCAGCAAATCCAAAATACGACTTTTTAAGACTTTTTAAGGATCCGCAGGAACCCTGAAATAAGACGGTACCACCTAGAGTTTTCATTACTAAACTTACACTATTGATGTGAACAAGTAATCACTTGTACTTCCTTTGTAATGTAATTCTATGAATTTCAGTTATATGGCATTCTTTAAAAAACAATTAACTAAATGAAACCTAATGTAAGATCACACATACACATGCGAGGCCTAACATTTCAAGTTTTATGGCCCCTGAAGGTTAGGAGCCTTGAAATAAGGGCCAGCCTGGTACCAGGGTATACTGGTTGGCTGCATTACAAAGGAGACCAGTGTTCCACAAACATACACACCTGAAGAGCAAAGGTTGTTTTCTTAAGTTTTCCAGTATATGTCATGTATATGTGATTGCCTCTTATTTAGCATCATTATGTAGACATGTTTGATCTGTAGGCGTCTTTAGACAATCGTATTGTTTCATGCATTAGCCATATAAGTATGCCTCACCATCATTCCTCACTTATCCTGCTGAAAGTAGCCATCAGAGGATGGGTACATGGTGGTCATAAAGGGATGGACATGGTCAGAAAAAATGCTCAGGTAGCCCGTGGCATTTAAACGATGCCCAATTGGCACTAAGGGGCCTAAAGTGTGCCAAGAAAACATCC
>JAODKN010000041.1:17203797-17220547 GCA_026774425.1 Petrocephalus zakoni
TAACACGTACAGGAATCTGGCCTGTATGTGTCTGTATGAGCCCTCTGTAACACGTACAGGAATCTGGCCTGTATGTGTCTGTATGAGCCCTCTGTAACACGTACAGGAATCTGGCCTGTATGTTGGAAAGTCCCTCAAGGAAGAGAAGTAGAGTAAGCGTATAGTAATAAAAACTACATAAACCAGGAATCAGATACAGCCTTCCCCTGTAATAGGTGAGAATTATATTGTTAAATATGCTTGAATTCTGATGGGGAAAAAAACATTCTGTAAGGACCATTTATGGGTACCACATATATTTGTATTCATGCATTAATATATGCTTAATTTCTCTCTCTGTTGCAGCCAAATGTCTAAAAAACTGCTTTGCATTGAACTGTATAAAATTAAACACTTATTTAAATATATTATTTAGCCATATTAAAATGAATACTCATTGTTTTAATCTAATCCAACACTGTACTACTTATTTTGGTTGCTAAAGAAGCACATTATTGAAAGACATAACTACCTTTTCTAGTACTGTAGCAATATCCCCTGTTACCACACCCTACATACTCTTATTTATCTAAATTTATATTGAATAGAGGGAAGAGTTACAATGTATGCATGTAGCCAGAGAATCTTCTTGTTGTTTGTACAACACTCTACTTGTTGAGTTACAGGAGCCCAGGTTTGACTAAGCGAGAAACGTACCTGTAGCATAGGCCTTGATTCGACCTTCCTGAATTACAACTTTTGTGAGGCATTGAACTTGGTCCTTGCTGAACTGGGTTGGCTTGGTGTGCTTCTGGTTGACCACTACTGGTTTGAAGAATCTAACTTACCTTTCACCCTCAGCTATGATTTGGATTTGGTACACACATTGCTCAGGACTGTTTCTGTGTTTGACCTATGTTCCTTGGATTGCGATTTGTGCCTTTTCTCCTGTAGTACAATTCATTAAACCTGCTAACTGTGCACTTGGATCTCAGACCTTCATTACAAATTGTTCTGGGACCAGTTTCACATGACTTTGCTCTTCACATAAAAGGTACACCACGTCTCTTCCTACATTTCTTACTAACGACCTTGTGAAGTACACCTCATATCTACAATGGAGCTCCATTCTTTTTTGGTTAGATTTCCTGGAATCAGCTTTTCTGCAGTGACCTCCAAAGTTGTGGAACCCCCTTCCGTGAACATTAAGTTACTGTTTCTGCCCCATCTGAACCTCAGTTGTTGCCTTTGCTAAGTTCAATGTGCAATGCCAAACAAAGTGATGCAATGCAGCCATTTCAAGTTAACATTTTCAGATGCTCACCGTCAACTTTAGGTAGTGAGGTAAAAGTTTTGTCACTTAATGTTCTATAAGACACAACAAGACGTAATATGATGCAAGTCATATTATTCAACAACCTTGTTCTCCATCCCTCTGTAGAATATGCAGTACCTTCTAAGAGCAAAATCAAACCATTACTAGACATTAGTCAGCTAAGTCCAAAGCTTTACACTATACACATTATGCACTTCAACAATATTTGAATTATCCAAATAGGTGCAAAGTAGCCACTGAGTGAATACTCATTCACATTTTCCCCCGCCAATATTCCACAAATATATTATTATTATTATTATTATTATTATTATTATTAGTAACATGTCGATTGCCGGAGTTGGGACTTAGTGAGCCGTAGCCAGCATGCGGCCAGGCGAGAACACAGTGTAAATTCGAAAGGTTATGGTATGCGGAGGGGCAGTGATGGCAATATGGCTACAGAGACTCTATGAAAAGCAAATAGAGGTGAATTTAAAAAGGCTGCTATGTGTTTGTTTATTTGTCAGATTTTTAGAATCTAAGATGTGTTACATGTGGATCTAGAAAGTTTTTGGTTCTTTTAGATTTGAAAACCGGTTCAAACGATTCACTAAAAAGAAAAAGCAGTTCAAAAGAACAATTCATTCATGCATTGGACATCACTAGTAGTGACCCATTCGCATGGAAACGTGGTCCAAGTGCACATCATTAATGCTCCGCTCAAATTCAGGAAAAGGAAATTGTATAAGAAGTGATTTATTACAGATGTTTTACAATTTGCATAGAACATATATTTAATGCACACTTTGTTGAAGCACATACATTTATGTCAAATTAACCTCTTTGATGAAATTTTCATAAATTTTGAGCTTCACTAGTTAGTATAGTACTTCACTAGTACTTCACTAGTTGATCATGTGCCAACTAATATAATGCATTACAGCTTTTACCCTTGAATATAACAGTATCAGCATGGTATATCTTAGTTCCGAAAGACAATTTAACATGTACATTTGTACCATGTTGGCACGGTACAAAAATGCATGTCTACACAGGATTTTTAAACATGTATTTGTATGCCGTCTAAACACTGGCATTTTTACTGTGTCTGTATGGTTAAAAAAACTGCTGTGTCCATATTTCTCGGTTTATATGAAGGGGTAAGAGATACTGCATGATAGGGCCTCCTGCGTTTGCTCCATTAATCTACGCATCCAGCTACTGACCTCCCTCACATCATCCATAGCTCCCCAGGACGTTTCAAACTACTTCCTATATCTACTAGGCCGATTAATGGATCACAAAGGATTAGCAAATCACAAGCTCAGTCTTTCACCATTATGAAAAGTGGCATTATGAAATGAGTTGAGGGTTGGGAAAACCGTCATTCGGAAATACACCGAAATGTGAAAAGTTGAACTTTGTTGTGAAATAGAATTTGAATTATTTAAGTAATCACATTTCCATTATATTATGAAATCTAACACCTTTTATCAAATTTAAAATATATTTCAAATTATTAAAATTTAAAATAAAAGGACAGTTTATTTAATTTTTGAAATAACACATTCTGAGTTTTCCTCCTCTATGTCCCCACAGACTAACAGGCAGTGACTAACAACTGCAGAATGAATTACTAATTCATTTTAAAATAGTTTGTTGAATTTTACTTTTTTTGAATTACGTTTCAAAAAAAACGAATTAATTTGGGGTGGAGGTAAGATATTATTATTTGTTTTATTCATAATCCTTTAACATCAAGAATTGTTTTTTATCATCTGACATTTTTACCACCTTTCTCCTACTATAGATCCTGTTCATTGGTTTTTGAGACATTGATCAATGAAATTGTTCTTTATCACAAAAATTGTTCTCTTGTTCTTTTTTCAGCTTCTTGACAGAAGACTACCAGTTGCATCAACTAGAAACATAAAAGATATTTTGTATATTTCATTTAAGAAGCCCAGCGATCAATGGTAATTTGACAGTCATTCTACCAGAAACAGCATATCAATACTTTTGATAGCAGACTGACAGATTCGCCCTTGTGCCAAGAGTGTCTTTATTTTAGTCACCCTCCAACCAATAATCAACCATAATCCACAAATAGATTTCATAGAGATGAATGGATGTATTTCATAGAGTGGATTAGCAGAGATAATAAGCTTGGCATATACTCACTAGATGATCAAAGACGTGAATCTGTTTACATAACTTATAAGGACCCAAAGGTAAGGTAAGGAGATGAACAAAGGATTTGGGTAAATGCTTATTCTTTGCCTTCTTTGCTTGTTTATGAGCAAGGAGGTGCAGGAGATGCAGATGTGCAAGAAGTCTCAGAAAGGGTGGGGTTTATATAGGAATACGGGTAAGATGGATATGGGAAGGAGGTAGGTCCTCCCCGAGTGGGCTGGCACAGGTCCCTTGCCGTTGGATTTGGGGGGCAGTGATCCTTGGTGCTGTCTTCTGAGCAGGGAGAGAAAGAGTCAGCAGCTGGCTTACCCTTGGCTTTCTCCCCGAGCTTCACCCCAACACGGGCTTTCAGCTTCACCTGGGAGGGCAATCCCAGCCACTGCTCGGGGTAATTAGCTGTCAGACATCTCGTTAGCCCTTCTCACGTGTGGTTTCCGTGCCGACTGCGAGGAGCCTGCTGCTGTGCAAGGAGGAGTCAGTGTGTCACAACTCCAGTAACACGTCCAAAGACAATCTTAGCGCACTCTTAACAATGCCTGCTCTGTATTGTGGCTACATACAATCATATGCACGAAAATTCCACACATCACAGCTATATTGCTGTACAACTAAGACACACTCAAAGGTACAAGAGGCAGGCCGTGATGTAAATGTAAAGCATGAGTGTTATAGTTTTTAATATATATGTTTTTAAATATATGTGTTGCTCAAGTGAGAAATATGAATTATGTAGATGTGTGGGATACATGTGGATAAAGAGATATAAGGAACAGTGACTAACAGCCTCCCACTCAGGTCCAGGGGCACCATAACGGAACCACAGGAACCCTGATTTGCTACAAAACACTGCCATCATCTGTTTTCCCAGGAAAATGCTTAAAATCTCCCTCTTTCAACAGATTAAAAATAGAAATAGCCTTATTGTGCTATTGTCAGCTAATACAGATGTTTTCTTTAAATTTAGAAATTGTGGTGTTTGCAATATATATATATATATATATATATATATATATATACACACACAAAGTATTATTTAGTTTATGCTATCCAAGAAGAGCTACAGGATCTGACTCTACATCACTTTATTAGACATAGGTTCTTGGACAAAAGCATTACTATTATTATTATTGTTATTATTATTATTACTATTATTGTTATTATTATCATTACTATTATTGTTATTATTATTGTTGTAATTCATTATAATAATTCTAGTTTTAATATTAATTATTATAACAAGCAGATAGTTATATATTAATACATTATGCTTTTACATTATATATCAACTGTTCTGCAAACTCAAGGCTTCTACTTTTTATGAGCCAGTAATAAATTTGGTTAGTTATATGAACCAAAATGGCCACACAATGTCATTCCCAAGTGTTTCAATCAGGAACTTCCACTAGCAAACCTCGTGCTGTGGTCGCTTTTACCTCATCCACCAGCAATGCGTGGCATTCATCCCACAGCAGGGGGTTTCACACGAAACTATGTAAAATACAGAAAAAACTGAACATAATGGTGAACGCACAAAAACAGAAGATTTAAAAAACCAGATAGAAATACTAACTTAGCAACAATGTGGTGGGAGTATCCCCGACGTTGTGGGCGGGAATTTCGATGAATAGTGGCATCTTACGATCTTGTTAGAAACACAGATTCATCACTTTTTAATGAAGCAGACGAGTTTCCTCCCAACAGGGCAGGTCGCCAGACCTGCTTATTATGGATATGCAGTGTTCCACAGGTTGTTTTTTCTCTGACCACTCCGAGCTTGGCTTCTTAAACACCTAAGCTTATATTACATCTTTAGTGTACCATCTATGGGACCTTCTCATCACATGGTTCCTGCCTCTAGCAATAGCAACCTAATGTTCTAATCATAGTGCAGTATAAATGTTGCATCTGGGTCTGCAAAGACAGTGATGCCAGTGAAACACACCTGGAACACAGTTCCAGGTGTATGATTGTGTTTTACAGGGCTAATAAAGATATTCTCTCTGTAACCCTGAACTGACTTGCATGAACTTGTGATGTAATAATGTAATAGCCCGTGGCTTTCATCAACCCCCATGACAGAACCTGCCTTTGAGAGAATATGAGCCAAGGAAACAGGCAGAAACAGCTCCCTACTCACTTCAGTTAAATGCAGCTGTTTCAAATGGAGAACTCTACTTCAGTTTCTATTTCTCACTATGAAAATCATAAGTTTATTTGGCATTTGTTAGCATTTCCATTCTCAATTTGTGTCTAGAGCAGGGGTCTCAAACTCCAGTCCTGAAGGGCCGGAGTCCTATGTACTATGTGTCCTATGTGTTCTTTCCCTGCTCCATCACAAATGATTGCACTCAAGTGCTGTGTGGTAATTAGCACAATGAGCTGTGAGTTGAATCAGGGGTGTTAAATGAGGGTAAACCCAAAAATGTGCATGGATCCGGCCCTCCAGGACTGGAGTTTGAGACCCCTGGTCTAGAGTAAAAGGGTCACTGTATCAATTTCTCAATTTCTCTTTTTCGGCTTTTATGCTGTAGTGTCATCCATCCATCCATCCATCCATCCATCCATCCATCCATCCATTTTCTGTAACGTTTTGTCCAATTCAGGGTTGCATGGGGCTATGGGGCCAAGGCAGGGAACAACCCAGGATGGGGCACCAACCCATCGCAGCCACAAAGAGTGCTATTGGCGAAAATATTTCATGTGTGCAAAAATATCTGCTGCAAGAGGAAACCTTTAAAAACGTTTGAGCTCCGGCATTTTCTCATGAATCGGAGGATGAAGTCAAGTGTCCTTCAAAAGGAACAGGAAACATTAAGTGATGTGAACAATTAGTATCAGGCCCCTAGAAGAAGGACTGAAGTTCCATAAAGCAAGGAAGAAGGCCTTCATCAATGAGAAGCAGGGTAAAGCCAGGCTGCAATTAGCACAAATATATATATATATATATATATATTATTTACAGACGCACACCTAGAATCTGAGGAAATGACTGAAACTAAAATGTTTGCTATAATTTCCTTATTTTTTCCAGAGCTGTATACTTATGCATCTGATTAATTTTTATTTCAAGTCTTTAACACAATTCTATTTATGTTTTGAGATTCCCTAAAAGTCATTAATATCAGTAATCAGTTAGACCCATGCAGAGGATACGGCTGGTCCTGGTTAAGCCGTAATCCTTTTTCCAGCATCTGAAGAGGATTATATTCACAACCAAACTACTTACTCCAGGGATAATTAAACTCAGATTATTTTTTTGTGGTTTTCTAATTATGCAAAGTAAATAAAGTATGCATTTCTTAAATTTGCTTGAAAACAAAGAAATGTATGCCCACTATTTTTATACATTTCAGATATTACACATCTTATGTGTATTGCTGTGTGACTCAGATATATTCACACCATGTTATTCAATAAACATTAGCACCCCTGTGTATAATACAGGTAATCCCAAATTTACGATGGAGATGCGTTCCTATGACTCCACCGTAACTAGAAAATATTGTGAGTTGAGATGGGCTTTGAAACACCAAAAACACAGGAAAAATATGCGCTCTAACACGGAGAGAACTGAACTCTGTTGATAGCTGATGAGAGTGAGGCATCTCACCCGGCGGGAGATGCGTACATCCCGGCAGTGTCCCAGCGTATCGTACTGCATACGCTGCTACATTTGCTTGCCGTGTTAAACGTAAAATATTTTTACAATTCTGCTGTATCGCTATGGTCATCATAAGCTTGAAAAATCTTAAGTCAATCTATCGTAACTCGGGGACCATCTGTAGTAGGTTTTGCTCCTAAAATGCCATAATTTAGTATGTTCTGTGGAACTGTAGAGATGAACAATCTTCAGGTATTTCGCTGGTTACACCTCATATCAGCTCTTGATACAATGCCATGACTCCTTCCCCTTCATATATTTTTATAGCAATTCCAACAATATATGCACTCCCGTGAAAATTCGCATTTTTATTGCATATACCGTATTATTTTTTGACAGGTGCCCATTTCTTCTCCTTTTACGGACTGCCATTGCATATCAGTATTTCTGAACACGATAAGAAATGGACAAGAAAAAAGAAGTGATGAACGGGCAAAAAAAAGAAGTGATGGCTGAATGAGGGAGAGCTGAGTAAGTGATAGCTGAGTAAGTGATGGCTGAGTGAGAGGGAGAGCTGAGTAAGTGATGGCTGAGTGAGAGGGAGAGCTGAGTAAGAGATGGCTGAGTGAGGGAGAGCTGAGTAAGTGATAGCTGAGTAAGTTATGGCTGAGTGAGAGGGAGAGCTGAGTAAGTGATGGCTGAGTAAGTGATGGCTGAGAGAGAGGGAGAGCTGAGTAAGTGATGGCTGAGTGAGAGGGAGAGCTGAGTAAGTGATGGCTGAGTGAGAGGGAGAGCTGAGTAAGTGATGGCTGAGTGAAAAGGTGGGCTGAGTAAGTGATGGCTGAGTGAGAGGGAGAGCTGAGTAAGTCCGCATCAAATCATACCACTTCACAGAAGTGAATGCATGCAGTGGTGTGGTTCTGTGGTGACAGGTTTATTATCACAACCCAGCCTATATATTAAAGGTTTTCTAACATCTATATGGCACAACCAGAAATTATGGTATATGGAACAATGCTGCATGTTTAATACCGTATTTGGTCCCATTCAAACACACTTATAACTACTTCAAGCCTTCAAGGGCATTTATTCCCCTGCTTATGCACTCGCTACTGCAAGTGGGGAACGTCCTCTAGGCATTTCTGTTAATATTAAGTTCAGAAATTAAGTAAAAAATAAAGCTGAAAAATATAAATATAAAGAGGAGATAAGGAAAAAACATTAAAGTGATAAAAAGACTGTTGGATGTTGAATACATTGAATGTTTTCAGTTTATTACCAGGCAGGTTCACCTTCTAAAGTCTAGAAGAAGATGATTAAAATGCACAGCTGGAAAGTCTTTGGTTTAATTTACCTTTTAAACCCTGTGGGGCAGTTAAATGCATTAATTATGTTTACCCTTTGAGACCATTACCTGTATAAAACTGACTCCTGTGTCTGTGGACCTCCTATAAAGGTGGGTCATATCATATTGTCTGACACCAGTCCCCACAGACCCCCAAGCATAGAGTACCTCTCAATTCATTTGCATAGTAAATTCCACGGGGTCTATACAACCATTGCTCCTCTAGGTTAAACACTGCCTTGTTTTGTGCTTCCGTATCTCTAGCTGTGGTAGATTCTGCATTATTGCTCTGAAAGGCTCTTTAAGCTCTCTGTGGGATCCTGTGTAAACCTCAGTTTGGCTCAGCACTGCAGCGTAATTATGGGTAAATTAGACTTATGTGGGATGCCTCACTTTGGTCTCATCACATACCTGCCACTCACTTTCACTGCTTCTTCCCTGTTTGAATATTTTTAAAACAGTACATTTGGGCATCGGATAAGCTTCCCCCTACAACAATGGTGTCCATCTACCCGCCCCCCCCATAAGACTGCAATTTGCACCTTTTTTGTTTCCTGTCCATCCAGCTTCCTTACCTATGTTCAGAACCAGAGTGAGCATTGGCCAAAAGGTAGTGGACACCCTGGAGGGCGTGCAAGCCTATCCTAGGGCACACACACTGTAGGCGAGTTAGAGATACCGCCTCACACAGCCCTATGTTTCCGGCTCGTGGGAGTCATGAAAGGTACCGAGCGGAAACCTGGGAGAACATGCAAACTCCAAAGGCACCGAGCTCGGTGTGAGGCGACCCTGGAACCCACTCAGCTACCATGCTGCCACATTTGGTCACAGGAATATTAAATTCTACTTCTTCTCAAATTATAAGAAGACTAGGCTGTAAGTTCAGCTGTATGTATAAAGAAAAAACATGGAAATAATATTTTACTATTAAAAATGTTATCTTCCTCATATCATGAGGGTATACCATATGGATATATGCATATTTTTGCAGATATACAGTGTGTCAATAAAGAGATGGACTATATGTTCTGCTGGAATTTCCTAGTGTAGTCTTCCTCTGATTATCTCCTATACTCTTCTATGAATTCCCCACTTGGATATTCATCCACATTCTGCTTAGCATAGTAATGCTTTCCCTGGAGAACCGCCTTATTATGCATCGTTTATAGGTCTTAAAGTGCCTTTGCTTGATTACACAGCGCACTGCTGCTAAACCTCTTTGTCAACAAAATGTAACATTTTTACAGCACAATTTATGTCTATCGCAAAGGGACCCAATGGAAAGTGAAGAGTGGGACCCAGTGAAGCAGGTAAATCACTTTGCTTCACTGGGTAATTCTGGGGGCTGAGGCTCATTTGTCATTTTCCAGCCCTACACAAAGGTGTTCATATTTATCCAGCAATCCAGCGTATTAGGATATTTAAAACGTCACTTCTACTATTACAGTATATAAAATCTGGATTAGGGTAAATGTTCAGCATTGCTGCAGACCACTGGAGTAGTTGTCTTACATCATGAATGAAATGGATCTATTAAACTAGAAACTGCTTTTTCAAAATAAATCATTCAGACTTTTATGGCCGACCCTGTATTAGCTATTCCATTCACCTCTTCTGAAATGTCGTTATTCATTGGCGCTATGGTGGAATAAAGCTGAAAATACATAGAGGCCCATAAGCGCCAGAGAACCCCCTTTGGATCAAGCCCTGGACAGGCTCTGTGATGAGAGAGGACATGCTCCTTTCTGCTGCCTCCTTGTTTCCTGATATAAAAGGACACCTTTCCTCAGGGGAGGTTAAAGTGTTCTGAAATCTCCCACTTCAGGGACAGCAGGCCATGAATGCACACATTGGCGCATTGACCGAATCTCTCATTATCATGTGTATCCTTGAGAAGACTTCTCCATGGCAAATGTGACAATTTTTCCTGACTTATGGTGACATTTTATTTCACATGTATTAATTTATTCTGGATTTATATATACATATTACCACTATGACACTACAAACATAAATAGAATATAGGTGATAAGTTGAGATTTTTGATCCCAGGGGAAAAATCTTGAATTGTTACATTTTTAATTTTTTTTTTATTGTTGCACTTTGTACCTCATTGTTTTCTGGTCTGTTTTAGCCACAAACTCCTTCCAGAGTCACTCATAGTTTAAAAAAGCATAGAAAGCATCAAAATAATCATTATTCATTTTGTATCTTAGTTCAACTAAGTTTTATCATTTTAAATTATCAGATCATTTTAAAAATGACAATATTTTAAAATTGTGGCAATAATATTATTACATTTGGCTGTTAACATGTTTAATGGTTATATAATAGATTCCACAACAGGCATCATGCACAATTTAAAACATAATATTTGCACTCAACAGCAAGGAAGTAAAACATTCACATTGTCACACTGGCTGCTAGGATGAGCATTTAAGGAGACATTCCCAGGAGAAATTGGTCCTATCACTGGCCAGATAGTCAGTTACAGTAAGATGACATAACACCACTGTCAGCCACATCAGGGAACACTACAACATTTTTGAACTTCAGAAGTTATCATGAAATACTGACACCACAAAAAGCCTGGTGGAATAGGATCACCTGACCCGATACAGTACAACTCCATCTGAAAGCCATGCAAGCACAAACACTTTGGGAGAAGATCCGATTCACCAATCAATGAGTCGAACATGTAAGCTTGCCTGCACCCCGCCTTGTCTGAAGGCTTTGCAATATTCATTTTAGAACAGAAGTTCATTACAGAACAGAAGGCAGATTCATGTGAAGTTCATTGGGTTCATGATGATACTTTTAGGCATAAATTATCTCTCTCACTCAACTGAACTTCAGTAATTGAGCCAAGTAATTTGCTAGTCATCAGTGGAACTAAAATAAGCAGCAGTGAAATTCCCATATGGAGCAGTTTTTCCTGCTTATCACTACCATGCTGCCTTTGTTTTGGACCAGAATCACATGCAGATCTATATCCGCAGTCAACAGGATCTATTTTTCATTTTCTTATGCAAATATGACATTGCGTTTGTCTTTAATATGATGACTCCTTCACAGTATTTCAGCCGGAGGTTTTATGTCTGTGGTACAGGATACCAGTCCGTCTGTTGAATTTCTGCAAGAACAAAACATTCTTCATTCAGGTTTTATTTCATTTTGTTTCTTTCAGCTTCAGAGGTTTCGTTTTTCTCTTTGCCGCTGAGTAATTTTTTTTCCTGACCTTGTATTTCAGTCAAATTCTTGAGTATTTTGGTTTGAAAATGCCTATTATTAAATACTATGCTTAAACGTTTTAACCATTTGTGTAATTAAATAGGGGGAAGTTTTTAGCAGCACACAAAGGGAATTTGTCTCTCATTTCCACATCACACAACAAAGCCATTGTGATCCTGGCAATCCGAGGAACACAGGACTCTAGCTGTACGCCTGACCTTTGTCATAGATGTCATAGAGCCTTCAGTAAATCTACAGCGATGCATTGCAAATAGTCAGACCCCTTTTTTCTGAGCTTAGAAAAACAAATACGTACTATGCTAAAAACAAATTTCAGAAAAACCTTATGATTAATGCGGATAAATGCTATGCATCTTGATCAGTAGGTGTTTTTGATCACTTAATCCTTAATTCCGTCGTATGGATGCACATACAGTTCTGAGGGCAGCCCTAATCCACCAGACAGACAACAAACAATGAGCGATGAGTCCTACCGCTAATATACTTTAGTGCTTAGCTTCTCTGCTGCTGGGTTCTGACATCCTGAGTTCTCTGCTCAATGGATTGCAGTTTGGTGTCCCACTAAACTATGTACGACAGCATAGAGAATGAAAAGCAGGCATTTCTGTAACACGT
The DNA here is from genome assembly GCA_026774425.1 of Petrocephalus zakoni. Taxonomy (NCBI): domain Eukaryota; kingdom Metazoa; phylum Chordata; class Actinopteri; order Osteoglossiformes; family Mormyridae; genus Petrocephalus; species Petrocephalus zakoni. The sequence goes on from JAODKN010000041.1 coordinate 17,216,101, forward strand.
GGTGCCCTACTGGCCCTAGCAGAAATCATTTCATGTTGTTTCCCTACTTCTCTCAAAAAGGGTGTGTAAGGATGAGCATCTTTGGATACCCACAGTGGCTGTCGAAGCAAATCGAGCGGAAAGATGGTTCTATCCTGTACAGAACCTGCAAGATGGCACATACTGTCACATGCTAGGGCTTCCTGCCAGTATGTGCACGATGCATGATTCATTGATTTAGTGTAAGAGCCACGTGTCTTTTCATTATTACATTGAAATGTTGATAGAACTGCTCCCCCATGGAATCCAGTAGGACACTATAAGCTGGAGATGGGCTGCTTATAGGTCGGGAGCTTTTCCTGGGCACAGAGCAGGAAAGTAACAATGTGTTCCCAACCAGAGCCAGATGAACCAATGATCCATAAAAAGCCACTTCCTTATTTAAAATCCACAACAACAAAGGCTTGTTTAAATGCAACTTCCAAGTGATGCAGTCACAAAGAAAAATGTTGTTGAATTTACATAAAAATAGTGTTATTTTTATCAGTTCAGACAAGGCAATCCATCTGAAGACAAAAAGGTCTGGGCCTGGCCAGTACTTGGATGGGAGACCAACTATGAAAGCTGGATTACTGCTGGAAGAGCTGCTGGTATGGTCAGTAAGTTAGCCCATCCTATGGTCAGCATGGATCCCAATGCCCCAGTGCAGTGACAGGGTCATTGTGCTGTAAGAACTGTCCCATACTTCGGATGAGACCTAAAAAGAGGTCCTCACTCTGAGGTTATAAATGAGCATCATTCAATAGAGTAGAGGTGGTGCCCCTATTTTCTGGCTATAAGTTTCCTGGCTAAAATCGCCTTATGCGTGCTGAGTGTGCTGCCACAAAATGGCTGTCAACGCATCATCCAGGTGCATGCTACACTGTGGAGGTGGTTGCAGTGGCTCCCCATTGCTTCTGTATTCACTTTGGGTGTCTTGAATGCGCTAGAAAATTAATTCATCATTTTATGTCTGTGCATTTAATTTATATAACGCTGCTACATTTTACACAATAGAGAATATTGCATAAGATAAGGCCGTTTACACGCAAATTATATTGCTGAAAAACCTGTCTATTATTACCAGAAGAGGATGCCACTAAAAGTGACAAGGTGAAAGATTATAGCTTCATAGTACATGACAGTGGGTGAAAAAGACATACTACTGATGTCTTCCTGTGCACTAGGTGGCGCTCTTTGTGTGAGAGTGTTGGCTAAATGTGCAAACATAGTAAACATTTTGGGGGTTTCTAAGCATACAATTTTAACACTTTTATGTTAATTTGATGCTTGTGTTTATTAAAATGTAAATCACTCACATCAAGTTTTGCTGTGTATATAAACATTTTAATAATTTAATGGCAGGATTTTTCTTAAGTTACAAGACGACAAGAAAAGATGTGAAACTGAACCATTATTCAGACAAGACCCTTTAGAATTAAATCTTTTTATTGAATTGTCCAAAAGAACAAAATGTGTGTGGTTTCACAATATATGTACCAATTCTCCCAAAGCTTTTATGGCGATGAGCTAATTTTATGTGGCCCAAAATATACCATTAAGAGTTACATTTCCAGCACTGGGCTGTTACAGACAGATACACCAGACATTAAAGGAATAAAGTAAATGAATGTTTACTTCCATGAACTCCTTGCCAGCTTAGTTTGTCAGAACGCTTTAAAGGTCTTATTTATTAGATCCCTTATTTATTAGATCCCCCGCTGCTTCCCGCTGAACCACTGCCCGCCAACCTAGATTTGTGTGGACTGTAAAATTTGTCCCGCTGGTCAGGTTATGAACAATGCACTTTGAGGGTAAACATCATTACAATACATGTTAAGGAATCTTATGAATGTGTACCTTCCTCTGAAAGACATTAAATATTTCAAGCCTGTATTTCAGCCAGTTCACAATATTTCCTCTAAGTTAACAGGCAACAGCTCCATTTTATAATACAATAAAAGACAGAGTCAAACAGCTTCATTGAAACACGTTCAAAGCTTTCAGCCGAAATGGGGGAGCCATTGGAAGAGATAGAAAGGAGACCAAGCTTGTTTCCACTATATATAATGAAGTCATTAGTGAACCTACAGTGTGCTTTAGCTGACTACTGCTTAAGTTTCTAAATTATTTCTATCAGTTAGGGAATGTGGGAATATACCAAAACTCAGCAAGGCCACCTAGTCCACCTTAGAAAGCTCCATAACATAAGAACAAACATTCTCATAAAGATTAATAAAATTATGCAGGATAACTAATGCAAACAGGTCCTGAAACCAAATATTTTACAGTCAAGAGGTCAACTGGTGGGCTGAAGGGTCTGTGATGTGTGCAAAGGTAAGTGCGCCCTTTAATTCGCACTTACGGCCTTCAAAATGAGATTCCAGTACCCCATCATTCCTGATGATGGAAAAATAAGGATAGAAGCATGGAACATGACACTTTAAGTGCTGACATGAATTTATGTTAGCATAGATCGCATCCGTAGCTTGAGTATAGCTTAGCTTAGTGGGCCAGCTTAGTTAATATTATTTGCATTGCTTCTATAGAAAGATTTGACTGATTGCATCAGTGAATCATAATTAATTTCAATTAATTAAGAATTACCTCAAGCCACATTACTCATTACCATTGCAAACCCATTTCTATTATCCTTAATAATATCCAGAATGTGCAACTTCTAAATTATTTTAGAAGCATTTAGCTTATAGTCGGTCTAAATTTAAACAGAAAGATAGGTAGAACAATCTAGTAAGTTATCTAGCTGGTTGTATATGTAATGAATAGGAAAGTGGGGTGGCATAGTGTTGCAGTGGTTAGCACTGTTGCCTCACACCTCTAGGACCAGGGTTTGAGTCTCTGCTATTGCTCCGTGTGTGTGAAGTTTGCATGTTGTCATTGTGAGGTTTCTTCTGGGGACACTACCCACAAACATGCTGAGGTGAATTGGAGTTGCCAAATTGCCCGTAGGTATGCATGAATGAGTACCCCATAGGCTCCAAACTCCTCACAACCCTGAATAGGACAAGTTCTTACAGAACATAGAAGGACACAATAGATACTCTTCATGCTTTTAGCATTTATGTATTTACATTAATGTTCTTCTTCTGTATGACATATTTGGATACAATTTCTTCCTAGAAACAATATCACTAAAAGTTCTGCAGAAGTTAAAATGTCTCAGTATGTTCTCTATGAAGGTTTGTATGATCATTATATAATGGCTAATTATCTGTTTCATTCTGTAGAACTTGAACCCTGTTAGCGTACAGCCTAGAGAAATGGGCCATTTGTGCCTCTGCTTTCATCATCACCTCATTTGGTGAGAACACAGCATGGCCACAGCAAAGAACAGCACGGAGGCTCTAAGTGGAGAGTTGTTTTGGACATCTGACATGAAAGAACTCCACAGTAAGGAGAGGAGATGGGGATGATGGTGGCAGCAATCACTGACACAGAGGGTAGCAGCTAAGGGAACTGAAGCAACAGAAAGATGGAGGGGGAACAGGGTGAAAGGATCCATGCCAAGGCATGCAGGGAGGTAGGGAAATAAGAGGGGATGGAGGATGAGAGAATAAGAGATGGAGACAAAGGCGGGGTGAATGTTAATTAAAATTCTGACATGATTTAATTTTAATTAAATAAATATTTTGCATTATATCAATCACCTCACCTATCTCTGAACCATTTATCCTGGTGTGGATATCGGGTCTGCCTGTCCCTGGCAGCTGATTGGGAGAGGAGTTCACAGTACACGAGGGGAAGGATGCCAGCCCATCGCAGGGCACTTACACGCACACACCAAGACACGAGCAGACACTATGGAGATGCCAGGTAGCCTAACTACATGGCCTGCGGGAGCAAGCTGGAATATCTGGAGGAAACCTGTGCAATGCAGGTAGAACAGGGGCGGGAACTTCACACACACAAATCAGAAGGGGAGGCTATCCAGTGTTTTTTTTTATTTATTTTTCAAATATATTATCTTTTTAACTTCAGGATACTTAACAAGTTACGATTGATTTTAAATTTAATTAATTAATTTAAAAATAGCATGTATGCTTTTAAGTCAAAATCAGCCTTTTTATCATCCTTAATGCTCCAGGCTTAAAAAAATGTTCTTTGATTACATTTGTGTAACAGCATTTGATGCAGTAATACAAATTATGGAAGGTGTAGCATCATTTACATGTTTAATAACCAACAGGAGAAACTAGACACTTGTAGAATTGTTTTCCATTATGTCAGAAGTGTGGGTAGAATCAGATTCATAGTTCAGTCTATATCAGGATACACCACTTTATAGTCTTTGAGAAGCTAGCACAAGGGCCTGGAATGCAGGCAGTCCCTATGTCAGGGGTCATCAACTATATTTGTCAGAGGGCCAGAGTTTTACCAGACAGTCTCCTTGGGGGCCGGACAACCAAGA
>JAODKN010000041.1:17220647-17235024 GCA_026774425.1 Petrocephalus zakoni
TTAGTTGCTTTAATAGTGTGGACCAGTATTTTCTTTTTGGATCCTCACAATTTTGGAATCCAGTCGCGGGCCGGATTCGGCCCGCGGGCCGCCAGTTGATGATCACTGCCCTATGTTATGAACGAGATCTGTTTCTTAAGCCTGTCTTTAAGTTGAATTTGTAGGTAAGTTGGAACAATAATAATAATAACAATAATACAGTAATAATAAAAGTAAATACATACGGTACTGTACCTCAAGCCGACAAATCTCTGAAGCCACCCAAAATTTTCAGTAGTTCTGTAGTGCTTGTGCTCATTATTACAATCTTATTTATTTAACTTAAAAAGTTTTTAGTGTAATAGGCTTTACATTTTTAGGGACATATCATTGAGAGTTGGGGTCAGGAAACCTTGGGCGAAATATTAAGCATTTGGAGGTAAGTCAAAGGGCCGAGTTTTAATGATTTCAAGTGAATAATCTAAAATGCACGGTGTAAGTCCTTTCAGGGCATGGGCAACCCACGCTTTTCAAGTGTGACAGCAGAAAAATAGTCGCTGTGTCAGGCGGCTGGTCCAGAAGGGTTATACTAAGTCTTGTAATTAGTCATGGGTATGTCTAAGACATGACATGCTATAAAGCAATCAGAGTGCCATCTCCTATTCCCTTCATAGGGGACATGAAATAAAATAGTTAGCATAATTTACATGTTTAACATTGTTGGTGAAACTAATCTAACTAAAATAATAAGTAAACCAAGTTACATTTTTTAGGCAGGTGGAGCACCATCTTGTCCTAGCATAGGATGTGATGTCATGAGGTTGGTTGGTTTGGAATTTGTATATTAAGGCACATTCACTTGCAGCCACTTTTTGTAAAACAAAATCTGTAATATTATGCCACCTTAAACTACAACTTTCCAGTCTCATACTACCTAATCTATTTTCAAAGATGTGTGGTACAATCTAGAAATTTCACTAATGTTATATTGTTTTATTAGCCCTGGAACATGACCCCATCGTCTATAAACTGGCTTGCTAACTAACTAGCAGCTTGCTAACTAACTAGCAGGTCTGCTAGCTTACAAACTGATGGAGCGCCAACTTGGGGACGTTTTGAACGTACACTTCTTCTTCTTTCATACCAACTTTTCAAACATTATTCTTAATATTTTTTGAGCGTGCCGAAAGATTGCAGAAACTCGCAGATGACGCATAAACCTAAAGCAGTACTGAAAATGACTTGGATCGCATTAAATTAGTAAAATGTAATATTTGTTAAGTGCATACTATATTTTTCATTATTAAAGAGGACATAAAACAGCCTTAAATGTGTTGGAATTTATAGTCAGTTCCTCAAAGGAAACTATGTATGAAAGATTAATAATGTAAAAATAAGCCTGCAGATTAGTCACACCCTCACTGGCGAACAGAAACTGAACGTCACAATAAATATTTCATATCCCTATAAAAATGAAATGCAAGCATACCTTTGTTTATTTACCATTTGAATAATTAGGTGATATAAAACACATTACAGATTATGTCATCAGAACCAGTTACAACAGACACTCAGGGGCCAGTTTATTAGGTACACCTGTTTGAATCCTAAGTTGGAAACAGACCCTCCACAGAAACCCAGTCCATCACAGGGGTACATATTATACATGCAAACACTCTGGGAAATTTAGAAACACCAATTCTCCTCACTGCATGCCATTCAGCTGTGGGAGTGCCCAGAGGAAACATGCACAACATGGGAATGTACAAACATATAACAGGATTCTAGTCACCCACTGAGCCACCATGCTGCTAACATCGAAATCCATGAACAACCAAATTTGGAAGTTCATCCAGAATCTAATGGCCTTCTCGCAAATCAAAATTAGCTATCTTTGCAACTGAGTCTTGACCTTTTCGATTTCAAAATAACTGAACGAGGTCAATCTGACTGTGAAAATAGCCTACTCTTCCTTAATGTTTCACTACGACATTGTGTTGTAACTTGCCCTAACATTGTAACATTATGGCACCTAACCATAGCTTGACCTCTAAATACAAGCCTAACCCTACTGGCAGCCCTAACCCTAAATCTCGCTCGGACCTCAATAGTATCACTAACCCTAAATCTAGCCCCAACCTGTGTGCTAAGCCTAACCCTAGCTACATTATAACTACAATGGCAACTCTAAACTGAGCTCTAAACATTACGATAATCCTAACCCTAAGGCAAATGCTAACCCTAATTCTAAATCTAACTTTAACTCTAATGGCAAACCTAACTCTGGCTGTATACCAAATGGCAACCCAACATACATCTCACCCTAACAATGACCCTAATCCTAACTTGCTTTAACCCTTTAACCCTAATGGCAACTCTAACAGTTGGGGTGGATGGCAATTAAGGCTGGTATAGTGTTGCCATTATGATTAGAGCAAAGATTACGGTTAGAGCTGGGGATAGGGTTAGGGTTAAATTACAAAATTATGCATGACTGTGGCAAATAAGATGTAATATTTTAGGGTTATGTTCAAAGTGCATCGTGCATTATTAGCTACATCTTAAACTACTTTTAACCAATAATAATGGCATCATTATATTAACATTAATATTAACTGAACACAACTATAAAATGATTTATAACAGTAGTACTTAACTGGGCATAAAATCATCTGGTCTTAATTCATATCTTATGAACTTTAGAATGAACTGACACTTTAAATAGAGGTATGTAATAGCTATCATTAAATTTCAGCTTTGCTTTCAATAAACCAATGTATTTTATCGACAGTGACCAGCTGGCTGTTCTTGTGCATTTATGGGTGCCAACTGCTCAGCATTAATAACAGCTTGCTTCCATAGACCCATGTTGAATTACAATGTGTAATATTTAGGTGGACACATCCAAGTAACCACTGACACCATAGGCAAAATAGAAAGTGATGAAGGTAAAACGATGAGGTCTGTATATCTAACTTCAAGAGATGACACATTTATTGATTATTGGATAACTCATTTCCTTTGTAAAAGCTGGCATTCTAGGGTCTGTAAATTTAAATAGAAATCACTTACTTAGAGAGTAATGCAGGGGCCTGGCACTTTTTCCAGGCAGCATAGCACATCGGGCAGGGGTGCTCACTGATCAGGAGAAAAGTGGGTGGAAGATGGATGGATGGATCATTAACTTACAATTACCCTCACCCCTGAATTCCCAAGACTGGGTAAGATCCATGTAATTGTGATTTCACATCTTCCCAGAATGTAGGTCCCACTTATTGAAGTAATCTGTCCCTCACAAGCTTGACAAGCTGCATTGGAACAGGAGGAACAGGCAATTCCTCTTGCAATCCACTTTAAGTCTGAAGGGGCAGTTTCTTATGGAAAATTAAGTGCCCTTTGTACTACAGAGGAAGGTTCTCAGCACAAGACTCCAGACTGTGCATAAGAAAAAATCGCCATCTCAGATAAGAAATAATGAAAAGACAATATCTAGAAGTATACAGCGATCAGCCTTAACATTAAAACCACTCGCCTAATATTGTGTAGGTCCCCCTCATGCCAGCAAACAGCTCAGACCCATCGAGGCATGGACTCCATAAAACCTCAGGAGTCCTGTAGTATTTGGCAACATCTTGAACAACATACTCTGCAGCAAGTCCCCTCACTTCTTGGGGTCCTACTGGCATGGCAGACTGAGAGAAGCTTTCCATTCCTGCTGCTGTCTTATCCGCACTGTCGTCCCCAGATTTCTTTCTCTCCTCGGTTAGCTGAGTGTTGGCGTGGCACTGCTCTAGATGTTTGTTCAAATTACTAGTGCTATTTTACGATGTAGAGAGGTTTCTCGGTTTTGCACATAGACTGCACTTGACTATTATGTTCTTGTCCTTGTCGCTGACGAACTGAAAATAATGTGAGTATGTCCGTCTTGCAAATCTACTATCCCCTGCAGATTTTTTCTCTTGTGCCAAAGGTTTCGGAGTGTTGATTTTTTATATAATAACACATCACTGCTAAATTTCAGGTTACAAGTGTGTTGTAACGCACGCCACTGAAAGATGTGACGAGTATATTACTGAAAATTTATTGGTAATGCCTTACATTACTGCATTACAGCAAAAAGTAACTCATTACTGTAACTGTGCTACCTTCGTAACACGTTACTCCCAACATTGGCTAAGAACATACCTGTAGTGCAAAAAAAACCCTGCCAACCTACATATCAGAAAATTGCATGCAGGGGCTGGTATTTTGCAGATCTATTTGCAGTACATGAGCACAAAAGCGTGCAACCCAGAAGTAAGAGTACCTCTAGGACATCCCCCGAACCATGGAATATAAGCTATTATGATGTGACAGATTTATTCAGTTTAATTGCCACCATAATTGATCACAATGCATCTTTACACCCATAATATAAACAAATAATTAATTTGAATAATTTTCCTTCTCAAATGCAACAAATGAAATATGCACAGGCAGAAAGCATATTGTTATCTAGTCCCAGTTCAGTTGTTTATGAAAGATGACTTGCAGTCAACAGCATAGGGTTAATAATAGTTAATATCAAAAGTTAATAATATACCAAAGTTAATAATATAATTGCAAATGTTTGTTTATTAAGGGGGTGGAAGAAGCCAAATTAAATACTGGGGGATACACAACCTTTGTGAAGCAAATCATGGTGATCACTAACCTGTCTTTTTACAAACAAGTGAGTACAGTTTATTTAATTTTTTTGATATGCTGATGAGCAGTTATACGACACACGAATCACTGCCATCTGTAATACACTACAACAAGCGTTTGACTAAACATTTTGCTAGGTATTCTGCAAGTGCTTTGAGGTCCTTTTGCCTAAAGGTGCAAGCAGAATATACAGAAAGAATACATCCGCTGAACTGTCAGTGGTCTGCACTTAATAAAACGGATTCCACTAAAGTTTAAGAAGCAGAAATATACCCAGATGACTGGACATAATAAAATCACAACTACACAAATTATGATAAATTACATAATATTCATTCATTCTTTTGCCAGGTTTTGGTGAATTGCTGGGTTGCAGCCCAAAAGAGAAAAACAAAACGAAAATCTGTAAGTCAATAAAAATTTAGATAACAATTTGAATATTGTGCTGGACATTTGTACATGAAAACGGAGAGTGTAGTAACATTTCACATTAATTAGCAGCACAGGGAATTAACGGTTACTCCCTGCCTGTTTTCATTTGCAAAATTTCTGTAAGATGTTTTTTTTTTCTGTTTACAGTTTTCTGCACATAAAGTGCCTGCAATAGCCTAAACAAACAAGTGATGCCCTCTGAATGATACGTGATATGGTGCATTGCGACCAATGGAAGGATAGCGATGGCTATACGAGCCTAAGTGCAGGGCCTCACAGGTTAAACAAAGTGTCCCTAATTACATCAGGCCTCTTCTGAATCCCAGACAAATGGAAACATATTCCATACCGGCAGCCACTATAGAAACAAGCTTCAAAAATTCAGCTACTGTTGCATGGGGCAATTATAAAGGCTTACCAGCATGATGCCATAACACATATGAAAAAGAACATGTTAAAATAATTGCACTTAAAGTTGTTATATGTGCAGGGTTTTGGGTCGCTACTCTATAAACAAAAGTGATAAAAAAGCTAAAGGTATTCTACCTATGAAGGCCATTTTAAGAAATTAAGAAAACTCGTTTTATTTTATTAAAGCACAGCTTTATCAACATAACAGTCATAAATATTTTGTTAATGTATACAGATACGTTCAAATAATTTAGGGAATTTAATGTAAAGTTCTGATCCAATATCTGATAAATATCTGAACATTCATATTAATTTTAATTATAAATATAATTTAAAACAGGTGTAACAGTTGAACTACTTATGTCCACCGTATAAGAAATTTGCTTTCAAATTAAGTTTCAATCACTCAAAGTTTTGTCAGATACACAATTATACTCAGTAAAATGTGCAATGAAATGCTGAAAATATGAGGCGTATTCAGGTATACATTTGGTGATAAACATGGAGAAATACGTTAAATAAGTAGCCAGGAGCCAAAGTAAAAGGCCAGTTATGATATATTTATGTGAAGGCAAAATGAAAGACAGCAAATAAAGCATGCAGAAAAACGGAAAGGAATATTGAAGAAGGCAATCTGATCATTGAATAAAAAAGTACAGCTAGATATTACCCCATTACTACACTCCCATATATCAAAAGGAATTACAAGGGTAACGTCATGGAAACACACAATAGCATTTCTTGGGAACACAACGAAAAAGGTTCATGAGGACATTAACTGCATAGAAAAAACGTGTCAATAGGGGGCAGTATTGTATTAAGTTTGATCATTTAGTTTGAGCATTGTTGATCAAGTGAAAGTAAAATGGAAATTAATGGATATTATTATTATTATTATTGTTGTTGTTGTTCATCTTTTTAAAAATTGGATCATATCATATCAGATATGTTGGCCACATATATTAAAAGCAGTGACAGATGAAGTGAATAATACTGGTTATCTCTTTGCAATGGCAGAACACGCAGTTTGCTGTGTATGGGGCTGTGCAGCTGCAGATCAGTCAGATTGCCCCTGCTGAACCCAGTCCACCGCCAAAAGCACCTACAATGGGCAGGTGAGTCTCAGAACTTGTCTGTGGAGCAATGGAAGACGGTGGCCTGGTCTAATGAGTCACTTCTTTGTTACATCACGTGGAAGGCCAGGTGCTTCTGCATCATATACCTGGGGAAGAGGTGGCCCCAAGATGCACTATAGGAAGCAGGCAAGCCGGCAGAGGCACTGTGAAGCTCTGGGCAATGTTCTGCTGGTCTGCTTGGGTCATAGCTTTCATGTGGATGTTACTTTGACACGTACCACCTACTGAAACATTGTTCTGTATTGCTCTTCATGGCAGTGGTATTCAGCGATGGCAGTGGCCTCGTTCAACAAGATAATGTACCCTGCCAGAATGCAAAAATTGTTCAGCAATGGTTTTAAAAACATGAAAAAGAGTTCAAGGTGTTGAGTTGGCCTGTAAATTCTCTAGTTCTCAATCTAATGAAGCATCTGTGATATGTACTGAACAATGAAGTCTGATCCATGTTATAGGGTTTAAAGGGTCCGTTGCTAACGTCTTGGTGCCAGATACCATTGGACATCTTTAGAGGTCATGTGAAGTCCAAGCCATGACGGGTCACAGCTGTTTTTGCAGAACGAGGGAGACCTACATAACATATGGCTGGTGGTTTTAATGATATGGCTGGTCAGTGTATGTCATGCAAAGAATTGTACAGTGTATACTTTGAACAAAGAGTTTTTTGCGAGAAATTTCAACAGGCATATATCTTCCATATTGCACTGGAAAAGCAATAAATAGAACAACGTATCCCATCTGTACATTTTCTGAAAAAAAGTCTAAGTTTAATGTCTTACTATCAGCACTTGTTCAGTATCATCATCTATGAATAAGCCATAAATTGCAGCTACTTTTTTAGAAAGAAGAAATGTTTTGCTTTATTTTAGTAATACAAATAAAAGTTTCAGAAAAAAATGTTTAGCAGAATGTGAATATGCTGCGATTGCACTATACAAAGTCTGTAAACAAATTCTAACAAAATGGTTTTGTTTCCTTCTTTGCAATCATTCTGGATTAGTCATGGTAGTTGGTAATTTCCAAATCCAAGGGCCAACTGTTTAATATGCAGTAGAAATAGCTGATTCCAAACTATCAGTGAACCTGCGGCCTTCTAGAAGGTTGACTGGAAAATAAAATATCTGTATGTATACGTCTCTACTTATCAAAAAATTGGTTTGAACTTTTAATGCATTTTACACAGAACCCCTGACATGTGAATGAAACTCAGTTTCGATTTTTAAAATGTTATACATGCAGCAACTTTCAAATTTTTTTTTTGTACTTAGAGATGGTATTTACATTTATGAATATTTTCATTCCTCTTCTATACAGATGTAACAGAAAATATTAAAACTTATATAACTGTGGCTAGTATATCATTGTTTTGTCTGCTAATGAATGAGAACATGATGCTTCTCATTTTGAGTCTAGACCCACTTCTGACACCCCATTTGTGACCCCACCTCAAGAGAAAGATCATTTTACGCGTAGGTGTTGTCATGGTGAGATGTGGATTTGATAATCCTCGCCTGGGTCATTTCCGCTGGAGAAAACAGCAGTGTTGGGGCATCTGCTTTCTATCAGCCATTTACGGCATAAGAGAAAGTCAGCCAGCTGTAACATTACAAGCTCCCAGAACATGATAAAGAGCAGAAACAGAAGCCTGCGGGCTCATCTGCATTCCAGACGGGATGCAGAACTGCGTCTTCTGCATCAAATATCAGGAAACAGCACTAAAAATTATACAGGCCCATTTCAAAAATACAGAGAGAATTGTGATTTAAAGCAAATGTCCAAAACACGTACAACAAAATAGAAAATAAGATTATAAAATAAAATTTGTATTTCCTTCTTTCATATTCCTGATGCCCTGTTTTTCAGGATAACAGGTTGGAAGATGGTTGGATTATCATTTGATTTAAAACAATAGGCCCAAGTAACGGTAAGTCTTGCTGAAGCTTGATAATCCTGAAACCTAAGAGACTTTTACCTTCTTTATTGTCCCTCATCCATTTCCTCATCACTCTGCATAGCGACATCATTTTTTGTTAATGCCAGTCTGAGTCGGCTGGGAGTTATTTATGATTAAATATTTCCTAGTGAATATTCATGAATAATTTATGTCCAGAATAATGGAAATCACCTCAAGCCCAAGGTCCATGCTATGGCTATTAATGACCGCACGTATACTGTACATGCAAAAGGAAAAAAAACTTGCAAATCACACATTATAATGTGTTTAGGCTTTATAATAACACACTATAACGTGTTTAGTATATTCATAGTACTATATAGTAGTATAGTATAGTATTTAGCATAGTATATTCATCATTAGTATACTAAATAATAGATTGTTTTATGTGTTTGTATGTGCATCAGTTTGTGATAAAAACCATCAGTCTGCCATCTGTGAATTATAACTGGACTGGCAGACTCAAACGATCAAGTAATGGGCTTCTTGAAATAGCAAATAAATTGAGTGAATTCCTTAATACAAAACCAATACTAATCTATTTAGCAGACTGCCAACTGTGCTGATACATCTTACGGGTATATAATGAAAGGATTGCAGCAGACCTGTTTACCTAATATAATACATTACCCAAAAATGTGGACCATCTATGTAAAGATGTCCAGAAAATAGTTTGCTGTGTAAATACCTTCCAGTACAGAAGAACAGCCAATATATTTTATCACTGAACTATGACCAGCATAACACTGATAATATGTCTGATACAAGTTACTTCATTTATTGGTTTAAGCTTTTCGGAGGCTGTTTCCTTCTGCAGTCCAAAGACATTGGGTGAGTAGGACTCTCAATGGTAGTGCAGTGATTATCACTGTTGCTTCACACCTCTGCTCCGTGTGTGTGGAGATTGCACTTTTGCCCGTGACGTGTGGATTTTCTCTAAGGACTCAACATTCTTACTGCAGCCCAAAGCTGTGCAGTTACGGTATCTCATCTCTAAATTGGCCAGAGAGTATTATGGTGTATATGTACTATGTTTGATTGTCACATATGTCACATACTGTACTGTCTGGGACAGGCCATAGGACTAAATTAGGTGGTGTCTCTAAGATAATGTGTGATTGTGTGTAAGCCCTGCAGAGGGATAGCACGGTGAATTTCTTGGGATGGACTTCAGGGTCACCAGAGCCCTGTACTGGATAAACTTTCAGGAGATGGATATACAATGGGCATAGAAACCACCTGTGTGCAGGCTCTGTTCACTGTTTATGAGAAGAGAGAAAAATTAACAATACAGTAGAAGGTCCTCGGTTACTACTTTTCTATTGACCTTTCTTACAGATCATTCCTGGGTATTTGCTGCGTACTTGAATGTGACAGGCAAACAAATATTGGTTTATTGCTGCTCAGCGATAATGAAAATGACAGGTTAAGGCTACCACATTACCTCAGCCAAAACCGCTAATACTAATACTAATACCACTAATAATAATATTACTACTATAACCATATAATCATTGTCAAACATTCATCCTAAAATTCTAATAAACTTGTAAAGGTACAAAGATACAAAGACTAACTCTTAACTTAGGAAGACAGCCTGGCAGCTAATGAGTAATAGAAAAATCTTTCAGAGGCATGACTAGCCAAGATATTCTGACTCAACATTTCTGGTGATAACAATATTGTGATTATCTGAATTCTGACATTTACATCCAAAACTAATTGCAGGAAATTAGAATTAAGAAAAAAGTAATGTTAAAAAAGTCAGAAGCATTAGCCAAGCAGAATCAGATAATAATCTTTATAATATCCCTGGCACTCTCACTGAGACTAAGGTCACACAGCGCGGCCTATTAATATGCATTACAAATTTAATGGAAATATCCAGTATTCGCTATACTTTAATGGTGTGATGAGATGTGTAGCAGCTAGCATTGTTACATGGACGATAATGCACACACCAGCAGAGATTAAAACTGGAATGTGAATTGGAAATCAATCCTGTTCTTTAACTAGTTATTATCTACATGTACCTTGGGTGCACTTAAGTTTCAAATAAATAAATGTGTACGCATTTACTTTCAGAAAAAAGTACCATTTTGTACCTTACAATTTACTTTTCACTGTGGCTGTACCCTCAATGGTCTGCCAGTTGAACCCTAGGTGCAGGTAAATGTACCCTTTTGGGCATAGAAATGACCTTTAGGGAACATTTTTGTATTATTGAGGGCTCCCTTTTTTCTGACAGTGTTTCTGTAACTATTGTATGCAAGAAAAGTTCATGTATATCATTTGTAAACTACCATGTATATGAAAAGTTTTGTTCTTAATAGCTTAACTCATTAAATGTAACTCTCACCTGGACTTAATATTCTTCCTCATACCTCAGAGGTATTTGTACATTTAATTTCACTGTAGTCATTGTTTACTAGGCTAAAATTAATCCTAACCACCCAATTTGTCACTGAACTGGTAATGGAATTTTGTATATCCATCAAATCTTAGCTAATAATGTTAAGAAACCAGTCCCATTAGCCTGTTGGCTAAATGGTTTCTGTACTGAAACTCCTGTACAGGTGACCTCCTACACATCAGATTTAATTCACTAATAATAAATTAGTGAAAAGCATCTTTCATATACAGTATTACACATAACACATATATACGGTATACATTTAAACCACAATTAATTTCTATTTATTATTTTAAGTTGTGTATAGAATTTTGATTTCTCAAACACAAATTCTTCATAGGGTTACCATCTATCCGTTCACTCACTTGTCTTCCAAACTGATAAAACTGTATGGGGCTGGGGGCTGAACATTATTGAAAAAATCACATTGCGATAGTTTTGAGTTGTGCGATTTATAATACAGCCTTTTGCTATTTGCCGCATTTCGGTCATTCTTTCATCATGAACGAATGCATGACTGAGGCCAAGTCAATGTGCGTGAAAAGTGTAAAGATGAAACATATACCCAACAATGATGGTAGTCCTGTATCAGGCAAAATATGGATCCGTTTTTTTAAGTTATGCTTAGTTGTGTGTGTGTTGTACACTAAACAGTGTTACTTTTCAAAATGATGACCTCTTTATTATTTTAAAATAATTTAAGAATCTTTTTTACATCGCGTCTTATCACAATGTGTCTACTGCAAGAGTGCCCATTGCAATGTCGCAATATACAGTACATTGCAGCCCCCCCACCGATTGCCAACACCACTGACCTCAAACAAAATAACTATACATTCAGAATTCAAATCTGTCCATCCTTGGCCAACCAATGTCCCTATGCTCACCTGTAATTACAAGCTGTGGGTGAGGACTGAAAGAACATGGCTGGGAGTAGGTGCAGCTGAAATGAGGTTTCTCCGCAGGGTTGCCAGACTCACTCACCGTGACAGGGTCAGGAGATTTTGAGATCTAGAGGGACCTCAAAATTGAAATTGAGAGGAATCAGCTGAGTTGGTTCAGGATGCCAGCCGTCAACTCCAAAGGGAGCTGTTCTAGGTTCTATATGGGCTGTGGGGCAGACCCAGGACATGCTGGAGGGGCTATATCTCCCAGCTGGCTTGGGAACATCTAAGGATCCTCCAGAACGAGCTAGTGGCTGTGGCCCTGGAGGGAGAGGCCCTGTCTGATCTGCTCAGCATACTGCTACCACAACCCTCAGCAGAAGAAAGGATGGGAACATGAGATGGCCTAATCCTAATCCTAACCCTTTCCCAGAAGACCCCTGGAAGACAACTGATCTATAAATGGACAAGCAGTTTTATCAAAAATATAAAATCTTAATATTACATTACTTCTTTAAGTTAACCAATCCAGGAGAACAGTTGAGAATTCCAATTGCCTGAAACTCACATAAAAAGTTTTTAAGTTTTTAATTAGTTCTTATAGACGCAATCAAAATAATTGCATTCCTTTTAACATAAATGAATATTTAGATTTACAAATACTAAAATTCCATCCGCTACTGGTTTATGGTGAGCCTTAAAACTTTGGTCATGAGACCATAGCTGAGATGCCATCACACTGACAAACATACTAATGGAAATTTAAAAGCACCAATTCACGATGCACAAAGCACCGTGTTTTTGGAATAAAGACAAAAACTGGAACAGACAGAAAAAACCCACATGAACATGGTTAGAACACACAAACTCCATGAACGCAGGCCTTGATCTGCACATATATTAATCATTAACTTAAAAATGCCAAAATAAAGAATGACAGAGGCAAATCCTTTTGGTGAGTATAAAGCCACAAAAAAACAGATTCTTTCCACAAACTGATGAAAGTCAGTTTGGGCCACTAAAGGACAGCCGTTTATTGTTTCGTGTCTCTATTGTAGGCCAGGTAATTTAGACCATTGTCCTGCTGAAAGATGAAAAGTCATTGCACAAAAGAGCAAGTTGATCATTTTTGCAGCTTATTGAGGTACCTGGTGAACTTAAATTAGATTTGCCACTGCAACGACTAGGAAGGTGTACAAAACGGCTTTTACTGTGGTCTTTGTGACTTTGATTTTTTCACTTTTTCATAGGAAGAACACTATGGCTAGTTTATTTACAGCGACTCGTTAACATATGCGGTCTGCAAACAGCAAATTATGCAGCACCCACCCAAACGAGTTAATCGGGGTTACAACTGAATGCATACAGAACACTGGTAAAAGTCAAGCGCTTCAGTTAAGGTTGGGTAATAAGAATGGTTAAGATACATGGTTATGCCAGTGTTTTGATTACAGCGATAATTTCCAGCATCTCAGCAGAAGACAACTTGCTGGCATTTTCAACACATTACAGAGAATGACACAACAAGCAAAGACATCTAGTCAGTGGCATTTCTGTTGCTGAAAACACCTTGTTAATAGTCATAATGGTTAGACGTGTTAACAATGACAGGAAGGCCACAAATGCAAAAATTTTCACCATTATATTTGTATGTTTTCACAAAACATTAATAAAATTAAATTTTTTTCAACACTCAAATGTACATATGCAGTATAGAATGAACATTCAATAGTCTTCAAAACCCAGATACAAGTTACAATAAAGTAAATATAAAGGTGACATGAATTTAAATTGAGATCTGTTCTAAGTATCTGTTTGTGGGGTCAGATGATCTCATATTGAGCCTGAAGGTGGTTCTTTATACAGGAAATAGCATTTTATGCTACAGGACCACTCACTATTGATGGCAGCCAACACTCAACAATAAAAAAATAATCAGAAACACAAAGCAAATAATTCGATTATGATAGTGCTGGGTACCCTCAACAATAATGAGTTTCTTCCATTTCTAGAAACTGGTAATGCACCGAATAGAGTTTTTTTTATTATTACTATTATTATTATTATTATTATTATTTATAAACAGCACCTTTGGAATGATGTGGGTATTAAGGAAAATTAGATACATTTGGTGACCTGATTTGGCCCCTTTTAGCTTCTGAGATGTGCCTGTGCCAACAGTAAAATATTACACAAAGATACTGTAGATGATAAATCATAGCCATGATATCATTAAGGATGCCTGGTTCTCGGCTTTACCAGCAGTCCACACGCCCACATGTGTATAATGGGGGAAAAAACATCTGAAATAATCCATTTCCATACAAAAATGTGCATTTTCTTTGATTCCATCTATGAAGGAGAAATAAAGAATCAAATCAATGGAATATAAGTAATACCTTAGTAATAAATTGCCTGTAGTTTACAACAGAAACTTAATTATGTGATTAACTACATGGTTTAATATCAGTGTAGGTTTAAAATG
>JAODKN010000041.1:17240743-17255661 GCA_026774425.1 Petrocephalus zakoni
GTAAACAAAAATGTGCAAAGAGTAAAGTTGCTACTTGTCATGTTTAATTGAGCATTAAATTATACTTATTTTAATACCATCATTAGACGTTTTAGTTTAATGCTGCAGCGTTTAACTACCCGTGCGATCTATTACTGTATGCACAATTATTGGATACAATGATATTACAAAAAAATACTACAGAGAGTGAATGAGTGGCAAAGGCCATCTTTGGCCACATCCTTACAGACTGCACTGTGAAGAGCATCTTGCTAAAATAGATTACTAATCACATTTACCTACGTCAATATTCCGACTGCTTATCCAATGCAGATCATGCAGATTTGGGTTATTCCCCCCATCACTGCTGAGATTCCTCCAGGAACTCTGGTTTCATCCCACAGTCCAAAGATTTGCAGTTGAGGGGGATTGGTGTCCATAAATTGCCCCTAGTTTGTGCAGTTATGTGCACTGTGAGAGAGTGCCGTGTGATCAGGGAGTCCCGTGCCTTGTGTCCTGCGAGGCTCACCAAGCCCCCAGCAACACGCCACAGAATAAATACTTACCAGATACAGGTGGATTTAGTCTGTTTTGCATTAGTCAGATTTTTATTTAGTGCGCTTCATGTGTTCTTATAAATGGTCTATTTTAAGGGCAATACAGGGTGGGATCCTTGCAAAATGATAAGCAACACATGGTTAAACAGGAGCTACAGCTTGTCTTGGGGGGGGAAGTTGCCGAATTCTCCCATCGCAACCCTAATCACTTCCGCTTGTTCCTTGATTGCTGCTTTGTTTTATGTCCATTTTTCCCTATTGACTTTCATTTTATTTTTTACCAGGAAAACAACATTATTAATGAAGAATCTGTTTCATCACACACACAGTCTGGAAGCAGATGGTGAACGTATTAGTTTCACTCATTTGCCTCACACCCCCAGGGACGATACTGAAATTAGTCCAAGTAAACAGAATAAAGTGTGGTGTGTTGCAGCTGCTGGGGGGAGCGTTAAAAACCAGGGAAGGAAATTATTACAGGAACACACTGTGTCCTTTTCTTCCAGCTGAATTGGGGAAGGAGGGGTTCTGAGTGAACAAAAAAATCAAAATACATTGTATTATAAAAGGAAATCTGCTGGAAGTAAAGTAGGAACAATACCAAATGCATTTCAATTTTACTGTGACATAACAGCCATCTAAAAAACTTACTCAAAAAGTTTTCATTTAACAGAAGAAACTGTGGAATTCATGTACAGAAACTTACAGCAGCTCAGCAGCCCCAAATTAAAATAACAAGGAACCGATTTTGAACATCACCTGTTCCAGATACTGATATATAAAGTATCAGACAAGCATTCAAACATACTTCAGAAAGTAATCTATACAGTGAATATGTTACAGAAGGGGACAGTATATGCAAGACAGAGTATGTAATAGAAGCAAGAACAATCACAACTCTCTGAATTTAGAAAATGTGTGCCATTCCGGTAGATAAATTAAAAGGTTTTGGTCTGAGTAAAATTGACAGTGACCTCTTTCCTAGTAAAAATGCAGATGGTAGCACTTAATTTAAATTGTACAAAGTAAGAGACTTATGCTGTGCTGCTTTAGAATCATTGAGTTATGCATTCATTATTGAGTTACAGAATTTGAAAATGGTTTGTTTAGAAGTTTTTCATAGATAAGATGGCCCATAAGATTTTTTTAAAAAGTAGGTCATTCTTATAATATCCAAAAGGAAGTTTCAGGAAATATTTTTTACAGCATTTAGTGTTTTATCTAGGGTGCACAAAAGCATTTAAAATTTCTCATCAAATGTACAATTACTGCTTCAAAAAGCGCTCATATCTCACGATAAGGATGTTAAAATCCTGCTCAGCAAAGAAAGGTCTTCATTTGGATTCTGCACAGCTGTACATGTGCATAATACATCATTAACAGTACAGCAAGTGATTAGTTATAGATTAATAAATGAGAGTTTATGATAAGTAAACCCTGCACAATAGCAGTAAGCTTTTTGAGAGACCCTTCTGTTCCCTTTTTCGCTAAGCTTACTGATCTTCCCTTGACATATTTCAATAAAAATAATATGTAACTAGTGGGTCATCTGCTAGGCGCTGAGCACCTTTTGGATGCTTCTGAGCAGCTTCTGGAGTGTAATCTCTAAACCTTCAGACTTTCCAGACCCATTTCATGCATTACAAACTCAGCAGCTACTTCGCCGTCATCCATATGGCAAAATCAGCTGTGACGGCCTTCATAAAACCCACCATTTCAGGGTTACCAATGAATGCTGGCCAGGAAATGGCAGAAATGAATTTATGCTTTTAATTTTCTTTTAGCTTGACACTGATAATATAAAAATTCAGCAGTTGTATTTGGTGGGTTTCTGAGTTTAAGCAAATTCTCTTGTGATCTGTTTTTGAACTGGCGTTATTTCACTTACACTACTTTGAACAATGACAAGCAATTTGCACCACGCATAATGCAGCTGCTGTTTAAGATCTTTAATTAGTGTCTGGAATGTTAACGCTCTTCTACTCAGTTAGGCTTAGAAGAACAGGTAGATGGCTGAATCCGGGCAAAATGGCCTGTGAAACTGCACTTTAAACTCAAAGTTGTGCAGAACTGCCATTCTTCACATTTCTATGCTAGTGATGCAAAAGCTGAGGTAATTTATTCCACGTACAGGGTGACTGTACTGCATGAAGGGTGAAAGTGATGTCAGCAGAGTGCCACATCACCAAAGCGGTCTGTACACACAGCTGGAGAATGGAGTAATGTTCCAGTGATTCTAATATACGAAGGACACCCCGTAATGGCAACATTAATAATGTTGTGGTAATAGTTTTGCTACAGGAATCAGTCAGCTGAAGTCAGCATGACAGATACATGCCACAGTGTTAAACAATTTCCCAAGCGTTTATGCCTTCCATAATTTATCAGCTCCAATAAAGACTTGCGACACAGCTTTTGCCTAAACCAAAAGTCTGAGCATTCTAATTTAAAAAGGCTATCTCCAATCCCATGGAGCTCAATCAGACCTGTCACTTTTAGTATTGTATATGTTTATTTTACCATGAAGTCCTCATTACAAATATAGCTCGGTATGCACATTGCACAGGCACAAGTGGGTAGTATTATTTAGGTGCCTGTCAATGTACTATATCAATGTATCCTACTGTAGCACAGCATGTTTCTTTTATCTCCCATTCATTCGTCTGCTTTAAGTGCTTCTGACAGTGGAGGTACATGCACCGCAGGAACCGAGCAGCTCTATATCTGCATGCTTGACGATCTGTCACCCTCGTCACAAAAATGGAACTCCTGAAGACTTGTACAACTGTTATACCAAAAATATACCAATGAATCCAGTTCAGTAAATGTAAAAAAAGAATTATGGAGGCAACTGAAGATAAATACTAATGGGTTTGCACTACTAATTCATGTTTTTAAGTGCATTTTCATTACAAAACGTAATATTTTCTACCAAGCTATTCAATTTTAATTTTTTGTCTTATGCTAGGATTACAATGCAAATTCTCCTAAACTCTCCTGGAAGAATGAATCTGCTAAAAACGTCAGTATCTACTAGCCACTGTCAATATATCCACTGTTCATGGGTTGAGAAAAAAATATATTTTTCTGCTATAGGAAATTTAAACCATTGAACATGCAGTAAGCTTTTTAAACTGTATAAAATATGCCTCTTGCTTTAGATATAAGGGAAACATATTTAAATCCAATATACATTAAATAGTTACAAGAGGATATAGTTTTGCAAGCCACAATGGGTGGTAGCACTGTCAGTATACGTATGCAAAAATAGAATTAAAGCTTGACTCACCTTGATATTAATAAATCCTATTTTAGTCAATGAATTAATTACTGTATACCTCAGTTATATTTTAATTCTTAGGAATAAATCTCACAACCTACAGTTTGGCTCCATTAGCCAGCTATGTTCTGTTTTACTTTGATTCTTATACAATACAAAGTTTACTTTGTTCCCAAATGTTTGCTCCTGAGTCCTTCATCCTTCGACATGTGTATGAACTCAGTTACTTGAGATACTCTTACACACTTTGAATGGTGGTTGTCTGTGTCATCTACATCTACATCTACATCTACATCTTGTAACTCTTGAAGTAAAACCTCACACTTTCGTGTTCTATGCCAAACCCAGAATGTGTTCATGACTGTCTTTCCAGTGGGATGAAACAAAGAGGAGAAGGAGAGCTAGAGAAAACAGAAGATATTTTAGGTATCTAATAACAGACAAAAACCGTGTGATGCTGATGAAGAATGCTTTACTTTTTAAAACCATAAATGATACAGTATTAAATGGCCCCGTTGTCTGTTTGCTGTGATATATTCTTGTTCCTTAGTCGTATGCATTACAGTAAAATTGTGTATTTTCCCCTGTTTAATCCTGCAGGTTTTTGTAAAATTCTCACATTGTAATAACTTTATAACTTGCATATTATAAATCAGAAAAAAACACTTTTCTCATTTGTTGGGTGTGAAAGGTGAGAGAACACATAATCGCCCATAATCAATTTATTTGAATGGTTAAGTGTTAAAAGTTAGTTAAAAAGTTAGGTCAACTAGGTTATTCCAGCTCTTTATAAATCAATATACGTAACGCTAATCCGAGTGAGACTGGTGACAGACACATTTATAAGACACGTACTGTGACTTTCTGGAAAGGATTCAAAGTTATTTTGAAGGGGCTCCAGTGAAAATCCTCTAAAATCTGTCTAAGAGCAAGGTACAAAATTGTCACAGGGAATGACGTCAAGTCATTTAAAGAAATACCTCCCTTCAGCTTATTATTAGTATTAATTATAACACCATCAAAAATCACTAATCAAATATAGGCTATATGGCAGACTACCAAAAAAGCATTTCATGCAAGAAGAATTGCTCATCTAAACTTTGCCAAAAGCCAAGTCCGTGACATCCTGGAGTTCTGGACCAGTATTTCATGCACAGATGAATATAATGTGAAAGTTTTGGGCCAGTATGGGCCCTACTGAACACTGCCAGAAAACAAACAGTGCGTTACCAAAACACATGCTTTGCTACATGATGATATGGAAAAAAATTCCACCGTTGATGGTACTGTAAATTCTTGGCTATAATTCTAATGGTGAAGCGATAACTGAAAGCACCCTTTATTTTGATCAATGCCTATTCACACTCATAAATTTCATATCAAAGATCTTTAGTATCCCAAAATATTAGAAATACTAATAACAATGTAAAATAAAAAAACGGAACTTGTTTGTAGTTTGTAGACAGAAAGTAATATTCTGTGTTATATCTAATAGC
Source organism: Petrocephalus zakoni (assembly GCA_026774425.1). Lineage (NCBI taxonomy): Eukaryota > Metazoa > Chordata > Actinopteri > Osteoglossiformes > Mormyridae > Petrocephalus > Petrocephalus zakoni. The sequence goes on from JAODKN010000041.1 coordinate 17,246,056, forward strand.
AGTTTATTTTCTAAACATAAACAAGCACTGTAAATGGTGTAACAATGTTTCCTTACGTTGAGTAAGCAGTAGCCGGCTACATGCATCATCAAAAGATGGCTCTTCATGAACTTTATGAAAAAGAAAAAAAAGCTAAAAAAAAAAAAAACTTTGTTTTAATGGCTGAACTCTTAACTGAAATTACCCCTCAAAAACAAACACATTAAACTTTAAGGAGCAGCCATTACTAAAACTCATTAGAATAGTTCATACACACTGACCTTCCAGGTGGTATTTAGATTGCCATCACCAGACCATTCTAGCGACTGACCTTAAAGACTTTATTTTCTCCTGGTCATGGAAGAATGTTGTGTCGGTCTGACAAACCAATTTCACACTCTGTTGAGATAGCATCACCTATTAATCTCGAAACAGCTTAATGGGGGCATAAGACCATCATGTTCATCTTAACAACGAACCGTGTATATGTTATGACACCTAGAATTTCAACTAAACTAGGTGCTATATGATTTTTTCCCACTTCACTCTCACAATGCTCTATCACGTTAATGGGCCATGGAAAGATATTTTGATGGTTTATTGTAATGGGTCAAGTTCAAGCTGATTCCATGGCATGGAACATTAGCACATGGGATACTAATGTGGATGACCAATTTCTGAAAGAAACAAAGGAAATGGAAAGAAGGAAGGATACAAGCTGGACAAGCAATGAAAAGGAAAGGAACATGACATGACAAGGAAGGAAAGTGTTCAAGGGCCCATGTTGGTAGAGCTTAGTAGACTTGCTTTAGGATTAGTACTGCAATGAGTTCATAACTATCAAAGCATGTGAGATGTACATGACTGTTATGTGTAAGGAGGTGTGTTGCCTCCCCCTTCACCAGATCATTAAGGAACACACTGGTGCTAGTATAGCTGGCAACCCATCATTGGTGTTCTGGTGTTCCAGTTCCAGACTCTCGCCCAATCCTGACTGGCCTTCAGAAGCTAGCTATGTTAGAATGATTTGGGATTGGATGCTTCATCTTGTGATTGTTGTGTGCTGATTTTTGGATGGTTCCTCTTTTTTGACTGTTTTTGAATCATACTCTCCTCCTGTATTCTGTAACCCACCCCGTGGGAAATTGTACAGGTAAGGAGTGCATGTACTGTACAAACACATAGGGTCTGTCTCTGCAACACTAAGTTGTAACACTAACACTAAGGGGAGGTTGCCACATTTGGGTAGGTAATTAATGTTTGGGTAGGTAATCTTAATGTAGTCTGTTTCGTTGTTGTGTTATTTTTGGTTGTAGATAGAACCTGAACTAAACTGAGTAGGGAAGGGGTGTTATGTTTTGTTATTTTTTTTTTACACTGTCCAAGTTGAGTTTACTATGGTTGGACCATGCTCCTGTGTACCCCACACACTTGAACACTGTATTTGTTATCACCATCTTATTGTTGTCATCATTTTTATTAAACCACTGTTTTATCCAACATGCCATCTGCAGCCACACCTGTTACCCACCCTAATCTTAATTTTGCATGGCAGCCAGGGATGTAAAAATATGACCTTAGCTATGTAGCTATAAAGCTACAGAGTCTGGACACAAATACCTTTTTTTGCTAAACAAGGCAATCCTGCACTTATAATTCCAACAATTATTATTTATGGAGATAAATATATGTATAAACTAATTGTAATTTTATGAAACACCCATCCATATTCAAAGTTGCAGATGCATACTAGTTCCTGCCATCTAAGCTTCATGAGGACAATCCTCATTTTACAATGATGAATCCTAATATTTCTAACTTTACGATGTAAAGGTTGCAATTACAAATTACAGTTTATGCATTCACAAATCACTGGTTACATGGGGGACATTTGCCAGTGTGAACTGAATGTGTTGTAACAATAGAAGTATACTTGCAAAATCTTTGCCTGAAGATCAAGTTACAGTTGCATTTACAGATATGATTTCAATTGTATGATTTCCAATTCTGTTTGAATTTAAAGTGTTAAGATGTTAAGATGTTGAGAATGCTCAAGAATCTTCATTTACTTTTGGTTATACTACTGGAATTGTAAAACCATAGGCTTTTTGAAACTGTTTCTATGTATGTTTTTTTTTTTTATCTGGGAACATCTTTGTGTAGTATAAAGTGTTTTTTTTTTCCAGTGTGCTAAAGGAATATCAACAAATTATACATTAAAATGTTCCATATTAGTAATGAGTTAGAGTCACAGGAACAAAGCCCCTGTACACAAGGCCTAGCAAGTAATAGGTGAATCAGCACATCGCCAACACACCTTCTGTTTTTCAGTTTCAACTTCACTTCAGCACAAAGTGGGTGGCTCTTTAAGCACATTCATAAGCAAAAATGTAGAAGGATTTCAGAAGGCATTATACAGTGCATCTTTTTGTTCTTAAGTTAATGGCTTCTGACACCTGGAGATACTTATGTTAAAGATATCTTCACTTTATGTGAAGCGAGAACAGATCTTTTTTTTTTCTATGAACCAAGTTAATACCTTCCATGAGTGTGAAACGCTCCAATAATCTAGATGTAAAAAATGGACTCCGACAAGCACAAACTACCTTACGTACATCTAGTTTCCATAGCTACTGATCCAATGCAGTGAGCTTGGAGTTTATCCCATGAAGGACATAATAAAATGGGGCAGCCTGGATTAAATACGAGTCTAACACGTGATTTTCAAGGTCATAGATCATGGCACTGTGGGAAGAAATCAAAAGTATTCTATCTTAAGCTGTTAATGTATTTGGCTGACCCTCTAGAAGTCATGTCCTTACTCCATGACCGGCCACACTAAAAAGTTGCCTGTGAATTCTGCATTTGTTCTATAGAATGAATGCTTTATCAAGTCAGGCAGTCTGTGGATGGGCACCTTACATATCTCTAAAATGAAAAATGAGACTGAATAATACATAGGGATATTAGTCGATTTCATTATTTCATCGAATTACTTGGATCTTGATGTTGAGGTGTGAGGAATTAACTAAAACCATGACATCAGCTTTCAGATGAGCGTGGCCATTTTTCATATTATTAAAATATTTAACGTGGCTAAATAAAACATAACCCACATAGAAAAGACATTTGAAGAAAAACTGTTTTTTGGATATATATTTTGCAGTTGGTCTTTCTGTCGATGACAACTACATTCACTATTCCTTTTCATTCACAATGAAAAGAATGTTTTTTCTGGGTAAAATGGCCATTTTACAGGATGTCTTAGAGGACATTTATTCATAAAGAGGATGCCAGGTATTTGATTAGCTAGAAAAAAAAATTGCATTTTGTATGTTTTTCATACAAAAATGTAATCTTAAACTGCATTAGGATTTTCAAAAATGACCAACTTTTTTTAGCACTTTGTTAAAAGGTAGAAAGGGAAAAAAACATGTTCTGTATCAGTACTTTAGCGTGTGCATTGCCTCCTGACCTTGTTTTTCTTTCAAATTGGTCACCAACATCATTTCTAGGTGGGTAATCTCAGTTTGCTCCTGACTGTGTAGAGGAAGAGTCTGGAGAACGCAAAATCTAGCTATTGTTCTTTTGTTTTTTTTCTGGGGGGGGGATTACATACCTACTGGCCTAGAGTCCAAGGTGAGGACTTAAATCTATAACCTATAACATTAATATTGTTGTTTATTCACTGATTTGGGAGTTGTACCACCCAGTGTTATGACCTGTGCTGGGTGCGGAGCGGGGAAGCATAGTCGGGAGGCCAAACGGTGACAGCGTTACAATGTTAATGACCGGACTGGGGAAACATACTCTAACACAGACTGAAATACACAGAACTAATGACATGAACACAGACACAGCTGGTAAACACAGGGATTGCACATGAGGTTAACAAGGGGGCGTGGCACACAGGAAGATCGGACGGGCGGGACGTGACACCCAGGGCTGTGGGACGCAGGTTGGAGATGTCCCTACGATTTTTAACATATTAATTCATACCCCCCAATAAATAGACCTTTGTATTTAAATTTAAAGAGAAGTTGTGTCCCCCTACATCTCTGGTGATTCTGTCTAATGCAGCTTTATTGTGCTGAATGGGAAGGATTTTGATTTTTAAAAGCTTGAAGAATATTTAAATCTGAAAAGCATCTATATTTATGAGAAAATTTCATTTTAGATGTTAACCTGAAAATTTAAAAGCCAGCTGCTAAGTGGGAATCATGAAAATGTATAATTAGTCTTCCGCAAATGATTGAATATCCAAGACGTATAATTTGCAGCATATGTGATCGATCTAATATAACATCTGCTAGACCAGGTGTCTAGCTACACAGACCTTATCAATCAAGTTTTCATAAAGGCAATCAAACAGACATAAACAGACTGCTAATCTGTCTAGGCAATAAAGTCATTGAGCAATTACATACAGTAGTAGAAACAAAGAAGAGAGGGATGGATTTCAATATGGGATAATAGAGAATCTGGTATTAAATTATTAAATATTAGTTCCCGTGCAGTAAAAGAATTTACTTTGATTCAATGGATGCTTACAAAACCACCCAGAATTAAACAGTATATACATTGTTTTATAAACACAGGATTTCAGTTCTAATTAACTGCATAAGGATTAAGTAGGTTTTATTTAATACCAATTTTAGAAAATATAGAAGAAAAATTTATTTGTTAAAGTTAAAAATATCTCAGTCATAAATTTTTATTGATTGCATAGTTATGTGGATTGTAACACTTTTGTAGGGTTTGTTTGGACAGCAGTAATGACAGTAGAATTATTCTTGATCGGTAACAGTTTTTAAAATGCCTTGAAACAGCAATATGTTCCTGCGTATTTTATCAACAATCAAATTTTTATACTAAACCATAATTTACAAATATGGATAAAACCCAATAGTAATCAACATTTGCCTATGAAAAGATTAAGTCCAAAACCTACCAGGGGTGGCTTTCCCTAAAGCTTCATAAAGTAAGTAGTTTGTTATCTAGCACTTAAGAGGAATCGTTAATTAGTGTGCGTTTCCTGAAACCCCTCGCATAACTAAAGTAGTTCGTAATCTCGCTCATAGATTTTTGAGAGCTCCCACCCACTCCTTATTTGGTATGTCATTCTTTATTTGAACTTTTGCCCGCTGTCCTGTCACAGAGACACAGAGATCCACCAAAGTAGATGACAAAATCACATTGACGGTCTTTTTTAGACAATGTGATAATACTGTTAATATAATAAGAGGTCAATAATCCATCCATTTTCTGAAACCACTTATCCTTCCAGGTCATAGGGGGTCTGGAGCCTATCCCAGAAGCTACTGGCATGAGGTGGGGACCAACCCAGGACAGGCCAGCACATCACAGGGCACACTCACTAATGTATACCTATTGGCAATTTGGTAACTCCAAATAACGACAGAGAAAACATACCAACTCTACACACATACAGTAGAACCTGGGCAGAAACTTGAACCCTGGTCCCAAAGGTGTCAAGCAACAGTGCTAACCACCAGACTACCATGCCAGCCCAAGAAAGCAACATTGTATTATGAAACTATAACACCACACACCAAAGAACACACACTGTTGCAGTGTAAACTTTATTTTTTGCAGTACTTTTTTTATCAGACATAAAATCTATTCATTCAAATAATTGTTATGTTTGAGTATGTGAAAACTGTAAAAATCCAGAATGACACCCTTCTGTAAAGTGAAAAAAAAAACACAGGACATTCTGGTCACTAGGAATTCTTAGATGGGATTCAAGAGAAACAATGTGAGCAGAGACAATACAGCTGAAACAACAACCTGTAACTTTTATGGTATTGTTCTATAAAACAGGAATTTCTGTCTCTTGGCTTGTCATCAACAATTCAAAATTAGTTCTTAAATTCAAGTTTTTTGTCAGTCACCTTAAGTCTGCCCCTGAGTCGCTCATTTCCGTGTCGTGACAGTTCCGTCATCCTTTGAGAGGTAAAAAAGCATTATTTCAATTGCTCCATCATCCCTTGATACATGGTAGTCTGTTCTTATTTGTGTACCCTTTGCTATGCTATGTTTCTGCTAAGCATGCATCATCCATTAATGATATACAATTGTGCATGTTATGTTGAGTTACCGTACCTTCAAAAAAATTTTTAATATAACTTTGATAGTGACATTGATTGTTCTTGCACTGCATGGAAGGACAGTCTGGGGGAATTAGTTGCTTTTATTGTGTTTAACCATCCAAACAAAATAAGGCAGGTCTAGGCTGGAAAAATAAATTGTTTTCACTTACCTGGCTTAAAAGTAAGCGTCTTAAACTGATTAATAGTTCTAGGTGTGCAATGAGATCCAAGGTTACACTAAACAGCTTTCATCAGTTATTAAAAAAAAGCCATCTTGTACTCTAAGAGCAATAAAGCACTGATAGATATACAATTAATTTTCCCTGAAATAATTCAGGGAACTGTCACTTCTTCACTTCACAGAATGGTAATAAGTTTCAGTTCTAAAACTAACATGCTTTGTGATTTATTTTATTCTCCTTGATATTGATATGTGACTGCAGATATCTGAAGATGTAGGAAGCCCTTCATATCCCAAGTGAGTCTTCAAAATAGCCTCGTGGAACTAATGGGAATCATGCTTCACTGTCAGGAGCATTAAAAGGGATATATCCTCTTCGTTTAGACTGCCCAGGTATCCTAGGTAATAGCAGCCTATTGGGAACTGAGACTGGCACATACGTCAGCTCCCATCAACGGACTTACGTGACTGTTAGAACGTGCTCTTACCCATATAGGGAGAATATAAACTTGGTAATACATACACACAAGCAAACATACAGTATACACACTTAGGACAAATAACTAGGACAGAACAAGATTAAGGAAAAAGTACAACTCAATCAAATATTATATATTATATTATATATATGCATTTTCCTAAATCATTAAACCTGGTGGGAAATCATTTCTACAATTTCAGTTTTATTCACTTATTTCTTACTGGCTTACAAAAAAATGTGAAATTATAAGTGGTATAGTAACTTAAGTACATAGCATCTGCCAAAATCATTAAAAACTGCATTAAAAATAAAGGATGTTGAGAATTAAAGAATGAAAATGCTCTGGCTGAGTGATCTATCTGGTTAAAATATCTTAAATGATATCAAGAAGCATTTCAGATGCAGTGTTTTTTAGGACTTAGAGCTAAAATACATATATATTTGCCAAACTATCCTATATATATGCCAAACTATCCTAAGTACTGAGGCAATGAAATCATCAAAATTATGCCGGCATTGAAAATAAAACATGTACATCTCAAATATAAATCAGATGATATGTTCAAAAGAAAATGAGATGAACTGGCCACCCAAACCAAAGGCCTATGCAGGACTTTCCAGCCCCAAAGCCTGACATGACTGGGCCCTCGGACAAAGAAGCTTGAGAAACACTGCCGTAAGGGATTCCTGCAGCCGTGTCCATGGGTTGCCACTGTTCCTCCTACAGGCCTTTGCTCGCCAGCTGTTTCTTTGGCTCCGCCCTCCGCTCCACTTTCCGGATTCCATCTAAGCCTCCCCCAGAACTCCTCGCCATTCCTGACTCTAGGTTGAAAAGGTCGCCATTCAGCTATGTCTGAAGCTTTTGCTCATTGACTTTTGTACTCTTCTGATTTTCTGGCTTGTGTATTAATTGTGTATGACTTTGAATTGTTTACTGGTTTACGCTTCCGCTTGATCCCCGGAAAGTACTATCGGCTTGTGTGAATTGGCAGAAATTGGAGCACAGCAGAAGTAATTCAGCAAGTGGAGGAAAGACTGCATCACAAGCGGCTGGTGGGAGTGGTAACACACGGCTTTTTCTACGCCCCACATCAATGCCACCATGGGGAAAGAGCAGCAGTATCTGCTTCAGGAGGAAGTGAGAACAGCAGCAGAGGAGACTACAACATGCAAGTCAGTGGAAATTAAACAACAGGGAGCCTGGAAGAGATGGGAAAATGCATTTGAGAGGAAGGTGATCTGGGTGGAGCTCTGGAGTTGCACCATATAAAGTATCTTGTCCAGGCAGTGTATGATGTGCTGCCTAGTCCACTGAACTTCCACACATGGAGCAAAGTGGAGTCACCAGCTTGTCCGCTGTGCTGCAAACAAGGAACCCTTGAGCACAACCTGAGCTGCTGTCCAACGGCACTTTGAGAGGCTACTGTAGGTATCAATAGAGGCATCACTAAGTGCTGAAGACCATAACTGAAACCATCATCACAGGAATGAAGTTGGCCAAGTAAGCTTGTCCTCCAAACAGATTATTGCCTTTGTTAGAGGTGGGGAGCTACCTGAACCCACCAAGAAAACATCTGCTGACACCCTGGCCTGTGCTAGGGAATGGCAACTATTGGTGGACCTACATTAGAATGACAACTGAAGTTCCACAATCTAATTGCAGTCACCACACTGCGACTGGACATTGTCCGCATCCACCGGGCAAGCTGCTGGAGCTGACAGTCCCTTGGGAAGATAGCTTAGAGGAGGCCTTTGAAAAGAAACTCTCCAAGTATGCAGGACTGGTCAGCCGTCTGGAAGGAAGGCAAGGTGGCTCCCAGTAGAGGTAGGATGCAGGGGTTTTTCAGCCCTCTGTCTAGTTAGAGCCTTCAGTTATTTGGGCTTTGAGGGAGAGAGGTAAAGGAGAGCCATCCGCAATACCACCGAAACGGCAGAGAGAACTTAAATTTGGCTGTGGTTTAAGTGTGGTGAGTCATTGGGGGTGGTTAGCCATTTGGACACCGGCTGGGGTCTGATCAGCACTAGCAGGGTCATCAGGAGGAAGGTACATGATGGTGAAAACTCCAAAACACCCAATGAGTCCAGGAAAATCACTGAGTGTGTGTCCAGTAAAATCAGTAGATGTATTTGCACAGGGGTGCATTAGGACACAGCCACTCTGCAATTAGGAGATGTAAAACGTATACGAGATATAAACTGAACATCAGAAAATAATAATAAGAACAGACAGGAGAAAAGAAGTAGATCAGGTAAGAAAATATTCCAGGAAAGGTATTATACAGTACTGTACTCTCTCCAATGAAAGGGAATTTTTAGCCTAATTCTCAAAACACGAACAGCAATGAAAAAATATAATGTATCATGGGATGACAGAGCAATTAAAATCAAAGGACAAAGGAACTGTCACGACACAGAAATGAGTGAGTCAGGGGTAGGCGCACGATGAACTAAAAGGGGCTTTATTGAATGCAACGAGCAAGAGCAGGGACACAAACCGGGACCACAATGGGCCAAAACGGGAAGACTAGCACAGGGTAGGGCACAGCAGAACAAAGGAATAACAATAAGGACCAGACTGGAGATGGTAAGACAGACAAGCAATTCAATACAAAGAATAACGATGTACAACAAGCAAGAGGTGTGGTTCATCAGGGCCATGGCCATGTCAGGGAGGAGACAGGGGGTGAGGTGGACATGGTCATGTCAGGGAGGAGACAGGGGGTGAGGTGGACATGGCCATGTCAGGGAGGAGACAGGGGGTGAGGTGGACATGGCCATGTCAGGGAGGAGACAGGGGGTGAGGTGGACATGGCCATGTCAGGGAGGAGACAGGGGGTGAGGTGGACATGGCC
>JAODKN010000041.1:17287997-17300320 GCA_026774425.1 Petrocephalus zakoni
CTTGAGTTGCAGAAGGCATGGGATACCATTAGTGTTAAAGTTCTCAGGAAATATACTGACACTATGCCAGAGAGATGCTGCTGTAATTGCTGCAAAAAGTGGACATATCAAATATTAAAGGTAAAAGTGGATAAAAGCAGTAGGTCTCACTTCATCTGACATTTTTTGTGCGCAACCATCTGCATATTTCATGAACATTATGAAATGAAATCATGTTTTGGAGGCAAAAAAGAAAACATTTTCAGATCTGTCAGGTGTTCTAATAATTTTGGCCACCACTGTATAACAATTAACATTAGCTACACACATTACATACAGTACAATAACACCACAATACATAACAGATACAGGGAACCAACACGCCACGCTGTCCGACGAGTACCTTCAGTGCTAAAATGTCATTTCAATTCAGAATGTCAGAAATGGAAAAGCTCTTGGTCACCTCAGCTGTTGTGTTCATTATTTGCTAACCTGAAAGCTAATTTGTCTGCCACAAAGTTGATTTATCTATCCTCCATTTGCATTGCATTTTTTGGATGCTTATTTCTCTTACTTTTTAAAAAATCATTTAGAGATAAGATACCCCATAATTACTATGCTGAGTACTTTATTCGTATCCTGTAGATTTTGGCATAAGCAAGCTTTAAAAGAATGCACTCATCTGCCATTCCAATAAATAAATAAATAAATACGTTTTTTGAGAAACCAGGAAACACATGTTCTTTGGTTCTTTGGTAAAGAATGTGTTTCTGTTTGATGTATGAGACAGCTGGCTTGGGCAATGTGTCATTGCCCCATAAGAAGTCATTTACATGCCAGCTTACACAACCAGATAAAAACTAGCCTTTAGTGGCACTGCCCTAACCATTGGCTATAGCTCTGGTTTTATTTGTCTGTACAGTTCATGGCCTGTTGACCTGTCAGGTCCTGACCTGAGGCCAGTTCCTCACCCCCTTTGCCCACCTGGTCTGGAATGTAGGAATGTTGCTTGTGGAGTTTACATGAACGTCATTCATCATGGATGCGCGCACAAGCAACCCCAGGGACATTCAATGATGATTCTGAGTATAGCGTATTAGTGGTAATCCTCTTTGTACGAGTATGTTAAATTACTATATTAGATGTTTTATACCGTTAATTTTCTAAATTAATTGTTTACTTCTGTTCTCCCCTCATTTTCTGGGGTGCATTTACACTGTTGTCAGATTACCAATGAGAGCTCATTCCACTGAGACAGATTTGTGCTGATTTACCAACGTGTTCCTAATGATGACTGCACTTAATTAAAAAAAGCACAGGATAACACAGTATATTGCGCAGTATCACTGAGCTTTGGGAGAAAATTCTTCCTTGATTCATATCGAAAATGTAATTTTACAGGGTATATACCTCTGATATAGCTTTCCCTATATCCTAAAAATCCATTAAAGTTGCTTAGGCAAAGGCTGCCGAGTCCTCGCGTAAATTTAGATTTCTTGATGCTGCCAGCTGTCTTGACAAAATGATAAACAGTTTTTGTAAAGGTTGTGGAAAGCTCAGTCATTCTACTTTAATTGCTTTGTGCAACTGGACCATAAAAACAGCAGTGACAGAGTGCCTGAGAGAACTTCCAATGGCAAAGTAAATCACTAAGCAGAGAAAGATTAAGAGGGTTTAGCCACTATTCCTCTGCTTTTAGTAAATCCAGAGTTCTGCTGAAGTGGTTAATTGAATATTCTTACCCTGGAGTGCCCAGGCAGTAGAAATGCTCTATAATCGTGATAAGACACTAATTAGATTACAGAGTTTTTGTAAATACTGCACTTGCTATCTTTGGGAGGAATGTATCGCACACATTGTTGGAGGTGAGACATGACTATGTGATATGGATAAAGACTATGTTCCATATATATATATATATACATATATATATATACACACATCTAACTTATAACATGTTTTTTATGCATCTGTCAAGGGTATTTTTATATAATTAAACATTTAATGCAGGTAAAATCCACCTATCTACCACACTGGCTTGTCCTGAGCAAGGTTGTGGGGGTCTGGACCCTATACCAACACCAACAGGTTCCAACTCAGGATGCGGTACCAACCCATCACAGACCAGTTAGGCTTTTTAAAATATTCCTTCATTACAATTGTATTAGAAAACATCGTCTTTGCTACTTGGTAACTGGTAATGGCATGGAGAGCAATACTGACAAATAGTGTAATAAGGTTAGCTATTTGATATGATTGTCTTATGTGTATCTTTTCCGGTAGGACATAATCAACAGAAAACGTTTTGCTTGATTCCATATTTTGGGACAGATGTTTCACAGCACATCATGCTGTTCTATTTTCATTTCTAATACCGCAGGAAATGCTTACATCATAAATTACGAGAGCTGTGCATGGTAATCACCTGGGATATGCAGCATTGAGGGTTCGATTGCCGTTGGAATGTATGAGTGTTCTTCCTGTGTTCAGCTTTCACAGATTTCCACCAATACAGAAAATACATTCTTAGATCAATTAGGCGTCTCTGTATTTCCCTTAGAGTGTGTATGCGTTTGTGTGTGTGTATGTGTGCGCCTAGTAATATACTGGCATTCTACCTAGTACCCCAAACATCCGCCAGTGTGGCTGAAGCGTGCTTTGACAACCTGAAGAGCTAGCCAATGAAAAACAAATATACGGATTATTGCATTTTTTGAAGCTGTCATCTGTGATACTTCCTTCCCTCTCGACCAGGCTTTTTCTTCTCTCTTTGTGTCCAAAGTGCACGGAATAAGAAGATATTATCTGGCCTGCGTACCTGTCACTTCAAAATTACGAACTAAAAACACAAAGCTCATTAAAAATACATTCCGAATATCTCCAAATGCAGTACCATTCCACTTTAAAGTTTAATTATCTCGCCTCTTATTCTTTCAAGGCCCACACAAGAAAGGCATTCAGGCATAACAGTTGTGCCAGCCTGTTGCTATGGCTGTGAGTGTTTCTGCATCTGTACCACAGAAATAAATGCCGGCGATTCTCTGTTATATAGTTTGTATGTGTGCGTGACACTTCAGAAATAACTGGGGACATTCAATTTATTTTAGTTTCCTTTAATTCTGGCACCATTTACCCCAAATACTGTAGGCAAGGCTCAGCAAACTATTTCTGCTAGATTTTACTGGCATTTCATTTCGCAAGTTCATTTAATAATTTTAGAAAGACAATACCTACACCTTGTTGCATATTTAACATACTTAGTTTATACTTTTTGTTACGAATGTATACAAATGTTATTCTCCGATGTATATGTCACAGTCTGTCTTTTTAATGGCCACATGTGATAATACACTACAGTTTAAGTGTGAAGCGGTCTTGAACTACAGTCCACACTGAATTATGGAACAGTGAAAAAGAAGCGCATCTCATACTTAGTAATGTGTGCTAATACTAAAAATCAACAGATATCCAATGATCTTACGCCCAGAATGTATGTGTTTATTTTCCACTGAAATAGCCGTCACAGTTATGAGTCTGCCTTGGTCCTAATTTCACTAGTGCTAAATTCAACAATATACAACACTGGGGAAATGGTTTTTAGTGTTTGGCCAACAGATTTATTTGCCAGGATTTTAATTTATTACATATTTTAGAATGCTTTACTGCTCTACTTTCTCTACACTAATGGCTGATATTTTGGCAGTGACTCTGTTAAACTTATTAAGTTGTAAACTTACACTATTAGTGCAGATGACACTTCCCTGGTTGGTCTTATTTCAGGTAAAGATGACTCCTTGTACCAGGAGGAAGTAACGTGGCTGGTTCATAATGCAAACCTACCAACCTTGTGCTAAACTCATGGAAAACTGTGGTGATGATCGGTGAAATTAGAAACTGCCTATTTTGAAAGTACACGGCTCCACAAATTCTCTGTCTCACAAATTCTGGAGCACTATCATTCAGCAGGATATTAGATGGGACAGAAACAGTGCTGCAGTTATGAAAAGAGTGCAATGGCACTTGTATTTTCGGTGACAACTCAAGAATCTGGGCTGTGTCAAGCACTTCTGTTCCAGTTCTACACTTGCCAAAATAGAGTCCATCCTCCATCACTGTCTGGAATGGCTCTGCATCTTCACATACCAAGTGCAGAAACATCATGGCTGACCCTTCACACCCTGGCCACTATCTCTTTCAGTGTTTCCCATTTCACTGGAGGCTGAGAGGGAGAACCCAAAAGAGTTGGACCAACCACTCCATAGCCTCCTTCATCAGGCCATCACCCTTTTAAAAAAAGACTGGTCAAGACTGGTCCCTGTCTTGCCCCTTTCAGTCTGTCATTCAATCTGTGTTTGGCCAGCAGGTGTCGCTGGCCATCCTGTTTCCCCGACGATTCCCTAGTTTGGCATTGTTCTGTTCCCGATTGTGTTCCCCCACTCTCGGGGCTGCTGCATGGCTAAATGGGTTAAGCGTATGGCCATACGCTCATTGTTTCAAGGCCAGCCTCAAATTTAATGATACTGTTTTCCCAATTTCAATGACATTCTTCTATTGTTCATGGCTTTTTATATATTTTGTTCCTAGTTATCCCTGCCCATGTACAGTTTTGTAGTTTTCTCGTGTCACATATATTCTGAGTTCCTCCTAGTGTTTCAGCACATAGTGCCTGTGTAAGTACTGCATCCTCACTTGCTCCCTATAGCACCCAGTCCCTTTTGTATTATTATTAGTAATGGCCCACACCTGTCCCTCGTCATGGCCCTATCGCTACACATATGCGCCTGCCCTCCCCCTTCTTCCTCACGTAATCACTGTATGTGCTGTGTTTCGTTTTGTTCCGGCACGGTCCTTGTAGAAGTTTTATGTATTACCTTTCTGTATTCCTGTAAGTTCTAGGTGTTTTCTCCCTTGTGTTCCCGGATCTGTTCCTCATTTTCTCAGGTCTTGTTTTGCTACCTGCCTTGGTTTTGACCCCTCGTCATTAATTTGTTTCCCCTTTGGTCTTTTCAATAAAATCTCTTCGTTGTTACCACGTCTCACTGGAATTGTCCCTTCCAAGATTCAAGATTCAAGATCCTTCATTTCTCATGTGCATAGTTACATGTACACAGGTACCACACACAGTGAAATGTATCCTGAACCGCTCTTTTGACTGTACAGCTATTAAAATAATTAAGACAGAATAAACACAGAATACAGTTACAAAGATGAGAATAATAAGACTAATAATAAAAAGTGGAATAATAAGAATAAATAGGAACGTTTTTTTAATAAAACTTGAATATAATACAGATTCGTATTATAATTGTGTTTTTCCATCATGCTGTACTGTACGCATAACAATACCTTATTATTGTATTGATATCATGTTGACACAAGGACCAATAGAAATTCATTGTACACTTGGTACTTGGTGAATAATAAAGATTCTGATTTTAAAAGAAATGATGTTAAAACCCGTATAATAGGGCGAATGCAATCTCTGATACACGGACTAAACCCCATTGTAGGATAAGCACCAATTTGTCATCATAAGGTGGGCAATAGCCTATTCTGTGTGAACACTCTCCACTGCCCATGCATGATGATATAATTATCAGCACATTAATATTATTTATTTTTATAATACAGACCCATCATTGCAGTAAGAAAAGCACAAAGCAAAACTGAGCAAGGGAGATTGATTATTTAGGGTGGATTAAGTAAGGATTGTCAGAAAATTTGTGGGATGTGTTTCTTCATATTTTAAGGGTTTTCTGAGTGTGTTTTCACCAAGTTCAGTTTACTTTTCTAGAAGGATTTGTTTGGTTTGGATGCCATTAGTTTCAATATAAACATGCTGTTTGGAAATTTGTCCATCTGTTATAGCGAGACTCCTTTCCACAATATACCGCGATACAAAACAAATAAAATGGTACAAAAACAATGCAAGTGATGATAGTTAACACAGTGTTAAAGGTATTCCCTGCTTTATGAAAAGAAAGCATTCCTATGAAACCTTTCATAAGCCGAAATGGCGCAAAACAAAGCAAGCATTTACCATTAATTTATATGGGAAAATAATTAGAGCATTCCCAGACTCAAAACAATTGCCCACCAGGTCACACAAGTATAAATAAAACCAAAAGTACAATGTAGTTCCACTTACCCGAATTGAGAAGAGAGCAAACACACTGGAAGGCTGAGCAATGCTGGTGCTGTGCTGATGTTGCGTTAGGCTGAGTTGTTGGTGGTTGGAATGGCGGAAGCTACAGGAGACTGATGTGTAGGAGAATGTCGAAGAGGGTCATTTGCTAACGTTGTTGTTGATTCCATCAGGGCAAGCAGGTCACTAAAGTCTACACCTTCTATGTCTGCCTGCCTGCCTGGCTGAGGTTTGTAGTATGTTGTGGCTGCTGTGGATGATATTGTAGGCTTGAAATACGACAGTATGCTTGACTGCTTAGCCTCACATACACTGTATAGACAACAGCATTAAGGAGACTTCTTCATCACTGAATTCAGGTGATTCATTCAGGGTGTAAAAAATCAAGCATCTTGCCATGCAGTCATGTTTACAAGCATCTGTGAAAGAAGGGGTCATTCTTCTCAGTCAGTTTAAGTGCCGGGTTGCAGTGAAGCATCATGGAGGAGGGGGCTATTCTAAGGGCAGCTCCAAAAAAAAGAGGGCTTAAGGAAACTCAAAGGGGGAACCAGAAAACGAAGGGGGGCACTAAACAACAAAACCAAGGGCAGGTAGGAAACTAATGACTAACATGGTGTAGCTATGACTAAGAATCAGCACAGGGAACCAGCACAGCTCCGATCAAGCAGTAACAAGTACAATGACTGACAGGAATAGAACAAAAGCAGACCCTTAAGTATACTCATTACAAGGACTAACAATGAGCAGGTGAGGTCGATTAACAGATACAGAAAATTTCCAAACACTAACGAAAACTAAAACAAAGGAAACTGAACACAAAATAAACTGAACAACCCAGGAGCAAAACAAGTTATCACAAAGAAACACGCCAAATAACTAACATAAGTAAAACAAGAAATGCGTGGTTAATTATAATATGGTCAGAAGCCAGACTCGAACCCATAACAACAAAAAGGGATACTAGCCAACTTCTTAGCCCATTAAGCCACAAAGAAGACAAGGAAGCAGGGAAACACACTAGGAGTTAAAGACAACGAGATGACCAGCAACATCTGCTGGCTACTAGGGGAAGTGAGGTAACAAAAAGGGCAGGACTGGGACTGATCTTGGCATGCTGACATAGGCTGCCACCTTTGCAGTAAGTAAGTTTGTGAAGTTTCTTCCCTGCTAGAATTCCACGGTCAACTCTGCTTCCAGATTTGTGGGAACAGTCTGACCCTTGTCTTTTCCTGCATGAATGTGCCCCGTTGCACTAAGAAAGGTCAATAAAGACATGGTTGGATGAGTTTGGTGTGGAATAACTTGACTGGCCTACAAAACTGTTTGTTTAAAGAGAGCATCTCCAAGGTTGGCGATTACCAGTTTTATATTTTAGTCTTTTCAGATCTCTCGCAAAGCCTTGGAGTTGCCCTCTCTGTTGATGGTACTTAAAATAAAACACATCACATTTTTTTGTGTAGTAAACTTTAATTGTAGCTAATAGACCTTGCTCATATGGTTGCAGCAGCAGTGTTGTATTCAGCAGTAGGAAGACAACAGAATGGTACCGCCATACTTGGTAATGGGGACGAGGAGCACAATCACTGACAATAACAAGGCAACTATTCTCAGGGTTATTTTTTCTACATTATTTTTCAACAAAAGGGCTAACATATCCAGTCATGTACTCAGAAAAAAACATTTGGGTATCAAAGCTGCTTGGATACGAATGAAACACAACGTGGAGTGTATTCTTATCAATGCCTTTAAGCAGAGCCGGCCGGAGGCATAAGCGAATTAAGCGGCCGCTTGGAGCCCCACGCCACTAGGGGGCCCCCAAGAGCGCTTGATTTAGGTGGTGGGGGGACCCCCAAATCAAATTCTGTTTAGGGCCCCATAAAGGCTCAGGCCGGCCCTGCCTTTAAGTGCCCTTGGATCTTCTGAATGGTGTGCTAGTATTAGCCTAAGGACAGCATTAGCAGTGGCCTTAATAAAAGGTATTAAGGTAGACCTGTCCTTCGAAGCCTTGTGTACCTTGCTAGTGCAGCCTGCTTCTTCTATCAGAATAAAAGTCTTGCTCTGCATTTTTTTCGGATTAATTGCAGTTTCATCACAGTTAAATTCTTGATTATATGAATAACCACCTTCTGTAATTAGGTAAATGTAAGTTCTTCTGGGAACTTTTTGGCAGCTTAAGTATCAGCTGATCATTAATCTATGAAGCTGCTTTTGCCTCTAAAAGCGATTAAACCACCCAAGGCTACCGTTAAATTCCACTTTTGCACCTCTTTCATTACCAACGTCCATTGCTTTCTGTTTCAGCTTATTAAAAATGCCCACTTATTTCTTCTTAAGTACAGACACTCCTCACTCCTACCTGTTTAACGACCTGTGCGGACTTATGACCAGCTCTCCAACAAGTCTTCGATCGATCTTGAGATGAAAATGTAGATCATAAATAACTATGAAGTCGGTAAGAAAGTCAAAGCGATAGCACGTGACTTGTGCATTCAACCACTTTGACAATCTTGAAGTATAAAGCTGCTTTGTGAAAGAGGCAGTGAGGCATCAACAGGATTTAAAGCCATAATAACTAGTCAGTGGAAAGGCCTCATTCATGAAATGGAGAAATTACTGGCAATCTGGTTTGATGACCAGATACAAAAAAGAAGGTTGATGAGCCTTTTAATAATTCAAGCCAAGGCACGCAGTATCTATGAGAATTTAAAGCACATGAATTGACTGAAACATTTATGGCAAGCCATGGATGGTTTCTATGGTTTCATCAGACATTCAACCGGCATTGTCAGTGTATCAGAAGTGAGGCAGCAAGCTCGGACATAGAAGCGATGGAAAATTCAACAGGAACTTTGCGCCGACCATCTGGAATGGATTTTCAATGGGGATGAACTCTAACTTTTTTGGAAGGAAATGTTCGAAAGGTCCTACATACACACAGAAGCTGAAAAAATGTCCAGTTTCAAGACTTTTAGAGACAGGGTCATGTTGTTCTTGGGAGGAAATGTTACTGCGTTCAGTGCTCAGCTCATCTCTTGCCCTGAGAACCCACGTGCATTAAAGCAGGTTAGTAAGCACACGCTACCCATTTATCATGCAAATAGCAAGGCGTAAATGATGCAAGCTATATTAGAGGATTGCTTTATCAACTTACAAAGCAGTAAAATCTAGAAAAGCTTGCCTACAGTCACCGGCGGTGAATGGACATGGTGCAATTATTAATAAATATATGTAAAAAAAATACGTAAAGGTTATATGGTGTGCATTGTCCCCCATAGTTTAATGCTTAAACACACTTCACTGTACATGTCTATATTGTTTAGGTTTATACTTATTGGTCCATTAATTCTATCTTTTGTTTTTTAAATGGACACAGTACAGTTACAGTACTATTAGAAAAGTTTTGCAAGGGAATGCAAAAGTATTGTGAGGGAAACAAAACTACTAAACTATTTTTTTTTCCACCCTGACCTTTTAGGGGCTCTCTACAATTCTGCTCACAATAATCCCTAATTCATGAATCTTAAATAGTTTAAAGCACTGAAAGCTGCTTTCAGAAAGCAACAACAGTAATAATCATCATCATCATATACTACTATTGATACTAACAAACTACATATGTTTTATATCACCTTATTAATAACTGCACTATTGTGTGGGTGGATTGTGCCAAGGTGTGCGAAGGAAGTGGATATTTTAACTTTTATTCAGCCCATTAGCAGACCACAAACAAAAAATGCTGGCACACACAAAGGACAAAATATATTTTAAAAGACACAATATATAAATGGTTTCCATAATTAAAGTTATCAAAGTGTAAAATTTATCTGAATATTTCATTTACCCTTTTGTAAAAACACTAATAATTTATTAGATTATTATCGAATCATTTTGTTTGTTTCCACTATAATTTAAAGTCTCTTAAGATCAATTTAGAAAATATTATTGTCATGGAAAAATAAAATGGCAACATACAAGCAAACAAATGTGGGGTATAATAATCATGAGGAAGATTTCACATTAACTTAGCAGCCCAGTATGTTTGGAAGGATCTTTCATTCTGGAAATAGGGCAGTCCAGAGAGAGGAGACAACACAAAGTTAAAGCGTCCTCCTGGAATGAACAGCAGGGAATATAGGTCCAGAAAAGTGAGATTGTACTGGCCTTTTCATTTCTCTCATTCATGTAATAACCAAGATATTTTCATTGCTGAGAAATTCTTATTACCAACATGGTTTCAACAATATTTTGATGTTTTGTGACGTGTTTCATGTATCAGTAGTTGAAAATGCATGCATGCATTTCCAATAACAAATTTTGACAATCAGGTTTGTGGTGAATCAGCATCGGGATGGGTAAAATTTGGCCTGCCATTGAATGGTAACCACATATTAACGTATACAGGCTCTGGACTGTGGGAGGTAGGCTCTGAACCCTCCGTGTCCCTGAGTAGGACAAGTGGGTACAGAAAATGAATGCTAGGATGGAAGGATGGATGGATTATGGGAGGAAACTGGAGTACCTGGGCAAAACACGACTGAAAACAAAACATTAATCTACAAGAACCTAAAATGATCTTATCCAATGTTCTATTTTAGCTTCCTCCGTCTCCACTCTCCATTGCCAGCTCCACCAAGAAGGCATACTTTTGAGGTTCAATAAATATAGCACGTCTTAGTTCACAAAATGACACACTGCTTTTATTAGATCATTGAGTTTATATTTGTATGCAAACCAAGTTTTTACATGCATTCCCGCACACGATAAAAACTGCTTTTGTACTGTATGTGCATTTGTTTTCAGGTCCCATTTTATCACAAGCTGAACTTATGTACAAATGCGGTTATTGTTATATACAGGTATTTTTATACCGATGGAGGTAACTTTTAATGACTATGTTAACCAGAGTGGGATGAATTAAAGCCCGTCCTCTGGTAATTATTTGTTCAATGATCACGGTTGGTGGACTTCCATTTCTTACATTTAACCCGTTTAATCCCAAATTTTTCCTTGCAAAATAAGTGCATGCATTTCACTCCTTAGACTTCCCGAACAAATAATGGCCCTCGTTTACCAAGTGGAGCATACATTCGGGTGCAAAAAATCGGCATATGACAAGTTATACGTGTGATTTATGAAACAGGTTGTACATGGCCAATTTCGACACACTCTCACATTCCGGCAGTTGGAAACAAGCGTAATTCACTTGCCTCACCACTATTTATTCATGGTTTACGTGGCCGCAGCCACAGAATTTGTGACGTAGGAATGGAAGCCGGTGTTTTGCCATTTACCGATATGTGCACTCAAGCTGTTTTGCGCACGTGCAGTAAACATTTCGGACTTACGTCACCCAGCCCACCGATCTGTGCTACCTTAAATATTCAAGAGCATCTGGCTGCAGACCTTCACCAGGCACAAGAGCATATGGTTGATGTGACTGTTTGTGCATGCGCGCATTCCATTCGCGTTCTGCGCATTCCATTCAGCTGCATTTCTCGGCAACGCTGCTCGTGTACAAGAACACAATGAGTTTTCCTTTGATAATGACCTTTAATAATGTTTCACTTCATTTATTTCATTTATTTCTTCATTTAATCCCTCGGCCTCCCTGTTTGAAAGTCATTTCCAATGTGGGTTTCGCATTTCTTTTGTACACATTTCCAATGATGAGAAGTATCGCAGGACCTTAATTTACATTATAGTTGCCAAAGCATAAAGTATAAAGTATAAAGCCGTTTCAGCAAATGTTCCGAGTTCAGTCTCCGTCAAATCAGAAGTGCTGTGCGCTTGTCTTGGGACTATATCTTGGAATTGGGACAATTGCTTCAACTTCGAGATTGTTTTTACTTAAAAGGGGAAATTATGCTTCTCTGTTATCAAAAAAAAACTCCAAAACCGCATGTTAACTATATAGAAATTACTTCAACTACTGTTTTTAATATGTAATGGTAATTTAAGAAAGAATGCACACCAGAAAACTGTTGACAGAGTGAGCGAGCGCAGCCATGTGGTAGCATTATCCAGTAAGGTAGCACTGTCCGGTAGATATAGCTGCCAAATAGTGCTCCGGTAGCATTATTCAGTAAGGTAGCACTGTCCAATAGATATAGCTGCTGAATCGTGCTCCGGTAGCATTATTCAGTAAGGTAGCACTGTCCAATATATATAGCTGCTGAATCGTGCTCCGGTAGCATTATTC
>JAODKN010000041.1:17304313-17315015 GCA_026774425.1 Petrocephalus zakoni
TCCCCAAGCGAGCTTGATGGGCCGAATGGCCTCCTCTCGTTTGTATAGTTCTTATGTTCTTATGTTCTTATATGCAACCACACTGGGCCTATATACTGTACAGAGGAATGAAAGACTTACAGTAACAGCTCTCACAAGGCATAAACTACAAATGAAGTAAATAACAGATATAAGACAACAGCCATAAAATAAAATAAAACAAATAAAACAAGTAAAATCTAATAAGAGTGAAATAGAATTACATAAAGTATTATAAAATAATAGTAGCCACAGGCATGGCTGCAGTAACATAACTTTGCGTATGGAATGTTTATAATTACTGCAGATTGGAAGCTTACAATTACATGAATCGATAAAGAAAATTCATTAATTAAATATAACCCGGAATAAACATTTCACCTGAAATCTTGATAATCATCTGCTTAACATCATTTTAGCGCAGCTCTGATGTAATAATTCTCCTACACAGCAAAATGTGAACACCATCTCAGAGCTGGCGTGGTATATCTAAATTGATAAATCCGGAAATTTGCATTGAAATGACCATGCACCTGTTTATCTGCTGTATGCACGCTTGATAAATGAGGGCCAATATGTATGATTTTTTTTTCATTTCATGTTGGTTATGTTAGCAACAATTGGTTAATCCGGTTAAATTACCTGCATCTCAGAGTCAGAGAACAAACTGAACAAATACTGTAAGAAATGATAATCAATTAATATGTCACAGTAACACAATAAGTGTCACTATAAAAGGAAGTCATGAATGTTTGAAGCTGGAAATTGTTGTTGCTTGTTAGACGGATTGCATAATACAATGCTCATTTGGATTTTACATACAAAAACTTCTGCAGCAAGAATATAAAGCACTTTGCCAGAACAAACAGATAGGTACTAATATGTATCTTGTTTATGCAGAGATGTGTGGAACTCTGATGATTATTTTATTGGGTAAATAACCAAAGAACAGTAACATTAAAATGATTTGATTATAGCATCTTGATTTATTCCCTAGCCTTGACAATAGCCTTAAATAAATTGCATAAATTCCATAGTGATTTAATGTGCCTTGCAGATTAATTGTGAATGTAAATATATAATTTAATAAAATTGTTGCCATTGGTATATATGCAAAGACAGTGCACCGAGTTAATAATAGCTGTCTCTCAAGAGTCACTGTAAATTTTAATATGTTGAACCAATATTTAATTAACAAAAAATAAATAAATAAAAAACATGAGGACTTTAGATGGCCTGTTCTTTTATTATATTTATTTTAATTTATTCTTGGAGTTTGGAGAACAGTTTACGTCTGCATTTTGTTATCATTTTAGAGCAATGGAAGCCTATTTTGAGATTACTATAATGTCATGTGTAATAAAGTGTGTAAATAGCCCCCCTTTCCCAGTTTTACATTTTAGCTGTACAGTATTTATTGTTTTCAGTATCAGCCTACGATGTCTATCTCTTTAAATAATCCCAAACTACACCACTCCCATTTTACAGGGATGTGGAACCCACAATAGCGATGTCAGGCTATGGTTGTACCAAAATATGAAAGTCTAATTTTATTCAGCTATCTTATCCAACAAAGTGTTTTTATGCCAATTAAAAATACGCCGCCACAGAACTTTCACATACAAGAATAAACGCAGTCAATTTAAGCTGTACAAGAGGAAGCCAGCCTTACCTCGAAGCCACAGGAAGTTAGAACATGGAATGACTATGTTCTGTATGCTGCATGGGGTAACCCTGGGCCCCCTAAGACGCCGTGAGCCATTAGACGTACTAGGCTACTGTCAGTGACAAACAGAAGCTTCTTTTCACACTGCACACCCATTACATCCCAAGCATACTGTAGATTTTCCCCTGTCCCCAATGACCAAGCCATAACTCAGTAAGAAGTCCACCTCACACTATATACTAAAATCACAAAAGAAATAAAATATATCGGTGTGCTAAAAAACAACTTAGTGGCTAATAATGCTTGTGATTCCCAAAAGGAGATTATTCTCAGTGTAATATAAATCAAAGAGGAATAAACAATGGTCAGTTATCCCTTGTTAAATCTCTATTATCCCTGAGCTGGAAGGAAGCCAAACTTACTCAACAGGCTACTGGAGCCCAGTGATGTGCCCCAGCTGCTTTGGCAAACACGTAAATAATCATAGTCCCAGAGCCCCATTCCGGAGATGAATGTCAGATTAATGTTAACTTTAGCTGATAAGCAAGACACTGTTTCTTCCTCTGCTGCAAATTCAGTTAATATGTTGCATTTACCTCCGAATGAACCTTCTTCCCTACGCTCCCAGGATGGATGGAAGGATGATGTTTCATTAGGAACAGTTTTATGGCCAAAACTCAGGCCTTGCTCAGGCACATTTGCAGGTTGAATTCCAGTTGTGCTTGTTGGTGGCCTGAGGCATGCACAATTCCCCCACCAGATGACTAATACATATCTGATATATATATATATCTGCAGGTAGTCCCTAGTTTGTTGGAGTTTTGTATCCAATTTCCATGTACTATCTCCGCCTGGTTTCAGTGTACCCTGTTTCCCATTTTCTCGTTTCCATCACCTGCATTGACCAGTTCCCCACACTTTAGTCATTCCCTGCAGATCTTCCAGAGGTCTTTGGCCCATCTGTAACCCAAAGACCCATCATTTACCTGTGTCTCTCAATGTCTTTTTCCAATAAACTCAGGGACTACAAGGTGGAAGGCCTAGCAACTGGGTGATATGACCTGGATCAGTTTGATTCCGATTTTTTTTCCACGTGCTTTATGAAAGGTATGTGGGTCAATGAAATGAGTCCACTTCAAATCCTGCGCTGAGCAAAGTGACATCCCTGTTGGGCTCCTGAGCAAGGCCCTTAACACCTAATTGCTCCAGGGACTGACTGACTCTGCATTTTCCATTGTACGTTGTTTTGGGTAAATGTTTCTCCTAAATATGCAAACAAACAGACATAAAATGTTTTTTTTATAGCTTTGTGATAAAAGGATATGTTTTTTCTATAGATTTCAATTACAGAATTATAATTATAATTATGGAATAATAGGACATAAAATATAAAGCTTTTTTGAGTTTATATCACTTCCAGTTGAAACGTTTTTCTTCAAGCAAGCTTTGTGGTTGCAAATGACTCACGGATCTGTATCTCTCTTTAACAAATTCTGAATTGCTGTTTTGCAAAACATATTTCTTGTGGGCTCAGAGGCCATATTTCTTGAAAACAGACCTGCCCTAAATTACACCATAGTCTCATGAGTCAAAGTATTAGGAAAACTAGCAGTGTGCTTCGTTTTGGCAGGGAGCCTTTAGGTCACTTTCACTATCCTTAGTACGACAAGGTCGAGACCCAATCAAAAATGAATAATTCCCAGTAGGCAAGAGAAGTATGGTACTGGTATTAAAACCACTGCAGTTTATCTAGGTATACAGATAGCAGAACCCTCACACTTTATTCACAGTTGCCGAGTTATTCCTTGGGGCATAGAGTATTCTGAAATGGACTTTGATAATATGGTTATATTTGCCCTGAGTACAATGAGATACTGTAATCTTTGATCATGTATTTCATGGTTTCAAACTGATAACTTATAATACTTATCCCAAGATAAGGATCATATTTTTACACACAAGCGTTACCAGATCATAACCATGAACCTTATAGTATGGATTTGTATGTTGAAATTATATTTGTCATATTTCCTAACGTATAAAGTCCAAAATGTGATGTAAATGACTATATAACGAATATTTTCTTCCTTGTACTTGCTTAGCCAGGGTTTTAATAGTAATTCATAAAATGTATTCAGTTTTTAAAATACCAACAAACTTCTGCTATAATGTCATCCTATTATGATTGTTCTCACAATGGTTATTAATATCACATAATAAGATCATGAATTACTTTGTACTGATTAGTGTTAAAATACATGCTTAATGCACTAATCACTGCATTTGGTTATGTATATATATATATATATATATATACCAACTGAATAATCTAAAAATGTATTGATTGTACCTTTAAGAGAAATCCTATAAATGTATGTGCTCTGCTCTTTCTCAGCTTAAGTAAACCTCACACACATCCTGAACCCTATTACGGTTTGTTTTTACTGAATCACTGCACTCGAGACTCTCACACTGTGCTGATGCCATCCCTGCCCATTCACCTTAAGAAAGAAATCCCTGTCCCCAATAAGCGAATCATTTCCTACCCATTCCCTGTGTCAGACTTTCCTAACCACATCTGATCTCACACCACTATAAATGTGTTGCGGAATAAAAAAAAAAGTGTGACTATGTGAATGTTGATTTCAGTACGCCATACCTGAGCTGTTTTTGTCTGGAGTGATATTTCTCTGTTCTTATATGGGCACAAAATCCAAAGCATCCCTCAGGCATGTTTTAGCTTCACTCGTTCTTGTAATTTTCAGTGGGTGGGTTTCAGAATATTACTGGAACCACAGAGAGCATCCATTTTGGATGTTGCATCTGGCGTCCAGTGAGAGCAGGACTGTTTCAAATTGTTTTATACTTTTTGCAACATTGGACCAGGATCTCATGTATGAATATTATGCTTTATGGTCAAAGAAATTGTCATTAAAATAAGCAAGAATATGCTATTTGGTGAAGGCATAAACACCACAGTGAGAACCGTTATAAAGAATAAGAAGGCCGAAGGTAGCCAGTGGTAGTGAAACTGAATTAACAGAAAGAGATTGCAGTTTCCTGGTACAGTGTTCCTAGCCTCACCTATGCAGATGAACTCTGCCAGGATAGGATGTGGAGTTTGGCAATCTCAACTAGTTTGAATGCTTGATATGGTTGCTTCCTATAGACTCTTTGTGTAGGCTTTTAAGGTTTGTAAGACAGATCTGCATATCACATTGGTGTATTTTTAGTGAGGCTTTCAAGCTTGAATAATGCCAGACTAGACTTTGCACAAAAAGGAATATAGGAAGTATAAACAAGGAATGTGAGAGATTTTTGATGTTAAATATTTTAAAATCTTGTGAGGATCTGTCCCTGCCCTCTTCGTCGTTGGGCCGTCTGATCTACATTGCATCCAACCTCCACGGCTCCCCCTGCAGGTGGACAGATTCATGTTACTATTTAGCAGCATATCCTCACACTGTGCTGCGTTTATTCCCTGTGTGGTATCTGATGTGCATGCATTACCTGGTCTTGTTTATGTCTATTCTACGTTTTTCTGTGTTTAAGTCTTTTTGTGCTTCGGTATCGTCCAGCCACCAGACTTCTCATGGTCGCTTAATCTCATGTCTTCTGAGTTTAATGAAAAAAGTTTAATAAAGTCTCTTTCTTGTTATAAAACCACACAGTGGACCATCCATTATGCCCTGCCATGACAAATGTCAATCTGTTTCACTTTGTTTGATAGGCATAGAAAAGTATATTGATTTTTTTTATTTTATTGGAATATTCAGTAATAGTCAGAACCTTGTAAAGATCAGTTATGTTACTGGGTTTCCTGGTTGAACTCTGGTTTCAGGTTGAATCTGAGTGAGCAAGACAAAGTAATAAATATACATTTTCTTATGAATAAGAGTAATGCATCAAAGCGGGATATACAAGACATTTGAATAGGTCGCTGACGTTTGCATATTTGTATTTACTTTTAAGATTAAACTTTGGAGAGCTTGCTATTATCCCAATAGGAGGAAAGATGATACATACACACACAAACACACACACACACACACATAAATTTCACTTGATGGATTAACCATACATGACAATACCAGTCAATACCATATTTGCATATTTGCACAAAAAAGGTCTTTTGAGGAAAGCTAGTATAATTGAGATAAAATAAATTATGCATGCAAAAAACAGGCAATGTAATGTTTATGCAAATCATTAAAAACTGTGTAATTTTTTAAATAACAAATATCAAGAGTGTTATGATGGGCAGGAGAGCCCGTACTGCTCTGCAGCTTTACCAGTACATTACTGACTCTGTCAGGTGAGGTCACCAAGCATCTCTGCAGAAAACAAATTATTTTCTAAGCAACTGCATGTACAGCCATGGCATCAAAATGTTGTATATTTGTAAGAAATGTGTATTTTATTTTCTTCAAAACAAGATGTTATGTAATTATATAACAAGTCTACATTTTGACTGTACGACTACGATCAAGTATTGTTATATATTGATAGTCACAGCCATTCACAAGAGGTGGAATTACATCAAATATGACTTAAAACATTCACTGTAAATTTGTGAAGTGGAACAAGTAGCAATAAGCAGTCCTTAGTAATTCTTTGTTACTACTTAGGATAAAATTTCTCTTTTACTTCTATGTACCTTAAAAATAACAAGTCCTGCCTAATGCCAAATTTCAAAGCAATTCAGTGATTTACATGCCTCCCAATTACCAAAATAACTCAAACGGAATATGGCCAATGGATTAACTGCAGAATGTGCTATGAAAGTATCTCATCTGAACATACCCATTCCAGACTCTTTAATCATTAATGCAAGTTAGATATATACTTGTAGCGGTATGGAACATAAGACTAAAATGATAAATCACATTTGTCCCTCTGCTTTTAGCATTTCTAGTTTACACGGAAACAGCTACTAGAACTACATCCTTACAAGCTGGACCTGCTGGATGCTGCCCATCCTCTGCACAATGCAGTATCCAAAGGAAGCCTTAGTCATCAGCTGATTCAATAAGGTTTGCCAGGAAGTGCTAGTGTCTGGCTAATGCTGCCTCCCAACAGGTCCACACTCAATCCTGCCAACTGGAACTGGACAGGATGCTCAGAGTCACTGCCTGAATAATCAAAGCCTGGTAAAACCATGCATACAATAATCAGCAGTTCAACTCCATCCATCTTCCAACTGCTTATCCTGGCCAGGCGGAGGAGGGCCTGGCACCTATCCCAGGTTAAAAAGGGATGAGGTAGTGGTATACCCCTGCTGGGATGAGGAAATTATGGACTATGAAAATAAATAACATATCTTCCAACATTTTAGTTTCATCTGGACAAATGAAAAAAAAAACACCATTAAATTGGTCTTCCAAACAACAACTTCAATGGAATTCCATATCTAAGCAGCTGATGTCAGATAGGAAGAGAGTAGGAAGGGTTGAAGGGCATGAAACAAGTAAGGAATTTGAGATGTCTGAGAAGTTAGAAAAAAAAAGTCATTGGTTAGCTAAAGAATTAACTACAGAGGAGCTGCCTTGCCTTTGAAAAAGTGTAGAGATATCAGTAAAGAATATAATTAAATAAAATTAATTTAAATAACATTAATATTACAGCTCCCAAATGTACATACTGAATTTAGAAAAATAGTAGAGCAATTATAAACTGCTAATTCCGTGCTGTAACATATACTATATTGCTAAAAGTATTGGGACGCCTGCATTTACACACACGTGAACTTTAATGACATCCCATTCTTAATACATAGGCCTTAATATGGAGTTGGCTCACCCTTTGCAGCTATAACAGCTTCAACTCTTCTGGGAAGGCTTTCACAAGGTTTAGTAGTGTATTTATGGGAATTTTTGACCATTCTTCCAGGAGAGCATTTGTGAGGTCAGGCACTGATGATGGACGAGAAGGCCTGTCTCCGCTATAATTCAATTACTAGCTCTGTGCAGGCTACTCCAGCATGAAATTAAAATCAAAATGGCTTTGTATGCTGAAGCATTAAGAGTTCCTTTCACTGGAACTAAGAGGCCAAGCCCAACCCCTGAAGAACAGCCCCACACCATAATCCCCCTCCACCAAACTTGACACTTGGCACAATGCAGTCAGGCAAGTACCGTTCTCCGGGCAACCGCCAAACTCAGACTGGTCCATCGGATTGCCAGACAGGGAAGTGTGATTCATCACTCCAGAGCACATGTTTCCACTGCCCTAGAGCCCAGTGGTCGTGTGCTTTACACCACTGCATCCGACACATTGCACTTGGCGATGTAAGGCTTGGATGCAGCTGCTCGGCCATGGAAACCCATTCCATGAAACTGTCTATACACTGTTTTTGAGCTAATCTGAAGGCCACACAAAGTTTGGAGGACTGTAGCTATTGAATCTGCAGAAAGTTGGCGACTTCTGCACACTGTGCATCTCAGCATGCACTGTCCCCGCTCTGTGATTTTATGTGGCCTACCACTTTTACACTTTGTGGCTGAATTGCTCTTGTTCTCAATTGCTTCCACATTGTTATAACACCACTAGCAGTTGACCGTTAAATATTTAGTGAGGAAATTTTACGAATGGACTCATTGCATGGGTAGCATCCTATCACGGTACCATGCTTGAATTCACGGAGCTCCTGAGAATGACCCATTCTTTCACAAATGTTTGTAGAAGCAGTCTGCATGCCTAGGTGCTTGCTTTTATACACCAGTGGCCATGGAAATGATTGGAACACCTGAAATCAATGATTTGGAGGGGTGTCCCAGTACTCTAGGCATATAGTGAATACACTTTTCTTTTGTGGTTCACTATTGTGTTGACTATTACAGTATGTATATATTAAAATGGTAATTTAGAAAGGATGTATATATATATAGATGGATAGATAGATACACACACACTCAGCAGAATGTATTGACCTTCAGATGTTAATGTCTCTGTAGGAAAGTAATTGAGATATATATTTCTCTTTCACCTCAGGTTTACCATGAATTTCATTCCCATTACCATGACTAATGGGTTAACACCAAAACGAAAGCTGATACGGTATATGTCTCACACACAATCAGGCAACATTTTACCATCCATTTATTTCGAATCAGGCTAAGTGTTTTCAATTAATGTAATTAGGGTATTTCATAGATCTTGATTAACCCTGATCCAAGACCAGGAAGTCTTACCGCCAAGCTTTTAAGCATTATCTCTCTAACCTGATGAACTACAGAAGCGCTTTAATCTTTGCATGTATTCATGAAACGGAACCAAAATTAAATATGGTCCTTTCTCTCTATGGTCAGAAAACTAGAAGAAGACAAACACTGATGCTGAGTGTTTTCTGTACATCAATCCCAGGTTATAATCTATTTTGCAAGTTTTGTAATATTTATACAAGTATAAGAACATAAGAAATTTACAAATGAGAGGAGGCCATTCGGCCCATCAAGCTTGTTTGGGGAGCTTTCTATTAGTAGCTCAGAGATGTTAAAATCTTGTCTAGCTCTGCTTTAAAGGAACCCAAAGATTTAGCTAGCACTACGCTATCAGGAAGACTATTCCATATTCTAACTACACGCTGTGTAAAGAAGTTTTTTCTCAACTTTGAAATGTTCTCCCGCTAATTTCCAACTTTGGCCATGAGTTCTTTTATTTGAACTAATGTTGAAGTAACTATTAACTAGTAACTCCTTTTAGTCCAGGAATCATTTTTCTAGCCCTGTGTTGAACCCTTTCTAAGGCAGCAATGTCCTTTTTAAGGTAAGGTGACCAGAACTGCACATAATATTCTAGGGGCGGTCTTACCAAGGAATGGTAATGTCTTCACACACCTGGGGATGTAACCCTATATCCTATTGGCCTTTTTAATTGCTTCCCCCCATTGGCCAGAGTGGGACATGGAAGCATCAACTTCTACACCAAGGTCTTTTTCACAATCAGTATTTCTTGTATTTCCGTGACACTCATAAAATACTTATGACTTATATTTTTGCTTCCTATATGGATTACCTTGCACTTGACCCCATTAAACTTCATCTGCCAGGTATCAGCCCAGTCAATAATAATATCAAGATCCCGCTGTAGCCTCTGTGCTCCTGTTACAGTATCCGCTACACCACCCACCTTGGTGTCGTCTGCAAATTTGACCAATTTCCTGTATATATTAGTGTCAATATCGTTTATCTAAACTAGGAATAATAGTGGCCCCAAAGTTGAACCCTATGGTACCCCACTATGAACACAGGCCCACCGAGACATTGTGCCCCTAATAACTACTCGCTGCTTCCTATCTGTTAACCAGTTATCAATCCAGGTTGCTACAGTTCCTAAAATCCCTGTCGCTTTGAGCTTAAGTAGGAGCCTCTTGTGGGGGACAACATCAAAAGCCTTTTGGAAATATAAGTAGATGACATCATAGGCCTTCTTATCATCAACTTCCCGAGTAGCTTCCTCAAAAAACTCTAGCAGATTTGTTAAACAGGATCTACCTCTCATAGATCCATGCTGGCTATCGCTCAAAATGTTATTTGAGTCCAGGTAATCTATCATTTTCTCTTTTATTATAGCCTCCATAACTTTACTAGTTATGCAAGTTAGACTAATTAGCCTATAGTTTGATGGATTATTTCTATCCCCTTTTTTGAATATGGGTGTTATGTTGGCACGCTTCCAATCAGAAGGTACCATACCAGCTGATAAGGATTTCTGGTTGGAGGTTGAGAAATAATATCCCTCATTTCTTTTAGAACTATAGGTAAAACGGCATCGGGGCCCGGCATTTATTTATTTTAAGCTTGGCTAGACTTTGTAGCACCTCAGCTTCAGTTATACAAATATCATTCAAAGACGTAGCTGGACTAGGAATGATTGTTGGTAAGTTATCCATGTTTTCTACAGTGAGTACCCGTGCAAAATGACCATTAAACATATCAATTAGATTTTCAATTGTAAGGCCCTCACTATTCTGCAGATTAGTCACTACAGGTTTTAGAACTCTTTTGGAGTTGAAATACT
>JAODKN010000041.1:17315115-17329610 GCA_026774425.1 Petrocephalus zakoni
GTTAACTGTCTCTAGCTTCATTTTCATACCATTAAAGTCAGCCTTCCTAACATTGTATATCTTGATTTTGGACTTTGATTTAGAACACTAAAATTGACCTATAGTTAGACAATGCTGTGATCACTACTGCCAAGTGGACCTAAAACCTCAATATTTCCAATCCTATCATGGTTATTAGAGAGCATAAGATCAAGTATGGCTTCTCCTCTGGTAGGGGATTTAACAAACTGGGTAACAAAGCAGTCCTGTACCAATTCCACGATCTCCAATTTCTGTACTGTAGAGCCAGAGACTATGTCCCATTGAATCCCAGGTAAATTAAAATCACCCATAACCACCAAATAATTTTTATTACCCATTAGCCTGATGTCATTGTATAAAGTTCTGCTTTCCTCCGCAACTGCAATAGGTGCTCTATAACAGACACCGATAACTACGCCATTTGAGTTTTTAGCCTCAAATTTTACAGATATCGCTTCTGTAGCTGTATTTTTGTCAGTGAGCTCTCTAGTCTGCAAATTCTCTTTTACGTATACTGCAACACCACCTCCCTTCCTGCCTACCCGGTCCCTACAGAACAGCGTGTAACCATTGATATTGTACTCCTCACCATCGTTATCACTCAACCACGTTTCTGTTACTCCTATAATATCGTAAGAGTCAGACAAGATTAAAGCCTTCAAATCATGGATTTTGTTTCTAATGCCCCTAGCATTTAAGCACAGACAGCAAAGGGTAGTTCTTTTACAGCCCCCACTATCATTATTTAGGGCTTTCCATCTCACCCCGCATCAATCCTTTACTAACCTCCCTGCCCCCCTTACCTTACACATAAGCCTCCCCAACACACTGGTTCCCCTCCGGTTCAGATGTAACCCATCTGGCTTGAACAGATCCTGTCTGTTCCAGAAGGTCCCTCAGTGCCACATAAACCTAAACCCCTCTTCCCTACACCACCCTTTTAACCACGCGTTAAATCTTCTTATCTCCGCTAACTTAGCCTGGCTTGTGCATGGCACGGGACGTATTCCGGAGAATACCACCATGGACATTCTGCTTCTAAGCTTATCAGCAACTTCTATAAATGTTTCCTGCAGAACAGTCCTTCTACCCTTGCCTATGTCGTTGGGGCCAACATGCACCACGACCACTGGATCCCCCCTGGCCGGGGCCAGAAACCTATGCAGACGATCTGGAAGGTCTCCTACGTGGGCACCAGGCAGGCAAGACACCGTACGAGACCCTCTGTCACACACCCACTACCACAACCTCCCTCTTTTTGGGGGGTGGGGGCTCCTCGGTGCCCAAGGGCCCACCAACCTCCCCAGTCCCTTCCAACTCTAAAGCTGGAAGCACCTGAAAGCAGTTAGACACAGGTATTTCAGGTGATGCCACCTCTGTAAGGTGCGTACGCCCGCGCCTTCTCCTTTGACCTACGGTTACCCAACTCTCCTTCACTCTCTGCTCTCCAGTCTCCCCCTCCCTACTTGTGCCGTACACACTATCTCTCTAAAAGGCGTATTACCTATCTCCTCTAACTCTGTGTTGTGTTGGATGAGAGCCAGCTGCTCCTCCAGGTCACAGACCCTGGCCCTGAGGGAGCCAACCAGCTGACATCACTCGAATATGAAATCTGGCTGGTCGCAAGTGTCCAGAAGGGCAAACATCATGCAGACACAACACCAAGTTGGCCCCATTATTAATGGACTTGACAAGTCCCCTTTTCCTCACTCCCAGCCCAGCTAATGAATAAAGTAAATAATTAAAAAGCAACCTTAAGATAATCAGACTGGCTTTTGAGCACTCCCTGATAATACTTACAAACTACTCCTTAGTAATATTAATTTAAAGTGTGCCTTTACTCGCCCAAGGAGATAATCTCGGACGATTTAGCAGTGCTATTTCAAAAGAAACCACGCTCTACAGTCTGACTACAATTTAATCATTTTTAAACTACAGTTGCACTTGGGAGGTGGGAGCCACACAAAAACCATCTCGCAGGCAGACTACTACCGGAGCAGGTGGAAAAAAGAGTGGAAAAAAGCTTTAAGAGCAGCTGCCCCTTTCTATGGAGCGCTATTATCCCCCGCGAGTGTCCGCCGTAGAGAGACGAACACAGATACACGCGGCTGCAGCCGCCCGTCACACTCACCGACTCGCCGACGCGCTGTTCATAACAAGCAGCAAGCGGCACTCGGGCTGCGGTACGAGCACCCACACAGACACCCGCTACAAACACCGCGTCTAAATAACTCCGGACACGCTGTTTATCCCACGAACAACCAAGTAACACAGCAAAAACAAATAACACAGCAACACGCCGGGATACAGTACCACTCTCTCTGCTCCCTCCCAAGAACGGGGAGGTTATACTATATAAGTATACTGTATATTGTGCAAGTATAGCCTCAATATTTACACAATAATATTTTAGTTTGATATGAAAAGAGTGATATTTTCACCGCTGAAGCAGTGTTTATCTGTGAATTTGCAAAAGTAAAAAGTGTATATAAAGCGTCTTTGAGTTAATGTAAAAGCGATTTATAAATAAAATGTATATTATTATCATTATTATTATTATTATTTTACCTGACACTGGCTCAGAATATTCTGTTTAAAAACCAGTCCACCCCAAGTTGTGCGGAGAATTTGACTGGTATAGCCACTTATGTGGGCCTGTATCCTACTCAAGACAGCCTAGAGCACACCCTGTACGAGACTCCAGTTAATCACAGGGTACATACACACTTTAAGGGTAATTTAAAGATACAAGTTTACATGCCAATGCATGTTTTTGGAACAAATGAAACCAGCACACCATAAGCAACCTTGACACGCAAAGAGAGAAGGCAGGATTCAAACCTCCAATGCAGGAGGTGTAAGGCAACCACACGACCTGCTGAGTCGTCATATCACCCCTTGATTGGAACAGGCCGTGTGAAGGTTGTAGTTAAACAGACTTGATCCCTGGTATAATGAAAAGCGGAACTGGTGTCATGTGACCATATGTATTACAGACTGATTTCATGGGGAAGAATCTATCAGTTATTGTCTATCAGTCTGAATTTTTTATCCTAAAAAAAAGACATTTTATGAAACTATAATGACACATGCTGTTGTTATTTGGATTAATTTATTGCATTATCATGTACTAGTAGACATGTAAAATAACAGTGTATTGTAGCCACTAAGAGTTCTAGTAAACAAACCCTAACCTTACGTGATATCTGAGAAGCACATCACAGTGTTTCTCCAAAATCACAGTGTTCTGTTCACCATCATTTGATCTTGACGATGACCATGATTATTTGAATAACTGCAGAAATAAAACAGTGGTCCTTTATTTGACATTCATTAGAGCATGTGGTGCTCGACCTAAAAATAAGAGTCTGGCCCTCATAGGGACAATACTGAGTCTGCCTACGGGGAGGTGAATCCCAAGCTCTCAATATCATTTTGCTTCACCTCTGGTAGCTCTGGGACTTTGTTCATGCTCTGTCACAATAACCAAGGGCTTTAAAAGCTTCACTCTCATCCAATATTTTTTTTCCACTTTTCCCAAAATGCTATAAGAAATTAAGCTTTTAAAATCCTTTGTTTAACATCTGACAATAAATATATATTTTTTTAATTTGTATATATATATATATATATATACACACACACACACACATTTTGAGGCAGATGATCATTCACAATACATGTTTTTATTATGTGAAATTAAATGAGAATACATAACATTAAAAGACGCCCAGCAACCTTCATCAAAAGACATCCAGAAGAGGAACCTAAAAGGGTTGAATCAAAGGCAAATGGAGTTCTTTTTTCAGTTCCTTGAAGACGTTTCACCTCTCAACCGAAATACTTCTTCAGTTCTTCAGATTAGATAACAATGTCTTGGACAACTGTGTACCTACACAGATATACATTAGTGTACAACTTTTGCTGCTCTAGTTAGAATAGAAGACAGTGCCTTTGCCCCTGTATTAGACTGGATAGTATAAACCACTAGTGAGGATCAGTCACTGATGTTCATGGACAGGAGCCAAGGAAACATAGACACGTACCGTAGTTTATATTGATACAGCCCCTTTTATAGGCCACCTATCTTGTTTATGCCTGATTTGAAAGTACAAAGCTTTTTATGGCAGATTTATCATTCTGTCAGTTTGAGCCTAGTCTACTACACAACTGCTGAGAGAATGTTACTGTATTTCATTGACCCATAATTACATTTTTGAAACCCCATAATGAATTATTTTTTGTGCAATTTCACTAGGGTTTTTTTTAAATTATAAATATGAAGCATTTTTAGTTTTAGATTATTCCTGTTTATATTTTTAATTATGAAAGTATTGGTTCTGAATATTTAAAAAGTATTAGAACTAGCTCCTTATTTATTTTCTGAAAATCCGTCCATTCATCTTCCTAACAGTTAACCTGCACAGGATTTTGGGGAGGTTTGCAATGCCAAGGACTAAGCAGAGGTTTCCTGGCACACTGGCAGAAGAATGCTAAGAAGTACAGCATTTTAAATTGTGATTAAATTCAAACTTAATCTACTTTACATTTGATTTGTAGAGCTGAGGAACTCATATGACCACACACTCCACATATTCTGGGATGTGCTGCCGAAGTACAGGCGCAGGATGTCAGGCATCAGGTGTGGAAGGTGTCGAGTGTGGAAGACATCAAGATTTGGCATCCCTGCTACTTTTAGGGCCATGTTCACGAGTACTGGCAAAGGGGGTTGTACTGTAAGAATGACAAGCAAATTGGATCAGCGGCTGCAGTTCTGTGGGCGTCGTGTCTGTCTGCAGCAAAGCACACACTAAGCCTGCTGTTCGCGTTACAGCTTCTTATACATAAATTGAGCATGGAGACCAAAAAGAATGAGACCCTGGGCTGAAATGAGAGTCCCCTCGGGGTTACAGGGCTAACAGGGCTGCTACGATAAGAAGAGACCTGTTGGTACTTCTTCAAATTGCAATGAGTGAGCAGAGGTATCTAATAACGATGCTTCCATTGGCACCATTCTGGGTATATCTCACCGGTAAGCGGCCCCGAGGCAGACAATGATGTGCTGGAGGGAGTTCATCACCAGCTGGCTCGAGAGCACCTGGGAATCTCTCTGGGGGAGCGCAGCGCAAAATGGAAGCATGGACCATCAGCATGTAGAAACTGGGAATCTCGATAGCAGGGCTGCCAACCTTGCTGTACCCAGGGAGCTGGGGGTTAAAGGGTCTTGCTCAAATGCTCATGGACATGTAACTATTCTGCCTGAGCCTGGCTCAGACCCATGACCATGTGACCGCAGGCACAGAGGCTTAACTCACTGAGCCACACACCACCCCCAAAGGATGGGTGACATGTGAACCATTTTTATGTTTATGCTAACTGACAAAGAATTTTTTTTATTTATATAAAGTTAATTACATTTATTGTGTATGAAAGAGCAGAAGGACTCTTTACAGTCAGTATGCAGATGGTGGACTGACTAGAACACTACATTTGTCATAAAAGAAGTAATGGTCCGATTTGGATGTAATTTGGAACACGTGCAGACCAGTGACGGGTATGTAAATGATTACATTTGTAAGGAGCTGGCACGTCACCACACATAGGGGCTGTCTTGTCGAGCATTACCAGCACTTGATGGAGTTTGATAGGGGTCACATAGTGGGTTTGTAAGAGGCCGGGTGGTTTTATTGTGTGATTGCCTGGCACGTAGGGCATACAGATGTCAATGGGCACGTGAGGGCACCCACACACATCGTGAAGGTTCCGGTCGCCCAAGACAGACCACACCAAGAGGATTGTTGTATTCAGTGCCAAATATTACAGAACCCCGTGACATCCGCACCTGCCACCCAGACACAGATACTGGACCTTCTACAACACCCCGTGTCATCCCACAACGTGTCTTGATGAATGGCATCAGTAAGACTAAGTGTTTACCATCCCATGCGTAGGCTGCCGTTACAGACGGCTGCGTTTGGATTGGTGCCATAACTGGGTGGCATGGACTTGGACATGTTCAGGGATGAATCTCCTGTTCTGCATTATCACGGATGACCATCATGTGCATGTATGGTGGCGCTGAGGGGAGAGAACCAATCCTGCCAATGTTGTGGAAAGACGCACTAGCGTTACTCCGGGCATCATGGTGTGGGGAGCCATAGGGTATGACTTCAGGTCACCTCTGGTAGTGATTCAGGGGACCCTGACGGCAAGGCGCGACGTCAGTGACATCCTGATTCTACATGTCCTACCACTCCAGAGGCAGTCCCCTGGTACAGTCCTTCTGCAAGACAACACCTGTCCTCACTCAGCACGTGAATCTATGGACTGCCTGCATTGTGTTGAGGTCCTTCTGTGGCCAGCCAGGTCTCCCAATCTTTCCACAATCGAACATGTGTGGGATCAGTTCGGATGTCAACTCAGACCCAATGCCAATCTGCAGGATCTCGAGGGCCGCGGGCCGACTTGCCACATGAGAGGATACAATGGCTGTACAACTCCCTTCCGCACCCTATCACCGCATGTATCTAGGCCCAGGGGGGTAGTGTGCCCATACTGCCAACTCTGTTGTCCATTTGATCTGATATTATAATTATATAATTATAATTATTGTGATACAGTCACACTACCTTTTACCACGTGCAAATTCATTTCATTTCAACCACTCTGTCTTGGTGTTTAACTTTTTGTCACTGAATATGTGCATATTCTATGCCGCAAATATTGTAGCACCTACGAGAAATTTGGTCAAATTTTCAACTCATTTTCAAAATTACCCATTTTGCTTCGATGACAGCATTGCAGACTCTTAACATTATTTCAAGCAGCTTCCAGATGTAGCCACCTGGAATGCTTCTCCAACAGTAATGAAGGAGTTTCCACAAGTTCTAGGCACAAGTTGGCTACCTTGCTCTTATTCTTTGATCCAACTCATCTCAAACTAGCTATTGTGAAATATTGTGGATATTACCATATGAAAAATTCTTGTAAAATACATATGACTCTTATTTTTGTTTTACTGTTGGCCATGAGTTTAACATGTAACACCACAACTACAACTGTGACCACCAATTAGGCTTGAGCGGTATTACTATAATAAGATATGCTGAAATACTTTCAATATACTGCTGTATTTTAAAATCTTTGTGACTAAACTAGTGGGGGGGGGGGGCTTTTTAAAATACTGTCAAAAAACATTATACGCTAGTACAGTCGTCCCTCGCCACTTCGCGCTTCGACTTTCGTGGCTTCACTCTATTGCGTTTTTTTTCAAATACAGTACTGTGCTCATTTATGTATGTACAGTACTGTATATTCATTAAAGTGTATACAGTATTGTGCTCATTAAAGTGTATTCAGTACTGTATATTCATTAAAAAGCTGATCAAGACAGTGAAAATGATACAGCGCGCGCTCGGCTGTCAGTTATATCCTCTTCCTATCCTGGCCACTGCCTGGCTCAGCCTCACGCAAGTTTGCTTCTCTCATACACACTTCTACATCGCTACGCATTGGAAGCATCTTTGTTTGCGATTACTGAGAACTTTTATATAAGCTCCATGTCGGCTCCTAAACGTGCTGCTTCTTCTAAGCCTTCTGCTTCTTCTTATTTACTTAGGTTACTGGTTCTGTGTAAGAACTGTGTGTGTAATTAAATGTACAATAATAATAATAACAATATGATATTTGTAACATCTAATATGTCTTATTTTCTCTTATTTTGTCTAATATATTGGGTAATACGAGTGTAATGGTCACTAAAGGGTGTTGTTTCATGTCTAGAGGGCTCTAATAATGTTAAAAAACTGTATTTAAAAGGTTGTAAACAGGTTTTCGTATAACTACGAAAATATTCAATTTATAAATAAAGAATCCTACTTCACGGAAATTTACTTTTCAACGGATTAAACGCGATAAACGAGTGATGACTGTATTATATCCATAATTTTCTGTGAATATTTCACATTGTGGTAACTCGATTTCCCTTGCATGCACAATAAGTGTAGGCAATAAAATTCGCTGAGCCAGGGGGTGTGGGGTCGGTCCCTTATAGTGAACTTTGCTGCAGTATAGTAAAATAATAACGCCCTAACCTACTGTACAGTACATCTAAGCACAGTTTATAGACATAATACAGTGTTTTGCATGTAACACCAGTCAAACACAAAAAACATTGTTCAGAGACCAGCCACCCATGTGCATGAGTGACTGGTCTCGGAGAAGCAGAAAATCATATAAGTAATGGTTTTCTCGGAGGGACAGTATGTGTAACGATACCATAGGCATCATTGCTTCACTAAAATCCAATGATAACGAATATGCTGACGACGGACAAGCATTTTCATCTATGACAATCAGATCACAGGTGGCTTTGCACTATTGCACATTATGTACATATTTTTTATTCTGTGTGTATATTTATCTATTTATATTAGCGTATTGTATATTTTTAAGAAAAGAACCTTTTCTTTTTCTTATTGACACCAACCACCAAAGCAAATTCCTTGTTTGTGACAATATCCTTGTCAACAAATTCCATTCCGATTCTGATTCTGGAAAAAGCACTTCATTCATAGCCGGTACTCATTTCAACTGGATACTTGGCTCATCTCTACATATTAGTACCCTCTTAAATTCTAAATTTGCTGAAGATTGGATTGACTTCTACATTTAGATTATTCCTCACTTTCCTGTAAGCCCTACAGGCCAGACAGTTAGCATCAGGAGTTACAGATGAGATGAGAGTCTAAATGTTTGTCTGTCTGACCTCTTCCACACTGCTCTGGGCTCTCCAAAGCATGCCTTTGGAGGTGGATAATGTGCTTGTCATTGATCTCTTGACAGCAATGAAAGAATCCCTAACTGTTATAATCCATAGGCTATGTAACCACAGGGCCAGAGTTTCTAAAATTAAGAATTGATTGGCTTCTTTTTCAAAGCAGTTAAGTGTCTAACTTGTGTATTCACAGTGGCACTAATATTATATCTTAGCAATGTTATCTTTTTAAAATAAGCTTCATGTGTTTGTTTTGTGTCTGTACAGAGAGAAGCTAACTGGTTGTAAAACCACTAGAAAGAAACTTTGTGAACTAGTTTTGGGGAATTAAATGGGTATCGGCAGCATTGTACAGGCTCTCTCGTGTCTCTGGATGTTATAGGGGAGGCTGTATTGGACAAATCATAATAGAAACTGGATGAATTATTTCTGACAATTAGTTCACTTTCAGTCTCTTTGCTGAGGAATCGTCCAAATTGCACTGTCAAAGAAGAAGCAACTAAAACACAAAATAAAAGAATTGCGCTGCACTGTGTTTGAGGTAGAGTAAATATTAGAAATACAACCGTGTCTTTCTGTGCAAAAAGTAAGTTGTGAGAATGACTTACATTTTTTATACTATGGTTCTGTTGAATTTTTGAATCTGAATGATTGGATGTTTACTTTCTGTCACCATCCACTCTGCCCTGCCCGGTCCTATTCCAGTGAGCACCAGCAGATGACGCTGCTATTTTGCCTGCATCCTCCTTCCTTGCCTGACCTGTAGTATTAACAGCTCATGCCTGTCCCTTGCTACCCTCTCATTTGTCGTGTGTATGTACATATATATATATATATATATATATATGCCTCTCCGTCCTCTGTCCCCAGTCTGCTCATTGTCCCCTGCTAGTGTTGGCTGTCCACCTGTGTTTTGTCTTGCTGCGCCCCTAAAGTTCACCAATGGGGCTACATTTTTTTTTTAGATACTTTATTGATCCCCATGGGGAAATTGTCTTCTTCTCACCTGCCCCAAACATGCTCTCTCTGAGAGCAAGCTTGGCCATGAAGGGCAGCTACCTTAAGGTACGCCCAGGGAGCTAGGGGTTAAGGGCCTTGCTCAAGGGCCCACAAACGTGCCGAGGCTGGGTTTGAACCGGCGACCTTCCAATTACCAGCACAGCTTACCGATTACATTGAGAAGAGCTGGGTCTTGCTGTCCTCATCTGCCAACATAACACTTTCTATAATTGTGTTTCTATACTAGAGTCAGCTAGGCGAGGTACAGCTTAAAATTCCAGATGTAGAACAAAACTTATAATTAACAGAAACATGTTGCTCCAAAGAACAAATGTTAAATGGAGGATTTTCCAATTATCTTTTAACATTTATGGAGCAAAAAAAAACCTTTGAAAAACGGGTAAAGGCCAACTTACATAGTGCTGTGAAGCCATTTGGCAAGAGAAAGAGATCTGATGCAGTATCAACTGGCACCAAAACAAAGAATTGTGAGTGTTGAACTCAATTTAATTGAACAAGAGGAACATGAAAAAAAACTGGTTGTATGAAAATGGGACAGACCTATCAGAAGATGAAACGGACAAAATTGAGGAACTAAATCACCCCTGCCCTGCTTTATACTGTATGCATTGGCGAGAACATACAAAGTCTCAGAATACTCCACCTGCAGCTTCACAAAGCTCTCAAGTCCAAATGAAGTAAATCAGCACGAAAAAGTCCAAAAAAGCCAGCAAA
Organism: Petrocephalus zakoni; assembly: GCA_026774425.1. Classification (NCBI taxonomy): domain Eukaryota; kingdom Metazoa; phylum Chordata; class Actinopteri; order Osteoglossiformes; family Mormyridae; genus Petrocephalus; species Petrocephalus zakoni. The sequence goes on from JAODKN010000041.1 coordinate 17,325,647, forward strand.
GACACCAGCACTCTTCTCCCTCACATCACCAATCGTAATTCAGAGGTGGTTTTACCTGTCCCCAGACACAGCAGCTAGTGTGCAGGTTGTGGTACAATATTCAGCTTTACCAGGGGAAGAAGAGTACAAGTAGGAACAAAAGACTAAAAAGTAAATGAAGGTTTAATGATTTTCTCTCCTATAATGGTGAAGCAACAAATCATAAACATCCATCTGATCCAAACAAGGAACATTTCCCAAGGTATCACGTTTGCCAAGCCTGGTAATCAAATCTGTCTAGTTAAACTTTAAAAAAAATATCTTTCAAAATGCCCGCCTGATGCAAAGGCTTTCTACCTCAACCCTCTTTGATAAGCAGGACAGCAGGACAATGAGGAAATGTCTCACTGGTACACTAGAGTAGGGGTCCTCAACCTCTTGATTTCTGCGGACCAGTTTACATTGTACAAATATTTCACAGAATGATGAAACTAGGGAGGCACCAATTGCATTTTCCTTGGCACATCCCAGTTGCCAAATTATTTTATAGTCTGACCTGCCGATACCAATTTTTAGCTGATTTGGATTTTCTTAATTTAATAATAACTAGCAGACAAAATTTTTATTACTTTTTTTTAGAAACTTAGCTTCTGCAGGCAAACCGTTTCAAATAAAAATGCCTCCATAAGTGTCGAATTACATTAGTTGTTCGCAATGGTGACCTGGGTTCTGCTAATCTGCTAACCGCTAGTGATGGACAAAAAGACGCTTCATGAAACGTTAGCTGTATTTTTTGACCCCACTAGATGGTGCTCTGTGTGCTCTAGTGGAGTAAAAAAAATATAGCAAATGTTTCATGAAGCATCATTTTGGCCATCACTGCTAACTGCTAATTAGCAAAGATAACTTTTTCGTTAGCAAATTGGCGTTTCTGCTAACTTCGATAACTGTTAGTGGACCAGTTAGCTTCTGCTAAATTTGGTTCCGCTAATTGTAAATACGCAAAAAAATTTTCACAGTTAAAGTAAATAAAGTGTAGTGTCTAGAAAAGTTTCTTTTCTTGCACTTATTCTCAGTTGCCATGATAAGTAAACATGTATCGGGCTTAATTGAATTCTTATTGCCATTCATGAGTTGTTTTGCGTTGACCATTTATGAATTAATTTGCAAGCATCAATACTCATGAGTTTCGTATTGACCATTTAAGGTTGAATGTGAGCGTGTAGAAGGCAGAACATGAAGCTGATATGTATGTGCACAATTCCAGGTGATTTATAAATCACTTGGAAATGCGTATGCACGGTTTTATAAATCTAACTTTTTTCTGTATACGAATACTTTTGCTGAGTTGATTTGACATAAATCTAATGCATTTAAATTTAATGCATAAATATTTATGTAAATGCAAATTGTCGCTAATTTTTTGAGTGAATCCTACACATTTTTATGCGTAATATATAATTTATACAGTGCTAATGGTATTGCTCCTAATAATAATTTTGCAGTTTATTTATTTTCATTTAGTTAGCAGATACTTTTATTCAAAAGGACATACAGTTAGGAAAACAGGGTCAGCCAGTCCGCAGTCAGCAGTTGGGGTTAAGGACCTTGCTTAACAGCCGGACAAGGAGATCGCTCTACCAGCCACAACGACCTTCATGAACACATAACTGCAAAGCTACACACTATCCCCATAATAATGTTTAACTACAATTTATACATATATATGAAAAATCACATAGTTGTTTTTTTAGGATTAGGTACTAATGATCAATTCTGCTCAATGATCAATATTAGGGAATCCTGACCGTAAAACATATCAAACATATAGTCAAAATGCTCTCATAATGGCTTCAATTTCTTATGAAAGGTCCTTGAGTCAGATTTTCCAATAATCTTCTCTATCAAAAATAGAAACAAATTATATGATTTCAATATCTGAAATCCCACATTCCAAACTCAATTTAAAAACACGTAGGTTCACTCTCATAACTTTTACCTCTTTGTTGAACTCCTTATGGCTTGACTCTCAATTCCGAGACTTAAAGAGGAAATGTGATTTTAAACATTATTTTAAGACATGCTCATTAAATGTTTTATAGTTCTGTTCTTTAGGGTTCTGGCAACATACCTCTGGTGCAGCATGCTGATTTTCTTGAGTATTAAACCTTTTATCGGTTGTGGAACTTACAGTGCCTTGCAAAAGTATTGAACCCCCTTAAAATGCTTAGATTTGCCAGAATTACAAATGATCCATACACATATTCTTCCTGGCAGTATTTTTATTGGAAACTTATAGACTCTCACAGTAAATTTTCAAAGTCATAATCAATTATTTGTCGTCAAAGCTTTAAAGAAAATCAAAAACTGAAAAATACTGCTTGAATAAATATTCAACCCCTACACATTACATTAGTATTTGCCAGAGCTACCTTTTGCAATAATAACAACTTGAATTTTTGGGTAAGTAGCTACTACCTTTTTATGTTATTCAGGAGTGATTTTTGCCTTCTTTCCCTCCATTTTATTTACCTTTTCCCCTTTTTCTCTGTCATTTGTAAATAAACAAAATATCCCCTGGAAGCCTATTGAAGCCAAATTTCTTTTAACCAAAGTTGGTAAAGTATTTTTTTTTCAGTTTCACCTCATTTCTGTATAATTCCTTTCTTCTCCAAGCTATTGTAAATCAAATGCTTTTGTTTTTATTTAATAATAATAGATACTTCACTGATCCCTGTGGGGAAAGTTTCTTCTCACCTCCCCCAACTTGCTTTCCATGACAGCAAGTTTGGCTGTGAAAGGCATCCAGGGAGCTGGGGGTGAAGGGCCTTGCTCAAGGGCCCACCAAGATGCTGAGGCCGAGTCACAGGAACAGAAGCTTAACCCACTGAGCCACACTCTGCCCATAGTGCGCCCATAGTGGGAAAAATTGTAATGTAGATCATGATGATTAATATGAATACAGCGTAATTTGATTTGTGGAAACAGTCACTCACCTCACTCTTACTTTTTAAGGCCTGTTCCTTTTGCGCTGCAATGTGGCTATTTTTAGATTGATTTAGTATTGCATATTGTTGCTATTTTCCAGTCCGGTCGGCCAAAATATTGTCTGTCCATAACTGTTTCTAATTAATAATTCATTTATATGAATATGCTATTAGAGGGACCAAATAAAAATGAATCATGCCAATGCTGTTTTTATTAATTGATTTTAATTGCAATTATTCATTATTTTTGTTGGCTGTAATAAGCACCCTGTTTGATTCACCTTGTAGACACAGATCTCAGAGCACCAAGAGAGAATGGCATCTCTGACTGACTGAGGGAAAGATGCACATATCATTACTGGCAACTGGAAGCTTGCAGGTGCTTGACAGGTCTGTAGGAGGCACTTATGCAATAGTTAACCAAAATAGCCTGGCTTTCTAAACAAAACAGTCCTCTGCATTTACACACTTTCACAGTACCATATATAATTGTTTACAATGATAACATTTGGATATTTTTTGACATTATTTATATTGTACATGAAAATAGATTTTTCTTCTCTCAATGTCATCAAAACGTCCTTAATGTTACTTATAGTGGATTTGTCTTGTAAAAATGTATCTTACTAAGGCTGATGTGAAGCTGTGTGTGTTCTTATAAGTAACTGTGAAACAGATAGCTAAAATCCAGTATTTCGAGTTAATTTACAGCATACCATCGTTTCAATATTCATATATTGAACTGTTGTAAACAGGTGTGCTGAATTTTGTAATATTTGCCAGAGAAACAAGCAAGCAACAAAATAAAACAATAAAAGTTGTTCACTGTTCTACATCTGTTCTCCTGAGCGATCCCTTAAGTGAGTACTTAAGGCATAGCTTCTTAAGTGTAATGTAACTAAAGGAACGGTGCTGGGTTGGATCTGTTCTCCTGAGCGATCCCTTAAGTGAGTACTTAAGGCATAGCTTCTTAAGTGTAATGTAACTAAAGGAACGGT
>JAODKN010000041.1:17329710-17349808 GCA_026774425.1 Petrocephalus zakoni
GCTGGGTTGGTTGACATAGATGGTTCCCTATATGCTTGACAGCCCCATTAGAGAAAGTGGTGTTGTTTATAAACATAACACTGCAGTAATGCACTAATATCACATTAATCAGAACTGGGGAGACACAAAAATAAAATACAAAATTAACTTAACTGTGTAATTGTATTTTTTTCTCACCAGTTGGCTGCACAAACCTGCCTCCCCAGATTGTAGAATTACAACATCTGATTTTTATTCGTTCTTTTTGAACACCCATGTGCACCAATTGTGTATGTCACTGATTTTGGGATGAGCAATGGCACAATAGCCAAAAGAAAAGTTGCATTACTGTCTTAACATAAGACAATGCCCGATGCGACTACTACATTGATTATTTGAGGGTATTCTTCTGGAGGGAAATATATTAGACATATGAAAATTAACCTGTAGTGTCGACTCCTGTCAATCTCATGGACCAAAGGTATGTGTATTGCAGGGGTGTCAGAAATGCCCCCCCCCCAATAAATAAATACATAATCAACAGCCAACCCCGATCAACTATTATTATTTTTATTATGAATCCAGAAGTTACCGAGGAATTGCTGGGCATGCAAAAATCCGCAAATAAATAGGAGTGAAGTCACAAATGTCACATGAACCACAAATAGACGGGACGTGATCCACAAATGTGCAAAACCCATTTCAGGTGTACAAATCACTAAGTATTTTAGTGGATATGACCCAAATAAAAATACCATACACAAAAATACTGCCGCACACTAGGCTTGGCCAATATGATGATATTATCGTGGCGATGTTGCCAGCCTTAACTAACAATATCAGCTTACACTTTGAGACGATAACCGTCAGACACCTGTTACACCCCAACCCGGTCTCACGACTTTTCGTGCAGTCATCACGTCATAAAAATCTATTCAAACGTGCTGTGATCACGCTTTAGGTCTTTTTTACGTGCTAGGACAACGCTTCACTACCCTATGTATTTTAATGCACAGTGCGTAACACCGTCACTATGAGCACTAACTGGTGACTGGGGGACACGATCTGATAATGCCGTCGACAATGTCCAATGCGACCGTGCAACACAGCGCCTGGTTTTTACTTCAGTTGCATGAATGACTGAATCTATGCAATCTTGTGAAAATATACTACACATTTCCCACTAAAAGTGAAATAATAATGTTTTCATTCCTTATCGTTTTTGTTTGCAAAGCGGTTGAAAGAGCTAGAAGTTTCAGATTTGGCACAGTGGAGCAGTATACAGGGAGAAATCACATACTGGACATTCAGCAGCATGGCCCTAAGCAGTGGGCAGCAAAGCACTTAAAGGTATCTGCGCTCAAGGCCGTGTAATGGAGAGGTCTGGATTTTCTATGGCATACAGTTGACAAACTGGGACATTGATAAACACTTGTGTAAAGTTACATGGCTGTATGACTTACAGAAATGTTTTTATTGGCCCTCAAAGTCAGTGACCTTGGCAATGTTAAGTCAATGGAGGCAACTCCCACTGTGTTTGTCAGGCCATAACTTTCCTTATGAACTATGCAGGGAGATGGTTTAAAGTGTTCCTGAAACTAGACAGTCTGCTCTTCAATACCATCCTATATGTCCGTTAAAATTATGACACCTTCATATCGAACAAACACATTCTATTTGAGAGTGGCGGCACAGCTGGAATATCTTGGTGATTATCCAGCTTAAAAAACAGAATTTTAGATGGCTCATATGGATTTTAAAGAAACCGTACACTACTGTGTCCCTAAATGTCCATTGAGAAGCATTAGGAGGCATTCCAGAGAACAAATATTATTCTCTAGTTTAGCAACCTGCCGAGAATCTTGAATGAGATGATTAACTCTGAATTGAACATGAGGGGGGTGTCAACCGCTTTGCAAAAAAAAACGATAAGGAATCATTTCACTTTTAGTGGGAAATGTGTAGTACTTTTTCACAAGATTGCATAGATTCAGTCATTCATGCAACAGAAGTAAAAACCTGGCGCTGTTTTGCAAGGTTGCATCGCACATCGTTGCTGCGTTATCAGATCACGAAAAAACCATAGCATTCTAGGGGTTGTATGCTTTTCCCCGTCTCACTACCTTTCAGCTTCTTTCAACCGCTTTGCAAACAAAAACGATTAGGAATCAACACATTATCATTTCATTTTTAGTGGGAAATGTGTAGTATATTTTCACAAGATTACATAGATTCAGTCATTCATGCAACAGAAGTAAAAACCAGGTGCTGTTTTGCATGGTTGCATTGCATCGCCTAAGCCAAGTGCGCACTTTTTTAATCGGGCAGTGGCATCGGGATCTTTTATGCCACCTTACCATCCCTAATTAGAGTGCATAATCCTTAACAGCATAATCCCTGGTACAGAGGCGAACAGTGGGGGCCACTAGTGGTATGAGCAGATAACATCTATAAAGCGATTGCTAAGAGTGGCTCTGACAAACCTTAAGAAACTATGTCTTACATATGGTATACCTAGCTGAGGATATTTTAGAGCAATGATTCTCAACTGGTGGGTTGCGAACCTGTTTTCAGTGGGTCGTGGGCCTTTGTCTGGGCAAAAAAAAATTTGAGAAAATATTAACAGAGTGTCGTCTGTTCATGTTCCTTAACAGTAGTCTTTATTCTCAACCTGGCTGCAATCAGCGCTTTCGTCTTGAAACATGAAACATGCGTTAATTCCACCGAAAGAAGGAGGAACTTTATTATGGACCTGGAGTTGGAGCTTCGTGAGCCACATATGTTAAATAAGGAATCTGAAAAGGTAAAGGGAATGGGGACTCAGCCGCACTGGCGCTGCTCGTTTGCTGCCGGGAAAAGCAAGTGTCAGGTTGGCAGATGTACCGGCAATAAAACTAGAGATCTGTGTTAAATTCCATCGGTATGTCTGTGGGAGTTGCTCTGTAAAGCCACCGAAGATGTGTGTGGATTGTGTGTAGCGGCTGTGGGAATTGTTTTACTTTTTTTGTTGAGGTGAGTTTTTTGTAACATTTATGTGCATTTTACAATTACTCTCAAATAGAAACGATTTTAAATCAAGTGTTTTGCCTGGGTTGATTTGTATAAAAATAGTTATACTTCATGTAAAAAAATACCAAAACTTTATTGCAGTTGTTAGCAGAAACTTAGACGGACATGAAATTACTAATAAACTACGTTTCTTTATACAACATTTTATGAAATACTGACTGCAATTGGGAACATTTCACCTTTAAGATTTCAGGACAGTGTAGCGACTCTGTTACGAACATTATGGCTTTCTAGGTGAGGGTGTTAAATTCGCTGCTGGTGGGTCCCAAAAGCCAGACCAGTTGAGAACCACTGTTTTAGAGAACACCCCGGAATGTTAAGGTACAACTTAAGGTAGAACTTACAAATGGTGTAGTGTTACGAAGGTGTCAGGCAACTCAGCCAAGATAAACAATAAATAACATGACTGCCGAGTTAATCCACTGGGGAAGTTTTAGGGCAAGTATAGCTTATATATATTCATGCCTATACATGCCCATGCAAAGCTTGTGATTTATATATTAGCTGGGCATCAGATGGGATCTTGCAGAAGACACCCCAATGCAGATTTTATGTCATTTCTAGGGCCTATGAAAGCTGTTCCCATTATAATATTATGATAATATCTCAAGGATATGGATATTTTCTGCAGTATCATCAGGAAAGAAGGTGACCTTTATTTCTGAAACACTTAAGCGTCTATGTTCTCCTGTTTAGAAAACATTTTGAAAATGCTAAATTATAACATTGAAGTCCGGCACATTTTAATAGTTGAATATTTAACTTCTTGAGGATATTGAAACACAGCAACCGTTTAAATAATTTATGTCTTCTATTTGCGTAAATCAGGGAACATTGGAATTTTCCATAGGAATATGTTTATTTGTTCATTTATTGAATGCATATATTATTTACTTTTACTTGTTTATTTGCCGATGTCTTATAAATCTGTGGCGGATGACAATCAAAAATAATCGTAAATAACTAAATGATTTTAACAAATGTTGTGTAAAATTTGTTTTGATGTTGGCAACTCTCATAGTACTGAACTACATGCCAAGAATCATTTTAATCAAATGTTCTGCATAAATAAACATCTGAATGATATTTGAATTTTTATACAATCCCTTTTTGGAAGTACAGGACTAGTGTTAATCTTTGCTTTTAAATACTCAATATTAAAGTAGCGCATTTGAAGAGCATTGTTTTGTTCTGATAAGGGATCTTTCTCTATCTTGTTGATTTTATTATCAGTCTGAATGCAGTGATAGTAATAATGTACTAAGGATTGCAGACAGAACACATACGGACTACACTTTAGACAGATCATAGATGCAGAGGTTAATCGTGTTCTCAAGTAATGCTGTGTAATACAGGTTTGCCACAATATGTATTAGTTGATTTATGTTAGATTTCTAGGGTTGTTCTTTAACATTTTTTTCACACACAAAAATTAACTATGGTGAATGCATCACCTAAAAACAGTAAGTTAATCCAGTCCTTGTTAATAAATTAGCTTGTCGATCAGTTAGGAAAGACAAATTATATAATGTAACGCATTTATTATAGCAATTTATATTTATTATATGTATTTATTTATTACTTTCGTCCTATAGGTCTCTGAGTCTTTTTCAGAATTGTTATTCAGGATCTTTTGTTGATTATGTATTATGACAGTATAATCAATTAATGAGTACACAGTAGGGATACCACCTAGCGAGTGTTGGGATCATGTTCTAACTAATGTATGAAGATGACAATAATTCTGCAGAACCTAATTTTGCAGTTATGGGAAGCCTACAGTCCACGTGATATAACTACATTTTTATGTTGGTTTCACCGATTGTCATGTTACTGTACATGTTGTAATGTTTTCTGAATTGTGATTTATGAATGGTGCAAACAGTCTGACGATAACCCATTTTATTCTCCATAATACAGTACATGTGATGTTGAAGGGCAGAGATGGAAACAGGGAAATTTGTCAATTTTTTACAATAGGAATCCAGCTGAAAATAGAGCTGCCATCATTCAAGGCACTTAGCATGTCCCACATAGCTTTGAGTTATCACTTACTGAAAGACGGCCCAGCGGAGAGAGAGGTATGTGAAGCGGAGAAGTGTATTTCAAGGAGTTGATTTATTTTTTATTTACATCTTTTATATTTTTTATTTTTTGTTTACATTTTTTAAAAAACCTCTTCCTCCTTATCAATGAACTTTCATAATAATTTGCGTATTGATTTTTCAGTGATCTTTCAAACTCATACTTATATCTAACTAAATACAGCTATAAAAGGGATTAATTTACCTACCAACACAGATTTTGATTTTTCATTGTTTTGATATCTCTGAAGATTCTAATTCTAATTTCCAGATGGGTTGGCTAAAATACATAAGTAAAGTAAGATATTACATGCAAAAATGTATCTATTTATCCATAAATGTTGGAAATAACTTTGCATAGTAATTCAATATAACTAAAATATAAACTTATTCTGACAATATAAAAATACATATTAAATTACCCAAAATAATTCCTTATAATACCTAGGACAATCGTCAACATGACTCAAAAGAGAAAGGATGTGAATAACAGAGATGGATGAATAGATGATAGGTGTGGAGGGATGGGTGAAATTATATAGCTCAGAAATTCTCCTTGCAAAAACAAAAGACATGCAGCTGTAGAACTTTGTGCCACTTTTATTCTGACAGTTTCAGCCTCAATATGCCTGTGCTTCCAGATCACTGAATATCTTTATTTTTCCACAGAGTGATCCATCATGTACAGATGGAAATTAAATATGGAAAAATTGAGATGCCAATAGCCGAATAGGAATCCAAGGGACCATAGTATTTAGGGGTTCACCAAAAAATCATACATTTATTCAGAGAATCAATACTGTATGAATAAAATTAATTTTTATAACATGGCAAAAACACAAAACAAAATTTAGTTTTCAAAATACTTGGCCAAGAAAGTTATCTTTTCGCGGCAACTTGTCATTCATCTATTTTTCAAAAGCTCTTAACAGAACCTTGCCCAGAAGTGACTAATGTCGTACTCCCCTGCCGAACTCTGGAGGCTGAGATAGCCTGTGACAGGCGTGTTTTCACCGCCTGTCACATGTACCTACCTAAGGCATATATTTAGGCCACCTCTGTTCATCCTGTCTTCGCTTTTGTAAACGTTCCCATGTCTCATACCCCTTGGTCTCCCATCACTAGCTACTGGTCAAAAGCAGGATTCAGCTGAGTATCCCACTCCTGGCTATTGTGGCGGCCAGGAGGAGAAATTGTTCAAGAAACTAGAAAATGTTCTCTATCGGATATTATGTATTTTAATCATTCTGTGGCTTTGTTGAATTTATTTATTTATTTAAAGCCTATTTAGTTTTTGACATTTCAAGAGTAATTTATTCTATTGACATATTCTGATACAGTCCCTGTCACATAAGGTTGAAAATAAGCTATAAGTAACCAGAAGTCCAGTAAAAGGGCAAATGCCAGTTGTAAACAAGGCAGAATAATCGATGAACAACTGATACAGAATGAATGAAAACGGTAATAATGAAGGACAAAGTACCACCTGAAAACCTAAAAAAATGAAATTTGATTTTATAGTAGAATACAACTCACATGTCCAATCCTAGCTGCATGGCACCATGTATCAAAGTTAAATCTGTTGTTAGAAACCCCTCAACTTGAGAGGCACCACACAGCCCAGTAATTTGGTCATGACTTGAAGGTGCCCATGGGAGGGGTTAGATTAGCATACTTTATCTCTTGTGCAGGTGTAATAATGCATGAGAGGGGGATGGCTCTATGACACAGGGTGGTGGGCATTGTTGGTAAAGAGCACCAGGTCCCTGCCAGCCCATCAATTACTTGTTGCAATGCCAGCACAGCTGGGACAGAACCTGGCACTGCTCAGCACAACAGATTAACCTCAGCGACACATGTCAGAGGAAGCATTATGGCACAGACAGTCACCCAGAGCCCTGTCATAAATATTCATCGTTGTTTCTAGGTCATGTGTTTGGTGTCTGTGCAAAGTACTGGATGTTAATAGTATGCTTGTTATTAACTGGCGCAGATGATAATAACAATAATAATAACACTTGTAATAATATTACCTGAAAGTGAAATTTAGTTTTACAAACACACACAAACACACCATGTATTCCTATCTTTACGTGGACACTCCATTCATTCCTATGGGCATAACTCTGATCCCAACTATGACACCCTTAACCCCTACCCAGCCCTAACCTTAACCATAAGTAACCAAACAAAATATGAGACTTTTGGCATTTTTAGTTTTTTGACTGCCGACAGATTTTTATAAAATTGAGGTTATCCTTATTGGGACCAAAAAAATGTCCCCACAAGGTAGAAAATAACTGTTTTTTATCACACTGTGGGGACATATATATATATATATATAATAGCAATGCAGATGACAATGAGGTAGAAAAGGTGCTCAAAAGGAACTTTAATTGTAATTTCTGAAATGAAAGCAGATAAATTGTTCTGCCTGGTTCATACTGGAATATCTCAATGTGATTAATGACTAGATGGATAACAGCATGGTATATTACCAGTGTTCACCCATACTCACAGTCAGCTGCACATCAATGCTGTAAGCGGCTCCCTTCTCTGTGATATTAGTAGCCACCTCTCAGGTCATTATGGCTAAAATGATTTGGCTGATTTCTTGAGAACTTGAAGAAAATATTATGTAAACACCATAAAATGATGTTTACTTTTTTTTTGATCTACTGTTTACATTAAATAAATAGTAACTTGCAACAAAATAAACATATTAGTAAGAAAATTGAATGTCAGACCACAAACCAAAGGCACAATGGAACCTGAACTGCACTGGAACATTACCTGGGTCTTGTAGGTTCTGTAAAATGCATGCAGTGCAGCATGATACAAAATATCTCTAAATTCTGTGTACATCTTCATGGCCTGGGTAATGACACATGCAGTCATGCCAGACAAGGTATAATCGAAAGCAAACAGTTATGAACATGGTTGCCTGTTGATGTGATTTTTTTCCATTAGGCTGTGAATAGACTTTTGAAAAATTGTGGATTAATGGAAAACGAAGCATGTAATTTTACAATTATCATCTTCTTAAAGATCGTAAAGGTCGTAAAAATCACTGGTAAAATCAAGTTGTAACCCATTTTCGCAAAGAAATGTTGGTAAGACTTTACATAAAGGGGTACAAATAATACAGTAATACATGCTTACTTCATGTATTAATTAAACTGTCATGACATGAAACAAATGGGGGTTTTATTTAACTCAAAGAACATGGACTGGAAATAACACGATCGTGGCAGATGACAGCTGGAAGAGAGAATGAAGAGGGAACGGGCAACATGAGGGATTGACTTCAATGACCGGACTAGCAAGACAACGGGACAAAAGACACCTCAATATGTAGACGAATGAGGGGCAAGAAGCATCAGGTATGGCCCATCAGGACCACGTGAGGGAGAAAACGCAAGCGTCAGGCGGATGTGGCAGGCAAGACATGACAGAAACGAAGTGAAAGTTACATGCTGATCCCATATTTGCTCAGAACGATTCATGTTTTTCATAGAGTTACTATATTTCTTCATGATTTGTTTATACATGAGTAGTAACTGAGATGTTAAGTTACTTGTGCCTCCTCCAGTGGTGTTACTAGAATGTTTTAAGATCTAAATTTTATACTTATTTTAATACTTTGCATTAGGGGACACAAGTAACTTAGTAACTCAGCACACTATTTACTCACTATGTGATTTATATGACAAAGTGTTACCAGCATTAACCTTCCATGGGCACAGAACAATAATGTCAACCACAAGCATGAGGAAGTATAAGAATATTTATAACGTGGTGTTACAATAGTCTGAAGAACCATAGATCCATATTTCCAAGCATTTCCAAGGATGACTGAAAGAAAAATATATAAGTGAGAGGGAAAACAAAACCTAGTATCAGTAATAAATGTCCGCTAGATGTATCATTTACCATAAAGCTTTTTGGGTTTCAAGAATGTTTTCGTATAGAATTGAACACCTACAACGCACTGATAATTGTGTCCTTATAATAAGTCACTGCATTTCCGTGTGCATTGCTGCTGACATTCGTTTTCTTGTAGTGTGCACAAAAGTATAAATTACTACCTATAAAAGTGCTTTTGAGGGGTGGGGTGTCTGTGAAAAGAGCCCATTGTGTGGCCAAAAGTAAAGCTGCATGCATAATGCTCTGTGTTGTATTTTTGAAAGGTTACCCTGATTTTACTGTGGCTTTATGAAAGAATGCATAAATAGGGTGCTGGCTGGCAGAGCTTGTGCCTGTAAAAGGGTTTTACTTTCCTGGCAGAAACAATGGAACAAACAAATCACGCACAATAATATCCATGGCATTTTTCTATTGTTTTATATTACCATTAATTTTAATAAATTAAATTAAGAATTAAAAGAGGCAACTGTGGCACTGCAAGCCTATACAGGACTGTTTGCAAAGACAGAACATTTTCCTTTTCATGCCTGTACCTAGTGTTGCTGCAATATGTTAATGGTGCAAATATTGTGGCCTTCAAGTCTAGCAGTCTAAAGAACTGGAAAAAAATGTCCTCAAATCCATCTACACATTCAACACACACTAACTGTAGTCATCTTATTAGATGCTTAAGTGTTCCTGAACCTACATTTCTCTTCTGCGTGGTTTTACTTGGATTGGCCATTGATTGGGGGTGGGCATCGTCAGTCATGGTGGCTTCTTTCTGGATATTACAGGGTTACTCCTATAGCTAACTAATTTGGGAACTTGGGTTGCATGTTTAGAATAGACTTTTAGAACATACCTCGGTATTTTGAATTACGTTAGCCTTCTCAAAAAGAATAGACAGAAAATCTGTGTCCACCCAGTCCTATCTGAAATGCCAAGATGACCATCTCAATTTTCACTTCCTGGAGAGTGGGTGGTCTCACAGGCAGGGAACACTATCACCCCCCTCTCTAAAATCCTCACAAACTGTTACCTGTTTGATAGCTAGAGGGTTAGCAACCAGTATTTCCTTGAAGTTCCCCAGTAGAAGAAACTGGATGATGTTGAATGTATTGGAGAGGTCAAAGAACATCATCATGATTGCGCTGCTACATCCATCAGATTGGTAGTAGGCTCTGAGGATCATGCAGATCAGTCCATCATCTAACTTCATGTTCTTGGTATTGTCCAGGTGGTCTTTGACTTTGACCTGCATATGGAGTAATGAAGAAAATGATACATTGATGTACACTCTCTGTCTGTGCATGGACTCAGTGAGCTGCTGACAGCATTAAACAGGAATACTGGGTCTTGCTGACTCCAAAGCTTCCCAGCCTTGCTGGGTTGGCTGGATGTCGTCTACATTTTACTACCTCCCTTCTAAATAAAATACTTTTTTGTTTACCAACTCACACAGCACAGAGGAAACTAGGAGAATAGAACTAATGTATGCAATTAACAACCTTTCAATAAATGCTTAGTGCTCTTAAAGCATCTCACTGATTAGCTCATCAGTTATTCTGTCAGATAACTTATTTACTCGCCTCTCTTCAGTGAGACATTCATACCCCTGGGACTGAAATGAGCCATGGCTTATGGGGCCCCCATCTTCAAACCTGCAATATGTTGAGCAGCATGTTTGCCAACATTCTTGTCTGTCAATTATTTATTCTGCCCCATTAGCTTTAGGGGGATAGGAGCTAGTCATTGAATACAAAAATGTTATAAAGGTCAGATGTGTCAAAAATTGCCAGTATTGCCAAATTATATTTCCCAAGCAATGCCTTTTAGTGAAAAACTGACTGTGTGTTCAGCACCTGGATATGACTTCCTGTAGCTGCAGTGTGGCCTTTAATTAAATTACCAGGATTGATCCTCTAGATATAAGTATGTTCTGAAAAGAAACAGCTGCTTTCTGACATCCACCGGCAATTAATGTCAATAACCTCTGTAACTCATATGGCCAAAGTTGAATTTGAGATAAGAAAAAGGAGCAACAGTCTATGCTTTGACCTTCCAATCATTTATCCTGGAGAGGGAGGCTGGAGCTTTCCTAGAAGCATAGGGCACAAGGGTAGGGTATACTCTGGATTCATGACAATATCAATATTTATAAACTTTAAAAAAAATTATATAGCGCACTTCACAGAGTTGTCCCAGGGCACTTTACATGGGTGTGTTGGGATACATTACCATGTTCAAAACAGAGTAGAACAGAGAAAATAAATTACGATGGCAGATCGAAGGCTGCACCCATGGTGTTGCAGGTCGTAAGCCATATCCACAATGTCACCCCTCCGTGAGACCAGGACTCCAGCTCAGATGATGCCTGCCTGGGGCACCATCCGGACATGTGGGAAGGTACAGTAGATAACATGGATGGTTAGAACATGCATTAAGACACTAATGGACAAGAACAGTAGGTAAAACATGGCATGTACAGCAGCACCAGCAGCCATAGTTACATTGTGGTATGTGTTATAAACATAACGAATAGATTATTGCAGTGCTTATTTAAAAGAAAATAATGGTACTTGGGTTGTACTATGTATCAGCCAAAAAGCCCGTTACAACGAAACCAACTCTCCATTAATGTTATGCTTTTTGATACATAATAATAACTATACAGATAAAGACACATTCATATTTTAACATTTTCTTTGTGCTTCATCAAGTGCCACACATTGACATGAAGCATGTTAACAGTCCTTATTGCTATGACCTTTTATCATTGCTAGTGTGAAAGATAGGCTCCTGGTGCACTGCGGGCTTTTGTTAGTGAAATCAGTGACATTCGGGAATTCCTGCATTCCTGCACCTATTAAGTTGCCGTTATCTGTAAGCTTATCAGCATTATTTTCATAATATGTCATTATTTTTTTAGAAAGTAAACTAACAAGAAAAGTACTAATATTTGAACGTCAAACCCTTACACTGATTACTGTTATGTGATATATTTGCAGTACCCTTATTCACCTCTGCGGTACAGTTGGTATGAGAATGTGTATTAAAGGAATTACACTTATTGTTCCACTTTCTCATTTCCTACAAAACATTAGAGAAATTTTGTGAACATTTTACCAGTATTTGTATTTTACCATATTTTGACCTAATATGTCAAGGTGTACATAAAGAGAATATAATGATTAGAATAACAGAAGGTAAATCATTGCAGAATACTTTAGAAAAATAGAAAGTTAATATTTAGCACTTTATTTACTGCAAAAGAAATAAAACATTCCTTGAATCTAGTCCCGCACCTTTAGTTATACCTTTTCTATTTTTAATTACCTATCTGCTTCAACCATTTGGAATTTTAGGCTAAGTTTCTCAAGGGATTTGCTTCAGGTCATGGCACAAAGTTTCTCTCCTATCTTTATTTAGTCAATGGATATGTTTATACATTACAGCAGCCAACAAAGGATAGGATCAATTAAAGGCCAGGTGTGGTAGTGGAACAGAAGAATATGCAATTCATTTTAATGCCTTATCCAACATCCATGAATGTATTGTTGATCTAGTCTAATACCCTTAAATTATACAGAACAGCCTGAACGAGAAATCGTCTGTAGCCGTTATGAGCATCTATTCTGAAGGAAAATGAGAAATAAAGGCATACTTTTAATTATAATGAATTGGGCATGTGCAAATGTACTAAAATGAGGACAGAAAAATTACTTAGAAAATCTGCACAACCTGCTGGCCAGGCAAACAGTTGTGGCAGTTCCCGAAGTGCAGGTAAAGCTACTTTCTGAAGTGTCATGGGCAGAGGATTTGTAAAGAGGAAGGTCTGAAATGTCTGATAGGCACATTGATTATAGTCCCAATGAAACATATTGTAACAGGGAGATAAGGGAAGGGAAAGTACAGTAACCACATATGGCTGAACACACAGCGAACTGAATCAAGAGCTTACCAAAACTTACATTTCAGAGCTTCAGGGCTTATTTCAGGGTCCGGTCGATATTGTAGCCGTGGTGATTTCCCATGGATGGAGGAAGTCCATCTTGGGTTTTAGTCTGGCTAGTGCACTCCAGGAGATTAGATAAAAGGGCACCAGTACTTAACAGAGGTTTCGAGGGTGAGGAAAAAAACCCGAGAATGTTTGTAGGAAATACAGAGTCCACGTGGGCTACTATGATGGATTAAAGCTACACAGCCATGCATCGTTTTCTGAATGTTTTAGAAAGAAGTAATATTGAGACATTTGACAAACATAAATCACACAGAAGGGTGATGACAGATGAGTATGTAATGGATTCATTATAAACCATCTTTCAATACTATGAGAAAATCTTCCAGTGTTTATATGTGGTGGAAAAGTCTCAAAATTGACAGTACAGAGTGACAGAGTAGTACAGAAACAATGATCAGAAGGAGTTGGAAAAACCTTTTTTTCAATGCCTTTGAGAAGCAGGCTGATTTTTTAAAAAATAAAGTAGAAGCATTTTTATTCTGAGAAACTAGCATGAAATTGAACTCAAGCTACAACTAACATAAATGAAAGAAGGCTGTATATGACCATTTTTGAAAGCACAGCTGGAGTCTGTTTTGGAGAACAGGGGAGAGAAAAACAGTCTACAGTTCCAGCCAAAATTTTGTGATGCATATTCATGCACCATACCGGAGGCAGATCACAGCTTGTGGAATAAGAATGACTTTTATTTACAATAGAAACAGTCACAGTGTCACAGTGAATAGCTATTCCTTTGCACGAGTGAGGAGAGCTCTGCATGTAATAGGCAGCAAAAATTAGGTACAAGTTAGGCTCACTGCTATTTTCTGAAGGCTACCTTTTAGAAAGCCACTGACCCTAAACCAGGTAATTCAAACCTGTCCTTAAAAACTTTCCATTATCTTACAACCATCTAATACTGCAATGTGACATATGTTGTAAAGCAAAAGTGGTAGTTCTGTAAGTAGGCACGAGTAAACAAGTGAGGAATACAACAGGCAGGAGAAGCAATTGGAAAGTGCCAGATCAGAGGAAACAAAGGGCTTCACTTTGTGTTCGAGACAGTATTTTAGAAAGGTCAAGAAAGAAAGCAGACCTTTGCAAAACCACGCAAATAGGCACAGGAGAAAATGTAAATCGACATTTACCAGGAACAGTAATGAAACGTGAACAGAAGTCTAACTCCAGGCCTAATTAAGTGTCACAGAAGTTCAGAGCACTGCTGTCTTTTGCAAATTCTGTTTTCGGGTCTTTTATTTGTCCTGGTTATCAGTCTTTGCCTGGTCCCCATGCCTGGTCTCTCCTCTGCCTAGTCTATTACTCCCCACATCATTTACAGGACTTTCCGCATTCTCTGGTTTCTATTCTGCCTTCTATTCTTCTCACCGTTTCCACGTTTCCTGTACCTGCCTGTCGCGTTCGTCACCCAGCGTGTCAGAGCCTATGGCATAATGCTCTCATTGCACAAAAGAATCCAACCTATGGTGCAGTCCTCGAGTTACCCTGCTGTTTCTTCTCGATCTCCTGGAGGTAACTTCTAGTGGCTGTTTAAAACCCCAAAGGGAACGATCTTTGCTCCAGGCAGAAATCCATTGCCTTAAGTTAGAAAAGCACTGATAAGATAAGATGCACTAATTCAGACACACTCTGGGCCAGATATATCTGGTCTACACCACAAAATTCCAGGACTGCACCACAATGTATTTTTGATTATTCAATAAAAGTCATTTTGCTGTCTTTGATCTTACATAGTCAGAATTTGGGTATTCCTTTCAGAATATCTGAACCAAGCCAAACCACTGTTTTTCCATTTTACACTGGATTTTCTGAACAGTCATAGTAAAAAAACACATATAACCTTTAACTTAACTGGGTATTTGAAAAACTTTGTTTTCAGTTGGTTATTGATTGCCTTTCTCACCTGTATAACACTTTTGTAGCCTGTGATGACAATGGATGAGAAACTTGACTAAAATAGCTTTAGAAATACTACAAAGCAGTTTAGTTATAATGAAGCTCTTCATTTCCTCAGTTACTCAACGTTTTATGCATTTTCCGACATTTGTTCTGGGGGAGACTACACACTGTGAAGCTTAGAAAATGTATTACATCTTCATTTTATTCGTAATTCTTAATAGTTTTTCATTCTTAATGTTTTTCATTATTTCCAAATAATGAAAAATAAGTGCATTTATACGAAATGTCTAACAATGGAATTAACATTATGCATAATATTCTGCTTTCCATAGGTACTGTCATTATTGTATTATCACTTTGAACAAGAACAATCACTAACCCTAATGCTTAATCCTAATATAACATAATATTCAAATTACGAATACAATATATTCAAATACAAAGTGAAACTGGCTGCCAAGTCGTGCCCCCTGAGAAGCTGCTGCCCTAGGCGGCTGCCTATGTCGCCCGTAGGATTGACCCATCCTTTCACAGTTTATAATTTCAATGAAAGCTTGTTAAGTAGATGTTGTACCTTATTGTTAATTTTTTGTTTCTTTTCAGCTATTTGAATTTAACCCATTTTTGTGAGCAGTTAATTTTTTTTGTATAGAGATTACTTGTGTACTTAATATTTGGAATAATATTAGTTCCATGTCTGATGTAAAAGCCCAGAGTGCGGTTTCTGCAGGGGATGCATATTATTTATTCGACTCAATTATGATAATCTCAGTGCAGCATTTTAAGATTACTTTTTTATTGCATTATTCCAACACTTTCTTTCTCATTTACTTTTAATATGTTGAATCTGTTTTTGGTTTTAATTGTATAAATTGCACAAATAATGTGGTCAATACTGGGGAAAAAAATAATAGAAATCTTACCATCTCACTTGTAACCAACAAAAGCAGACAAAAGAACTAAAGTGTATTTTTGAAATAATCAAAATTTAGGCCAAATAGGAAATTAACAATGTGTGGATGATTTCCTAGATTGATGAATTCAGTCATTTAACATGTTTCTAATTGCTCATGACTGACTTTGATTAAATGTGACATTTTCATTTCGCTGTGATATTGGCAGCTGTGATGGATGGAATCTCCACGTGAATAAACAATATTAGTGTCCAATGGCAAGTACCAGCACCACCACCCCGTTTCAAAAGCAAAGATTCATACACTGTTTATCCTATAAATGCTTTATTTATACTATTTATACTATTAAAATACTATTAATGCTATTTAAATAGTAATCTTATTTAATTTGTTTACACAGAAAACCTAAATCATAAATATAATTAATCACCCTGTACCAACGAAACTGTCCTTAAAGATTTTTAAATCATTTTTCCCATCATCTCCTCAGTCAAAAGCTTGGCTGTTCCAGAATAATTCTAAGCTGTCCATTGATAGCAAATCTAGTGCTGCTGAAAAAGTTTTCAAGCTTGCACATTTAAAATTAAAAAGTTGAAAACCAAACGGTAACACTTTCTATGAACCCAGTATCCATAAAGCATTATAAACTGCTTTCATAAGCACTTATAAGGTATTCATATAGCCTTATAATGATTGACATTAGACTACATAATCATTTTTACTTAGTCATGACTGTACACATAAAGAGTTATAATTTTATCTTATAAGCCTTTACAGCATTATAAAGCTTCTTTTTCCTATTGATAATGGCGATGTTGACATCTTTGTTATAAAGACTTATGTCAAACGTTATAAAAATTCACCAAATCATAAAATCATACCACTTTACTTACTGTCTGTTATGGTGTCTTATAACCTTTTATTAGTTATTATGCGCACATCACACTTTACCTAGATTACGTACCAATGACTTATAACTCTTAATAAGGCTTTATGAGCATTGAGGTTTTAAGAGTCACATATGGGTACCTAAAAAGGATTTGGTGAATTTATTCATGTCTATGTATAAATGATTATGTAGTCTAATGTCAATAATGACGCCAGAGAGAAGCCCACTGCCTGATTTCCCTCTGACAATTATTCCATGTCACACATAGACAGCAGAAATGAATCCAGACTGACCATTTTTTCTTGTAGAAGATCACTGGGGCTTCACTGCTGTTTTCTAATGTCAACACGACAAAGAGAATCACAAACGCTGTTGCTTTACTTAAAATGATAATACCAGCAAACTGAAACCAAAGACATGTGGGGTACCATCCATCCCCAGTAAACACACATGCCCTAGAGGTATCAGTAATGGAAATGCCAGTGTAACATGACCACACTGTCTGTCTGTCACCTCCCCCTCGCTAAGCTGGTCTACATACTGGACAGGAAAGGCTTGTGAAGAATAAAATATGAGAGGATCATTATGGGCGTTTGTAAAATATACTTCAAATTATTTAACTATCCAAGCTACTAAACGATTTGCCAATCTGCCACCTATAGTAACTGGTTCAACAACCCACTGCTGTGCAATATGATATCTGGCCATGACACAAAGTAACACCATCATGGTTTCAGTTGCCTGTAAGATTTACAGAAATTACTTTGCATGGTCATTGATTAGTAATGATAGGATCCCTGCAGTGTATAAGAGATGGACACATATGATTTTATTGGCTGTAAAGTTTAACTGAATTTCCAGTTACTCATTTTAGGGCATCAGTTGTATGAAGTCAATTTTTGTCAAACTCAAATGATACAATTCTTATATATTGTGTAACACCCATAAAGTAAAAATGTGTAACCATCCTTTTAAAAGTATTCACCTTCTGTTTTACAGCTGGCTTTATATGTACAACTTAACTGATAGTCAACATAGGAGTTGCCAGTCAGCATTTATGACAGTTACAAAAAATAGAACAAACCGTTATAAATACTTCTTTCAAGTTATGATTGTCATGAAGAGCTTTAGTTGGTTGTTATGTATCCTTATGAAGACCACCCTTAAGTAAAGTATTACCAAAAATCCTTTGTGTGCTGCTTTTATTATAGGAGGCCTGAATTTGGTTTAATGTGTCCCAGAAACCAACACGAGACCCTTATCTTTACCTAAAGCTCATTCTTTTTTTTAACTCATGTGCTGACACTCAAAATGCCTCTTCTCCTTTGACCTTCTCCTCCGCACTTGTCAGATCTCTACTCCCATCCACAGATTTCTTTATTCTATCCCTAAATCATTTTGTCCCATTTCAACTTTGACAAGCCTTCAGTATGTTCTGAAAACAACTTGTATTTAATAAATCAATCACTGATCTGCTCAATGATATGCAGTGCTACACAGCAGTATGGTGAACCTCAATTGTGTTGATCAAACTTAATTCCGTATAGAACCCACTCCTTTCCACAGTTACAGAGCATCTCAGTGTGATGATGAGTGTGACTGAGATTGGTGATACAATGTTGTTCTTTGTATCCTCTTTCCCCATCCAATACATTTTGGATAGAACTGTATCTGAGCATTTTGTGTTTTGTATTACGCAAGACACTGTTCTGATCCCATGCTACAGTACGAATGGTCAGTTTGGTTAATTTATATGCTGGCCTGTATGAGAAGAATGCCTTAATAATAAAAATAATCAAGGACAAAAATAACAGTTGCATGCAACTAATATCATTATGTAAGGATATAAAACACAGTAGTCTGGAATCAGTATATAATTCAGAGCGTGAGTCTCATGTACACCTGGAAATAAGTTTCTCTATGTATCAGCCACTGTTTAATTTGTATTGTTGCATTACAGAGACAACCGCACTGTAATTAATCATATATGAAATTATTAATGATAATGACAGTTCGAAGTTACTGTTTGCTGGATTAATGGTCCTTCAATCTGCAGATGAAGTCAGTGGGAACCAAACATTAGCCATGGGCTGTAGCTTTGATCTTTCATTTAGTTCTTGGTGACATTCATAACTCGTAAGAGCAAATAAAGTCTCAGAAGATCAGAGCTGAATGGAGCAGTAAAATGTAACTCGGTCAGCTGGGAGGCTTTGTGCAGTATTTAATGTTTAAGTGCTTTCGACAGATGCTAGTATGGATCACTTATAATGCAAATTGCTTTCTACAGGGATTCTGCAGCAATTTTAAAAGGTAACTTAACAATTGCCATTTCCTTTAGGGATTTCAACTTTTTTCAATGCCTTAAGTTGACCTCAATAGTGTTTAACACGAGGGAACCTCCTTTGGGCAAATGTAAATGTACCATTTTGTATATGCATTTTTACAGGTGTCTCGAAGAGATGACCAAGTTTTTGTAGTAGGTTAAGCTGTGACATTTTTAACAGAATTACACTTAGATAATATGTCAAACTATAAAATGTGCAAAAACACATTATACAACTGTACTATACTGCAATCAAGTAACTGAGGCCCAGAACTAGCTGGTCCTACATACGCTGAGTGATGAGCACTGTTTTGTGCTTAGTAGTTATGAGTGATCAGAGGCTCTGAGCCAGGTTTGGCTTTTGGATTAGTGGGGATGGGCAGGGGCACCATAAAGGGGCTTTGTTGTCTGAGTCCTGACTTGTGGTTCTCTGTTACCTGGAATTTTGCCTTGTCTGTCATGTTCTGGTAAGTTGGGACCTGTACCATGAACCTAGATTTCTTGCGAGGCCAGATAAGTTGTCAGATTTAAGGTACCTCAGTTTAAATGGACTGTATCTCAGTTCACTTACATTTAGCCCAGACTAGCTTAAATCCAACAAGTTAGTTAAGCAAAATATGCCGCTTCATGAACCAGGCCCCTGGTGTCTTGTTTTCATGGTCATGGTTTTAATTAGTTGCCCTGAAGCTGTCTATCCAGTCAACAGCTGTACATCCATTTGTGCTGTAAGCTGCCCATTAAAGTTTTAAATGAGCATTCTGAATTTGTGTTACGACATAATAAAGTTTAAGCAAAATGAATTATTCTTTCAGTCTGATAATCAGTATTTCCTGCCTACCCTGCAGCCTGCCATGCCCCTGGTACCTGTGGCGTTCATCTCTCCTGCCTGCCCTACTGCTCACCGTTCATCACCATTCATTCTGGCATCAGAAGCAGCACCATCATCTGCCTGCCCATTTAATGCTCACTAAAGGACTGTATAAATTAGGATTTTGTTCATTTGAACTCCTCTGC
>JAODKN010000041.1:17360505-17376912 GCA_026774425.1 Petrocephalus zakoni
CTGCAGATGTGTAGTCACAGTACATCACGGACAAACGTCTTTGCTTATGTCTGACTGCTCACCAAAGACTCGGAGAGAGTGGGGTCCTTCAGCTCATGTAGAGGAAAGGAGAAATGTCAGAACTGATCATTTCCTCACAACTCAGAAACTGGCCCAGGAACTGTAATGG
This sequence comes from Petrocephalus zakoni, assembly GCA_026774425.1. Classification (NCBI taxonomy): domain Eukaryota; kingdom Metazoa; phylum Chordata; class Actinopteri; order Osteoglossiformes; family Mormyridae; genus Petrocephalus; species Petrocephalus zakoni. The sequence continues at coordinate 17,360,675 of JAODKN010000041.1, forward strand.
AAAATAACCAGCCTGCTTGGTACCCAACAGGACCCAGTGTGATGCAAACCAGGTAGTTAACTGTACTCAGTCAGACATACTGAAACACAATGACCATATACTGTACTCTCAGCGTAAAAATGCACTGAGCATTCGGTATGCTGCACAAACCTGCCTCCCAGAGAGGGAGACAGACATCTTACAAATATATGACTGCAATTGCTGACATCCATATCCACATGTGCATGTAATGGGTTTACAAGCAATATAAATATTTTTGGGGGAGGAGTTTTCAATATGCCATGCAATGGACTCACTACGTCCTGTATAAACACACACACATGAAGTGTGCATGGTTTCCATTTACATAAGCATATTTTTATGTTACGTATGTGTTTCGATGATGGGCAAACTGAAGACTCATATGTAATTGATTGTTAGTTAGTAAAATCAGTTACAGACAAAATTAAATTCAAATTAATTTGATCATTCATATCAATGCACAACCCTGTCCAAAATATGGATACATTTCCTGCCAATATATTAGTGACAATTTTGCACTGTTAGATTCCTTATGTGAATCTTTAGTAACGGGTGTAGATAAATCCAGGGAACAACCCAGAACAGGGCACCAACCCATCACAGGGCACACACCATTCACACCTATGGGCAGTTTGTAAACTTGAATTCACCTAAGCATTGGATTGGAGTACCCGGAAGAAAGCCCACAATGACATGGGAAGAAGCTCCACACACAAGGAGCCAGAGGTGTGAGGCAACAAATCTACCCACTGCACCACCCCCATGTAGATAAATATGCAAGAAAACACCTGTAACATACACTTAAATACTGGAGAAGTCAAAGTGGCCCTGTTCAGTAGTCCGTGCTGTTAAAACTAGAATAAAAGTCTTTGCATTCAATACAGCCATATTATTATCCCCCCCTTATCACAAAGGTCTGCCATCAGTAACAAGAAGGTGAAGCAAAGATTTACAGCCTAAAACATTTGGCACCTTTCTGCAGGATGAATTTAAAGCTTCAGTATTTCACTCTAGAATGTTATTTCACATTCGACTTTAAAACACTGTCTTCATCAACTTATGTTAATGTTAGTTAAGTGATTTTTTTTTATGTCACCACCAAAGGCTCATTACTCAGTCTTTTTTTAGTGTGAAAGTAAAGCAGTAACCCACGAGAGCATTCTAATTTGCATCATATGCAGTCTGAGTCCGGACATCATACTATATATCTTTATTATATATTGAGGTTATAAAATTATGCAAATTATATCAAATTAAATTGGATGCAACTTTACAAACTACCTTGCCTGGTTCATACATCATGAAAAATTAAGGATAATCAAGACTGTGTGTGGTAACATTTGCATTTATTGTTTTAAAGTCAAATGTCTTTATAGAAACTAAGATTTCATACTGTTGCACTAGGAATAAATTGGAAATAATGATCAAAAATACAATTTTTCTAAAAGGAAATATGTGGGTTAATCAGGTACATTGACACCTTATGTGTATGTCAATACATGAGCTGTACTGGGGAAGATTCCTTGACAAATCATTTCTGGTCATATGAATATTGAACTCAATCTCCGAAGTTATCCAGCCAAGATGTGATTGACAAAAGAAACATAGTTAATGCACCCATTCACATCCTCCTGACCAGCCATTAGACGTTCCACCTCATCTTCCGTCATCTTCTCTCCGAGGGTAGCCAGGACATGCCGCAGCTCAGCGCCCATTACGGTCCCGTTACCCTCCTTGTCGAACACTCTTAAGCCCTCGACAAAGTCCTCGGAGGTTCCTTGGTCTTTGCAGCGAGAGATATGCTGGAGGATTGGAAGGAAGGTGTCAAAGTCAAGCATCTTGGTATGCATGTCCTCCGGGCGTGGCTTGCCAAGGACCTTCAGCACCTCAGCATTGGTCGGGTTCTGGCCCAGGGCTCGCATCACATCCCCACACTGGGCATAGGTAATCTTCATCTCTCCTGTCGGCGTGTGGTCAAAGAGACAGAAGGCCTCCTTGAACTCCTCAATCTGGTCGAGCGTGTATTCGATAGCGATACTTTTCGGATCGAACTCGGGCTCCTTGGGCTCCTCTGGCTGTGGTGGAGGGGCTGGTTTCGGAGGAGGTTGCACTTCCTTCTTAGGTTCTGGTTTTTTGGGCTCTATTTTCTTGGGGGCCATTCCGCTGGACTGTGGCGACTTCAGTACAAAGCAGAAATACGCGTGGAGTTGAATCGGCGCAGGTCGTGGGCAGCTTTTATGAGTGAGCCTTTATCTTGTTGGATTGACTGTGTGGGTGGGGCTTGTGTCTTGCTATGCTAACTGGCGTTACATGATGCCATAAATGGAAGAATCTTAAAATAGACCTAGCATTCTGCCAACACCTCATTGAAAAGGTCCCTGCATGCTATTAACAGCTCCTTAGCTAAATATTTCTGACCTTTGGTTCTGGATTGATATAACAGTCACCAAGAACTGTACTTTATGGTACTTTCACTTAATATGGGAAGAAAGTAAGAATATGAGTCAGAATTAGATAAAGACATTTCTACAATAGCAAATGTCTTGTGTAAATAGTAAAATAGGTAGACTTTTGAAAATGATTGCCCAAACTTTTTTTCATTCATTCATTTGTGGCTAGTCAAGGTTCAAGGCTAGTTATACTTATTTTCAACTTTAAGATAAAAGTGTTACAAGGTACAACTTTTAGATCTAATATCATGCGAGAAGTTAGATTTTGTACATATACGTATATTTAACAACATCAGGTTAGTGGAATGTGATGCCCATCAGAGAATGTAACACCATCAATCAGCTGATACTATTTCGAGATGGAGGATGACAGGCTACCGCTCACTCTTTCACCGTAAAATGTAACAGAAGCTTGTTTTCAGGTATCTAATGCGGGACAATCCATTATACACAGACGTGCTGTTGCAAAGGCCTTCCTCATGTGTTTGCCATCACCAGTAGCGAAAACTGAAGCTGGATGATAGGCCTTAAGTGAAATAAGACTTCATTAAGCCATCTAGTCTTCTGAGGCATTCACCTTGACTGGAACCCATACCATTGTCCTAAGCCCTTGGCAGGACCCAGCTAGCGCTTGCGAAATCGACACTCAGTGTCCAAGTATTAGGCCCTCATCACCTCGGCTGTGAGCCCTGCACTATCAGCTACCTCCTCCGGTGATGAAAACATGGAAAAAATTCCGAGGCCTGACGCCACCACCTCGTTGTGCATTGCAGCAGCTCGAATGGTTTCATGCCTTAATTTGACATCCCAGGACCTCCACTCCCTGCTTTTTCAAAGTTCAAAGCTTTTTCAAAAATACGTATTTAAGGTACTTCTGTGAATATTCTGTTTTTGTTTGTTCATCCTGGTGTTTAACTCGTGCTGTTATGTCAGCTACAGTTTAGCTTGTGGATACATTCTGCTATCCCAAAGATGAATATGAGGGCTAATTATTAGTCACTAGTTAATAGCCAATCCATCAGGAAACTAGTCAGTTTTGCTGTTTGTTTTTGAAGCTTGAAACGTACGTCTATAGTATAATGGATAGGATTGCTATGTAGTTAGTTTTAGTCTAATAAGCATTTATAACCTAATATGTTACCATCATAACAGCATAGAAATCTTCCTCTATTTTTTTATGTATTCATTTAAGCACAGCTGTCTTAGAATGTTTTCTTGTGAATAACTCGAGGAATTCACTGTGTCTCGGGATAGTACGAGTGCGGTGTTACCAAAAGCTGCCAGCAAGCTTTGTGTTGCCCTTAATGACAACCTCAGCAAGTCTCTTAACATTTGCAGTCTTTTTTTTTTATTTCCCCAGTATGACATATGTTGGACCCAAATGGATTACATGGATTATATCTCTTCTGGTTTCCTTCCACTGACTGCTGATTACTGTCAATAGTAAGTCCTTAGCAAATTTTGTGATAAGGAAATAGATAAGGAGCCAACAACACCTCACATCATCAGACCTTATTCCCTATATCAAGACCTTCCTTCTTCGTAACAGGATCAACAACTGATTCACCCCTTCATAATTTGGTTAGTTAAGGATCTGCTACCCAATAAACATATCTTACAAATATCACTTGCTGTGTAAGTTGAGTCCCAAGTAGCATGATCATTTATTCTATTATCAAAGCATTGCTTGTCATAGAATCCAGAACAATACTCACACAGGTAATTCACCCTGAAGCTTTGCGGCTTTGCAGTGTAGTAGGCCATTGTAAGAAAAAAAAATACTAGCCTGCCCCAGTGCAACAAACCACAACATATTTACAGTGTACAGTATTGTAAATATTGTGTAATGCCTCCTGCAGGAAACCCTTGGGGCTGGAAATAACAAATTATACAAAAACAGTACTGACCTACTGATTCAACTAGAGCCTTTATTTTCTGACCTGCGTGAAATCCAGAATCAGTAGGAGGGAGACTGATAGGTGTAGATGTAGATAATGAAAATGAGGGAAGATGAGGAGCAAGCTAAGCAAGTCAGTGGATATATCAGGCCGTCACTGATAACACAAGATATTTCCTGACAAAAGCCATTATAGACAGTTACAGCTGTATTTGGACAAGTAATATGGTGGCTTATCGGGCTGGAAGGAAAGGCCCCGTGAAAAGTGCGCCTGGCTAAAAGTGGAGCACAGGTTGTATGTGGAGTCAGCTACATTTTCTGGTCCTCACCAAAACTGTTGCATAAGTGCTATAGCTTAGCATAATGCATGGTTTACAAAATTCAAGAGGAAACTTTGTATGCTCCTCAGTGTTCTCAGATTAGCATGTTATAACACAGATCGATTGAATTATAGACAGACAGCTTGTCTTGAAGATGACCAGGAATGTGAGAAATTGATCAATTGTCCAATACAGCTATAAATTTGACTAAGCAGAATGGGTTTGCCATTGACACATTATATTTGGAGTTATAGTACTTTGAGCACTGCCTGGTGTTTGTCAATTATGATAATAATAACATAATGATAATAATACCTAATCTGTGCAATATCAAATAATAAGTTTAAATAATTATGCTCCATCAGTGCGTTAAATGGAAAACAAACATTCAATAATCACAGTGCGAGGAGTAACAATCTTACAGCAAAATGGTCCGATATTAATGATATCCCACACGATCTTGTCGAAATGTAGTTAAAAGATGCGGCAACTTTTGGACTATACTATGCAGATTAGCTATTTAGCAAATAAAAGAGCACCTTAGATGTAAATAAAATGATCCATGAATTATTATGAAAAATGTATTTGAGAAAACATGCCTGACTGTACAACAGCCTTTAAATCTGCATGCGGGCTTTAAATTGGCTTTAGTAATGACTCTGCTCTTGCTCTGATCTTCTCACGGTGGCTCACTCTGTGTAATGTTCTTGATATGGCTGTCTGGCGTCCTTTCCTACTTGTCATTGGCCTTACTTTATGCCGTTCTGCTCAGTTTAGAGTGACAGTCTGACTGAATCAGCTTGTGTAAGGTGCATCCCATTTCTTGATTGAGAAAACAGGGTTTGCAGCAATATCCCCTCATATTGACTTTTTTTTAACAGTATTCGTAAACTGTGCTTTTCAATTTCTTTTATCTATGATTTGCTTTAAGGCCCCTGGAGATTAACCATTCAATAGCCCCCGGAAATTCATTACTTCATCAACAAAGCTGACATAGGCAGAGAAAAGGAAGGCTCAATTAATTCTACGGCCTTTTTTGTATACCTGCATGCATTTAGGTATTTCAGAATAATGAGTTTAACAATTAAATAGGGATTAATTAGTATTTTTATATTTTTAAATGTGTAATTTCCAGAATCCTAAAATGAAATGACTTGGAAGCTTGCTGGTTTGTGTTACATATTCATGTGTTTAATAAATGTATGGTGGAGAAAAGCAGTGTGATGACCAGGAGCTGGATGTGGAAGATCTTGTGTGTTACCATAGCAAAGAACCACCAACTCTGAGCCTGCAGGTGAGCTCCTTAATGAAAGCTAGCTGACTCTCATTAGCCTTGGCATCTCGGGATTGTTTAGCAGGACAGCTAGATAGGTAGATGTAGAGGACGGCTGAAGAATGAGTGATCTAAGTAACAAGCAGTATGTTTGCTTCTTTGTATTTCATTGTTTGAGAGGTTTAAGGCTGTTTTTGTTATTTTTGCATGTTTTCACTCGGGAGCAGGCGCGTTCCAGTTGGCTGTAGACATACTATAGGCTTTGACTTTACCGAAAAAATAAAAACAATACTTCTCGCATGAAAGCTATTTGCTGCATAACACTCAGATGAAAGGGCTCTTCTGGCTACAAGACTGCAAAATAAAAAGATTTTAAGTTACAGTAAATCAAGGATGGCACAGAGGCGCGCTAGGTAGAATTATTGCCTCACACCTCCAAGGTTAGGGGTTTAAATCCTGTGTGTGTACCCTACAATTGGCTCGAATCCCAGCCTGGTTGTACCCCTGAGTGTGATAAGCAGTTGGATGATGGATATATGAGACTTATGCCTGTGGCTCTGCAGTATGGTATGGAGAGACTGGCATTAGATAAATTGTAATTTAAGTAAGTTCATATACATTTAAATGTACAAAATAACATCATTCTTGTGTGTGTGTTTGCGCATGTGTGTATATATTATATATACACACATATATACACATACACACATGCGCAAACACACGTACACATATACAATGGATTCAATTTAAATATAAGTTTTTTTAATTGCAAAGGTTATTTTCTAGGGAAAAGTAGTCCATCCAATTAAAGCGTTGTCATCTTAAAATGTTATAGGCCAGACATTTATCACTTTGTTAATTAGTATTGTTCTCTTAATTATACTCCCCAAGAACATGCAGTAGATTCGAAATTGGTTTGACTTCCTTTGTACGTCCTTCCTATTCAGAAAAATGAGAAACGCTAAATTGATATAATATTGCAATGTTTGAAAAAGTATTTTTAAAAAGTTTTAACATCTTTAATGAATCATAAAATGTTTGTCTTAAAAGAAATAAATCATATCGTGGCAAATAAAGAAAAATAGATGACAAAAACACATGTACATTTTACCCAGCTATATTAATGGCAGAATCATGTGTTTTGGGGGGCAGTTTAACCTATATTATTTGCATACATTGTTCAAGTCTCACATTGCCACAGGCAGCCAGGCATGGTTAGAGCGATAGCTGGATGCTAATGAGAGTAGGGGTTTTACTGAGCGATACACAAGGCAGACAGACATCTGAGGGGAAACAAACACTGCCAACACCAGTAACCACAAACCAGCTAGGGTCTAAGCCCTCTCATATGAAGGGTAAAACAGGTGCAACAGGGCCAGATAACTGGTAATTAATTGACACACCAAGGTAACACAATAAGCAAACACAATACTGTAGGTAGGGTACGTTGGTACATTGGACAGACATGTTATCAATAGATCAATTTCTATACTATCTATCATGACCCTGGAACACTATTAGTTCACAATCTATAAATGTACAGGGTACATATTTAAAAGGTTATTGTGGTTCAGGCAATATGCTGAATAAGCAATTAAGAATTAACAATTAACTTAAATAGACAATCTGTTTCACTTATGTTAATAATAATGTATTTTTATGTATATAATAAATAGCTGAGAGCTGATATTCCCTCACCATTTAATTTCCAAAAGCATTAGGTGATTGATGGCATACTCTGTAGCACTGTGCCCTCACATTTACAGAACTGTGGATTCAACTCTTTTCCTCCTGATGTTACATACAAGGTTTCCAGACATAAGCATTGTAACAGAAAACTTAAAAAGTGAAATACATGTGTGCAAATAGTTACTGAAAGGACAAAGGATTGAGTTTTAGCTAGAGCCCTTGAGGACTTGAAGAATATTTTGCTCTCCTCAAGGATCCCATATAGTGGCCAGAGAAGCTTTACTGTGGAGCTTTTATTTAACAAAATTACAACATAAATATAGCAGAAAGGTGACATCTTTGAGAAGCAGTAGAAAGTAATCAGAGATGTGGAAGGGAATGATGTGTGCACCTTCTGCAGTATGAAGTGTTTTCATCAGTTTTTGGTTGCTTTCATTTTGGCTAGACAGCAGAAAGAGTAAGCATCCATTATGTTCTATAAATCTTATGGTAATATAACAATGCATGACTGACCCCAGCATTCTATCTGCTGGTGACATAAGATTCACCGTTACTACCACAGTAACACTGCTTTCATCTTATTGCTGCAAGTCATTTATACAAGTAAATTCAATACAAAACATAATTTAGCAATATTTACAATAATTATAATGCTTCTTAATTTGGTTAATTAAATTTTTTTCCCTTGTCCAAATTTTTCGTGAGTTTATTCATTTTCCCATCAATGAGGGAAAATACCCACAACACACTATGAAAATGTGCTCACCACATTTTTCTCTACTAAAAATATTCTATAAACAACGATTTGTTTGCATGGTTGATGGATTGAATTTTTATCTTATAATTACTATGGGTTTACATGAATTGTTGTCTCTAAAATGCCCCTAGGGCATGATTGTTAGTGTGTTCTCTGTGGTGAATTGGAAATGTATTGAATATTAAAAGAATATACCACTTCTGGTTTTATAAAAGATACCATACAGGCAAGAAGGCTGGACCCAAGGACAGTGCGAACCAGGGACAGTGGAATTTGAAGGGGTGATACAAAAGCCAAACCAGATGATGGGAATTACGACATCAGTCCAGATCAGAAACTTGAGGACCCAGAGATGCTAGGAATGTGTAAGCAGAGAGGCAAAATTAGGGTGCTTTTTCCACTGTACCAGGTACCGTACTTTTGGTACTTCAAGAAAGTACCAAAAGTATGGTACTTAAAGGTATTGGTATGCCACTAGTGTAAAAACTGGTATCGGCGCCGAATGACATCACAAATGTGAGGCAGGGTATTTTGTATTGATTTAAAAAAATAGCTGCAGTATTGTAGGCCTGGACAACATGCAATAATACCTCATGCACATACAATTTTCATATACTGTAGCTAAAACAGGCTTCTTCTTACCTTCCATTCTGAACAGACATTGTTGCAGAGAGAGTTTAAGTTTCGTTAAAACATTTTACTCTGTCACGGGGGGGGGGGGCTGTGTTTAAAGTTTATCTCGGCTGCCTTTGCACGAGCGTTGCATGCGTTCTCCGAGAATTATTCCTTGCCATTTAAATCACTCCTAGTCATTAAAACAATCACATTGCAATATTTGAAAGTTTCCCAATACAGTGCTGTTCTAATAGCTTTAATACAAAATACCTTTGTTCCACCAAGGCGCGGGCAGACAAGATGAGGAAATGAGGATGACAGCCGTCTGACGGATCGGAGAAGACACAGGCTCTACTGACAAAAGAGTACTACAAGCTAAAGCGACCACAAGGGCTCATCAACAACGGGGCAAACGTCAAGTTAAATAACTAAATAAGACTCAATACTGGACACTGAAACTAACAGCGATTAACTACAAGTACGCCAGGTAAGGGAACAGGGCATGACCAGGAATAACACTAAGATCCAAAACAAGCACTTGTGACTCACAACACACAATGACCGACACAAAAAAAAAATGAACGCCAGTAAGACCTTAAATACACAAACTAAACTGGGTAATGAGAGAGCAAGCCTGCAACTTGAAACAATTAACCAATCACATTGGGCTCAGGACAATGAGCAACCGGTATAACAATCAGCAATCATGAGGCACAGGAATACTAGGAATATAAGACCAAGACATTAATACATAATCAAAAAGGTACAAAACAAAACCCAAAAATACAAAGAGGGCGATCCCCGGGAGGGAAAACTGAGATATAAAATAATGAGTACAGGACTAGGAACTAACAATCAGTAGAACTAAGAACACTAACCACACACTAGGATAATTAATAAGCAACCAAAATACAAACAGGACAAAAGGTGGACATAGCAGACACAGGGGGAACATTAGCTGAAGCTGCATCAAACCCACAATGAGCAGATTGTCAGTCTGAGCCTCACACTCAGCCCACTGAGCTATGCAGCCGTCCAGGGAGCAAGGAAAACACACACGAGGGTTGAAACATTAAATTATGACGAGGGGAATGGTCAGCAATGCCTGCTCGCCAAAAGGGGAGGTGGGGGAGTACGGGGGCAGGTGCAAGTCGTCGCTGACAACCTCATTTCTTGTGGTACCATCCTGATCTTGTAGTATCTGTTCTTCTCACCAGATCACATTTTAGGCTTGGGTCTCTTCATTAGTCCACACATTCATTATTGCTACTTTTATTCTTAAAGTACAGTACCAGGTGTGGTGGAAGAGCGCTCTCAGGTAACAGAAAGTCAACAGACTTTGACTACAACTCGACTAAAGCTTGGAACTTCATGCTAGCGAGCGAGACGAATGAGCCCTGAGCTCTGCAGCCAAGCTGTTTATAATGGCCAGGTGAACTTGTTAATTAGCACCAATTCCAGGTTATATTGCCGGTCGCATGGGGTCTCCAGAATGACAGTGACTAAACAAGACCAGCTATCCCTGTTACACTGGAGGACACACACAATTACAGACTAATACCCTGGATAACATTCATACTGTCCAACTTACAATGCTGCTAGCTAATAATATAGAACAGTGATACTCTATTAATACCAGCAGGGGAATTCTCTTCTTTAAACTGCCCCATCATGCTCTGCATGCAGGTGAGAGCAGCCCCCTTGTGCTGCCGGGGGGGCTAAGGCTGGGCTTGAATTGGTGACCTTCTCATCGCAAGCACGGAGGCTTAGCCCATTGAGCCATGCCTATTCTGGGCATCTTGAGTGCCTTCTAAACTTAGGGGTCTATCTTGCAGTTTGATAACATTCTATCTGGAGTGTCCATCCATAATGGGTGGGTGATTAATTGTCATTTTTGACACACCACAGCACATCAACGAAAAGTGTTCTCTGCATTTAACCCTGTGATAAAGCAGAGGGCAGCTAATTCAGCGCCCGGGGAGCAGAACTTGGGGGGGGGGGCGTACCTCGCTCAGGGTACCTCAATGGTACTTGCAAGTCAGGGACCTGAATTTAAATCATTCAGTCACCTCCGTAAACATGACACCACCACAGCCCCTCTACATATGGTGTTCTTGGTAAGATACAGAAGTTAACATAAGTTTGAAATAGTGTCATTGCTGTTATCATTGCTGTCATCACTGGCCGCCCGCAGTTCAGTATTGCTACTACCAGATACGGTTCCATCTGATGCCTCTAAAGCCTGTTGGCCTTGGGCGACCCTGATGGGAGTTGAAAACTCCAGCTCTTAGCTTACTGGATGCATGAGGTGGATATTAATTAGCAATAATTTTACATATCTCCTCAGTAGGATCATAAATTAGCTAAAACCTTTGCATCTTTAGATGAACTGTTTGAATAAAACCATGAATTCAGGGATTTAGGCCAAGTCCACAATAATGCGTTACATTTTTTTTTTTTTACGAGGGTTACCGACGGAAAAGATCTGCATTCACTGAAGCATCATCACTAGCGTTGGAAAAAAAATCTCCCTGGGTTGTTTCCCCGCCTTGTGCCACGGGCTCTGAGCCCCCGCAACCCGGAACAGAACAGGCATTGTACATAATTGATAGATGGAGGTGTAGGCCACAGAGCGGTTCCCCTCTTCAGGGGCAGACAGACAGATAGGAAGGATATGTGCTGAGGAAAAGCAAAGTTGTTTATATGGTGATAATTAATTATAAAAATAGGCATCGGACGCAGGCATGTCTTTCTGATAGAGTTTCTGACACAGATGGCAGTAAGTCTCTGGTGTGGGTTAATGGGGAGAAACAAACTGGCTAATAAAGCAATATGCTGAAAAGGCAGATAATGAGGGGCACCTGACCGGCGCCAGCCCGCAGCCCCGCGACCCCCTTCTCATCACATTAAATTAAGTAACCCAACAGGGGTGTGGGGAACAGCTGCTGGTTGTAAACAGTGCTGTAAAAAAATCACGCAAATTAATTAGGCTTCTGTGTGTTTTATCTAGCTAATACATAAGGTCAATGTTTGTTAACTTTTTAACCTTTACACCCCTTCAAGAGTACGCAAAATAATTCCTTCATTCTGTTCCTTTATTCTAGTAGTCTATATGCTGGAATAATGGTATGCATGCAAAAGAGGAGAAGACTATTCTTCTACCTTTTACTAAAGGAGAAAAGGTCATCTGCGACCTTCTCTGATTATAAACAATTAAATATCTGAGGGTTGTTTTTTTTGTTCTAAGCAATAAAATCTGACAGCAATATATCCACTATGTTCCATGTTCATTCTGAATTGTAAATACTGATATTTCCATATTCAGAGGCATATTTCATAATTCCATCTTCTAAATGTCTGAATGTGAAATATTTGTATTATTCATGTGTTTATAGTCTTGCTTTTTTGTGATTATGACTAGTGACTAAACCAGAAATGGCCTTTACTCACCACCCTGCAACCGTAAATAACAATGCTTATTAAAAAATATCTATGGTAAAAAGCCCATAAATTAAAGTGTATCTTATCTGTTAAAATAAAATAATTACAACTGATTTAAATATATATCAGACTACCACACATCTGCATAGATGCAGGCATGTCATTTAGATTTTAAGCTCATTTGATGATGCATACACAAGAAAATGCAAAATACCAAGAGCTAAAATACCAAATATAAAGCAGTTACACCCATTGCTCAACAATGTGTGCCATCACTTGAGATTACAGTTATAGGGAGGCAGTGAGAGAGACAGGCAGTGGGAGAGACAGACAGGTAAAGGGAGAAAGACAGAGAAAGAGACAGGTAAAGGGAGAGAGACACTGAGAAAGACAGGTAAAGGGAGAGAGACAGAGCGAGAGAAACAGGTAAAGGGGGAGAGACACATAGAAAGACAGGTAAAGGGAGAGAGAGAGAGAGAGAGGTAAAGGGAGAGAGACACATAGAAAGACAGGTAAAGGGAGAGAGAGAGAGAGAGAGAGAGACAGGTAAAGGGAGAGAGACACTGAGAGAGACAGGCAAAGGGAGAGAGAGAGAGAGACAGGTAAAGGGAGAGAGACAGAGAAGGAGACAGACTGAGAAAAGAGAGAAGAAATCCCAAACTTTGGACACATTTTATTTTTACTTATTGCTTTATTCAACTCCTCTGGCAGGATAAAAAAATGTATGAGCAACTACTAGATTCAGCTCATACTGAAGAATTATAAAGTAGGTTTGCACAAATCCTCATGAACATCTGTATATCGTAGGACCTAACTTTAATAAGTAACTTCCACTTACATAATATCATTTTCTTTGGTCTGGAATTGCTACCTCTGTACTCTGATTCCACAAGTAGAGGCTGTTGTGTGCCTTGACTGGATAAAGACCTAAAAATATTTAAATAAAATGAATTACAGTCCATCATATTCTATCTTTTATATGCAGTAGACCGATTTATCCATGACTTTATTCAAGGCTGACAGTTATGAATCACATTCATTTTCTCAATGACTCCCATTTATAGAAGATTAATCATTGACCTGGCTGCCAAAAATCATATATTTTGACAAGCAAAATATCCACTCCAATTTTTTTTCCTAGGCCTGTTGTTAAAGTTGGGCCATAAGCAGCATATAAATCAGGTTTAATCATGTACAGAAAACCCCATTTCACACAGAGGACAAGCTTTTATCTCCAGAAATGATAATAAAAAACAAAGCTTTAATGGTTGGATGGCCCCTATATTGTAAGCCAGGAGGCCAAACCAGCACTTAGGCATAAAAACATTTGCCTGTTTGAGTTTTCAGTTGAGAGGCATGGGTCTTTCATAAATGATGCCTAGCCGCCCAGAACTGGCAACCGGAACAACTATTAACTGTAAAATATATCCTCTAAGAATTACAGAGGCTGTTGGATTTACTATTTATTACTGCGTTAGAGGGATGTTCCTGAAAAATGAAAGCCACATCAATCGAAACACAGATAGCAGCTATCAGCATGTTTTTTCAGGTTACCATTTGAGAACATGTTAAAGCTTCCTAATCTCGCAGTCTCTTTTATGTCAGATAAGCATAAATGTAATGAATACATTTTACCGATAACTTATAAACCTGAAGTTCTGACAGTTCTAAATATTGCAGTTCATATCTTGAATCAGCACATGAATACATTTAAACTATAGACTAGTATTACGTTGAAAAGATATTAAACCAAAACACAAAAACCCACATAACAGTACATGCAAAAATATATACTGGTATACTGTACATTGAGAGAACATGGTTGTAGATATATTAATAAATTAAGAAAAGCATTGCTGAGCAGGACAGCTTATTAAAGGACAGCTAAGTACTGGAACCCAACAAGAAAATTTTATTTCAAAACTTATCCTAAATATATTGCGTAGTAAAGAGTAAAGAGGGCAGACTGCGACTAAGTCATGTAAGTTGTTAAATTCCAAAATCCATAAGAAATACTCCAGACAGAACCAGAATAAGCTTATTCACCAAATGTACAGAGCGCACAGGAATTTTACCTAGCGATACAGCACAGTAAAAACTTATATTAAGAAGTAAAATCTTTAAAATAGGCCATCAAAAGGAAAAAAAAGTATCATTTAAATGACTCTTGATAAATATGTAATTTGAATGATTATTTAAACAATCATTTAAAGTTATCTGTCAGTCACCCATCAAATTCCATGGGCGGGCGCTAAACAAAACATTACCTATAATTGGTTACATTGCAAACTAAGTCACAACACCTTGATCTCGATTAGTGGATTGAATTTACTGTATAACCACATTTTCTCTGTTCCATCCGGAGGCTGTTTACATCCTAACTTCGCAAAATCCTAAAAACGCTCTCCTAACTTTAGGATAACAGTTAAGCTGTCCTAACTTTCACAGAATCTGTATGGCGGCCCTGTTACTGTCATCATCCGGCCAACAAAATGTATTGAGCTCCGCTGATAACATAATGATAAAAATGAAGATGACATATTTATAAATATTAATTAATTAATGACAATTTATTTATTGAATATTGTGACAGAGCACCCTCTATAACCCCTGTGGTGCTACTCATAAATAGAGCTACAGCTAATAAATGTCAGGTGGCAGTTTACACGCAGAGAGGCAACTTAATCCAAAGTCTTCTCAAGTATATATATATATATACCATTTATTGGTCGCATATCGTCAAAGTATGCCCATCATCCAACAACAGTCACGGTAACAAAAGTTCATATTATGTTAACTGTGCAAGCATGTGTGTCTGTTTGTGTGTCTGTTTTTGTAAGTATTACGTTGTGGGGACCAGTTTTCCAAATAACGTGATGAAAAGCTGTAAATTATTGTGAATGCAATAAAAATAAACTAAGAATGACAAAAGTGTTGTAGTTTGTTTGGTTACTTATGGTTAAGTTTAGGGCAGGATAGGGGCTAAAGTTTTCCTAGTTTGTATAAGGGTTATGCCCATATAAATGAAGTGGGGGGTCCCCATAAAGATATGAGCAGGTGTCTGTGTGTATGCGTGTCCTGTGATGAGTAGCAGGATGCATCTCCACATTGTGGCCTTTGCTGGAACCACACCTGTACCACACCTGTCATATCTGCTACACCCCTGTTTTTATTTTATTCATTTGCTTTGTAAGTGAAGGTGGCTCAGTGGGCAGCATGTCTGCTCGCACAGCCAGGGTTTGAATCCTGCCCCCTGTGCGCACTGCATATTCATCTTGTGTTGCTCAAGTTTCCTCCAGTACACCAGTTTCTCCCCGCAGGCAAAGTACGTGCAAATTGCCTGTAATGTATGAGTGAATGCATATATCATTCCACTGAAGGTGTACCCCAGCTTTGTGTGAAGTGCTTCCTGGATATCCTGACTGGGATCAGTGGTCGGGAGATGGATAGCAGAGCTGTAAACAGTGATTGGCTGGTCAGTGAAAACTTTTTTTATAATATACATGTATGTGTTATATGTGGCATGTTTAATCTTCTATTCTTTTTTGTTTAATGACTCACATCCATTATCTGTGTCTCACAGCCGCAGATTGAAATTATTGCTCTGTGCTGCACAACCCACAGCTATGAAAATTCACTGCCCTTTTATTCCATCTTATTAAATCAGCCCTAGGGGCACAAAGTAACACATATATGACTTACTTTTAATTGCAGAAATGGGGCATCTCACTCAAGGCAACCATCAGCCTGCAATATTTGATATATCCACCAGAGC
>JAODKN010000041.1:17388692-17399498 GCA_026774425.1 Petrocephalus zakoni
ATTAGCTGATTTTCACTTTGCCCCTATCGATACTTTCACTTTGGTTTACTTGCTATTTGGTTCCGAACTCTCGCCCGGTTTTTGGTTACCATCTTCGCGCCCCTCGGACTTTGACGCTTTGATCTCTGTGGGTGTGTGTCAGGTGCATAGGGAGTGACTGCAGTTTTTGTTTTGCGAGCTCATGTTGTACGCTGTTGTTTGGATAGGGAGTAAGGTGTAGTGTTTGTTGTTGTGCTTTTGTTTTCCCTGCCCTAGCTTTGGGTTACGTTTGGAAGCTGAGTTTTGTTTATTGCTTTTGCTAAAGGCATTCCTTTTGCACCAGGTTTATTTGTCCTGTGTCTGTAGCGTGTCAATAAAAGAAAAAACAAACAAATATATATATATATATATATATAGAAAAATACCCCTTTGTACATGTGTGTTCCCTTGTCCATCGCACCCTATCCTTCCCTTACTCCACGTCCCCTTTCCCTTTCACTCTTTTACACCCCAACCCTAGACTGGGGCTCGTAACAACAGCTGCTGGTTGTGTAAAATTAATTTGCGCATGCACGTGCCTAGAGCTGCCCGGTAGAGGGAGGTGCCCGTATACTGGAGGCCCGGATAAGGGAGGTTTGACTGTACTCACCAGCTCATAGAAGTGTATGACCACATCCATCCATCCATCCATCTTTAACCCTTTTATCCTGGTCAGGGTCTTCAGAGAGCCCTAGGCCAGAGTCACCTTGCCACGAGTCAGAGGTATACCTTAGATGAAATGCCATTGCAGGGCAAATTTATGACTCAAAGTGAGGAACAGCTTTTAAATTTTACTATAAAACCAATCTTTTGGTCAAGTCAAAAACAAGAATAACTACACAAAACACTATACGGCTGTGTTTGTTGTTTAACCTGAACATCACCATTGAGATCACACACAGACACTTTCCAAAACAAAACTATGCGCAAGTAGGATGAGTCTTGTATGGTTAATTTTATATTTTAAGATTCTGCATCTGTATCTTGAGGCAATTCTCACTCTGTCCTAGTGCTTTAGGATCATAGCCAAAACAGTAGATGGTCCCGAAAAGATTGCAAGGGCTATATGGTCCATTAGGGAAGACAATACAGCAGGAACGGCCTTAGTGGTGCTTAGCATGCATCTAACCATGAGGGTCGCGTAATGGGCAACATCATGGAGAAAAAGCTGAAGTATTCTGTCCGTGCACCAATCATTCAGTTGGCAGACAATGAGGACTGTGTTGTATGTGTGAATGTATGTATTTTTGAGAGTTTAGTAAAAATAATATAAAAACTGATTACTACCTATAATATTTTATTATATCCCACGTCAGTATAGTCCATTTTATTTAAATATGCCTCAATAAAAGCAATAAACCAGATGCAGTAATACGGGGCTTGGCATTTAAGTGTTACAATAATACCTGAAGTGTTGCGGGCTGCACTGTGGGCAGACATGATCTATGAAACTACTGACTATTTCTCTAAATGTGACTGTCCACACTTTTGTGATTTAATGTCTGTGGACTGGAATACAGAATTCCTCCTCCTACGCTTCACAATATTATGTAACATCTCTCTGAAGGACAAGTTCCAGGAACAAAGTGTCAATCCATATACTAAAAGCCAACCACCTGGACCATAGGGTTTCATCTGAATACTGTTTAAACTAATATATAATACATAACATATATATACAATAATTGCATAAGTAGAATCAGAATCAGGGTGTACTCCCTGTTAGAGATAGCCAGATGGTGGTCTGATACCCCTAACTCATCTGTCTGTTTAAAGGCATCATCCTGTCTGTGGGGTCAATAACGAACCTAATGCCAAATTCAGGTTTTAAATCAGTAGGCCATATCTAGCAATGTGGTTTATCGGTAACTTAGCAGGACCAATAAAGACAGATAGAGCCATAGTTGCTGGGTAACTCTTCAAGAAAGCCTTCAGCACCTTCACTTCCAGAATCAGCTAAGGAAGTTGGGGAGAAGCAAGGTGACACCTACCGACTTATGCTGCAGGAGCGCTGAATGTGTCCTCACAAGTGGTATTAGGGTATGGCAAGGTGGGGACACAGTTCAGGAATGGAATGGTCTGCAGGTCTCCTTTTCATCATAAGCATCCTTTATAAGTGGGAATTGATTGTTGCAAAAATAAGTATAGTATTTACTGAAGCAGGCTCCTACCTATATAATGTACTACATAATGTAATCAGAATGTCCATATTCATCAAACCTCGAAATCATTTCAATGCGATATCATCAAACATACATCATAAGACATAAGCACGGCCTTAAGTAGTAAAATCACACCTCCAGCAGAGCATTAATTAGAGGCATAGCCCATCTCCGATGGACAATAACAGTATCTCTCCAACAAGCTGTCCTTCTACATAGCAAGGACACTGACTACAGCTCATACTGTACCAAAGGGAATCGTTTTCATTCCATGTGAATGGTAATGTGTGACCCGCAGCTTGCCTCACAAAAGGGGGGCTCGCCGCTAGTGGGGTTTGCGAGTTAAAAGGCCCATTGTGTAATATCTTAATTTTATAAGGTATAGCTCACTTCACCGTTGGGTTTGGTCTTGTCTTACAGTTCATTCCGAAAGTGTTACTCTCATGATACTTATGAGAGAATAGCTGACGTGATAATGGAATTACATGGAATCAGCTGAAATAGGGTATGGGGATTAGCATGCCATGGCAGATCACCCCCCCGCTGCCCCCACCCCGGCACACATCAGCGGGACTTCTACTCCGGAATGAATTCCGGCTTTATTTTCCTCAGCATCTCTGAATATACCATGCACACGATTCACATTCAGTTTTAGAGATATTCCTGTTCATATACTTTTCTAGTACTACTTTAAATAGCGTCAAAGTAAATTTACCAGTTCAGAGTTTATACTGGGATTGAATTAGATCTGGGCAAACTGGTACCAGCTGTGAATTCCAGTATGAATTCTTTAAGGGGAATGAGATTTTAGACACAAGGATCCAGGTTTGCTACACTCCAAGAAAAGGGAGTGTTATTATTAATGATTATTATGATACTTCTTTTCCCGTGCTTCCGTTAGATCAGCCATTGTCTATGTTATTTTCAGGCCAACACCATCTGTTTATTGATAAGGTTCTGCTGATAAGGCAATTATAAAAATTAAGTGGTGTTTGGTAAGTAATTTACATGAAGAAAAAAAGCACAAAACACACTTAAGTCACAATATATTAAATCAATTAACCATGATGATTTTTAACCAAGTTTTTGAGTAATGTATTCTACCATTATTATTTAGATCAAATGCATTTACTACAAGCTCCACTGAACCAAAGAGGAACATACACAGAGGATCATGAGCATCAGAAAGACACTGCAGTTTTTTCTGCCGTTATCATGTAACAGTTCGATTCATGACCTACTATTTCACTTAAATGGAATATGCACACCTGTTAGTCTCCAGAACATTATTACAAACCTGCACAGTTTAACCCCAATCTTTGCACTGACTGTACCTCACCACAAATAAAGACACAAATCTTTCTTTGTTTTCTTATTTATTCATCCATTTAGTTTCAACTGCTTATCTTCAGCTGTTTAGTAGACAGTCATAACAAGCCTATCTCGGGTGGCACAGGGCACCCTTGATGGCAGTGCAGTTTGTTTATTAATGCATGTGTATGTCTGTTAATGCTTCCTTCTAGAGTATATCTCTGGGAGTACAGGGCAACCAGGACACTGCCTGTTCCTTTACATCTATGCTAAACATGCCTTCGTCTTTATATAGTAACTTCCAAAGTATTGTGTACTCACCTCAATAGTAGCAGTAGTAGTAGGAGTGCCCCCCCCCCACCTAAAATGCCATGCCCCTTTATTGGTGCCACGCTGGAGCACCTCTCTCATTTTTCCACTAGTGTGACTATAGTTTCAGCAAAATCAAGGCTGTTCTCTTCAAGACCACCTGTCCTGGCTGAATCACTCTTCTTTTTTATGATAGGCTTACATATGATAGACACAAAATTTAAAACAAAAAGTGCCCGCGTTTTATTTACAGTATGTCCAGTTACATCATCTGTCTATTTACCCACAACCTTCCTTCTGTTCCTCTTACATTAGATCAATATTAGCTACTTTTTATTGGTGGAATTTACCAGTTTGTCAGGCCAGTGACATGGTTTTGTTTTAGGTGCATTCCATGGCAAGGAAACAAAGACTAATTTAGGAGCTTAATAAGACCCTCAAAAGCACAATACTTAGGAATTTGGTTACTTGTCCTGGAAACCGCGCTTGGTTTTCACTCACACCAAAAATTATCTTCCAAGATAATATTGCTAATTTGCTAATTCAGCAGTCCTATTAGTTATTGTACAATATTATTATATTATTGCACTATTATATTATTATTATTGTACAAGATGTCACTTTAAATATTCCTGCTGATTTTATTTTAGAGATGGCTGCATCTGCCCTTGTGTTGACGGCTCAGCAAACCGCTGGGTTAGTGCTGCCCACCGAGATGTCATCTTCCCCGACACCTCGATACGACCTGAAAGGAAGTATAAGTGGGATACAACAAAGCACAGAACCAACATCGGTCCTCCCCAGAGTGAAACTAACACATGCGCTCAGAGATTAAGTATGAACTAATATGGAATATAAATGACTAGTAATGTTAAAGATTTTGCTAAGCTGATTGCAAAAAATGGAGAGACGCAAAAGATCAAAACTAATCTCTGAAAGTGTCTAATGCACCCATATTTTTCATCTGCCAAAGGGAATAAGCCTTTAATTGATACATTAAGGAAAACTGTGTTTAATGCACCGTTAGCCACATGCTCTTTGCATATGGATCAGTCATAACACAAGGGCAATATAGTATATTCAAGGACTCCAGCTGCCTGCTCCATCAAAGCTCTGTGGCCAGTGTGGAGCATGCTTTGGAACCAGTCAAAGGGGACAAACACAGTAATTAATTAGTATTCTAAAATGGATGGTCACTTCTGGATTGGAAGGGCAAACACAATACAACTATCAGGCAAAGACTGAGAAGACCCTGTATCTTACATACTTAAAATGCCAACACTGAATTTTATGTGTTGAAAACTAACATTTCTTTCACAGTACAGCCCCCTGGAAAGTAAGGTTTTGTTGGTACGGGAACTAGATAGTTGTCTTTTAGTTTTACAAGATTAATGAATGATCCTATGGAATCAAACTACAGGCTAATGACGTATTTACGCAATCACCTTGTAGAAGAAGATAGCTGCAGCCACATTAGTCGTTATCAGCTTCACCCGGATCATGCGTCAGATCAGTATGAGCCCAGGACTTACAGGGGAAGCTACAGGTAGTTCTTTTTGATATCAGTCCAACATCTTAGCTAGTACATCCAGAGAGATGACAGGGCAGCTATATTTCTGATTTGCTACAAAACGACAACAATTTAATTTTAGATTTCAATGTATGTGCCTCAGTTTTCCAGATAAATGTTTCAAAAGTAACACGCTCTCTGAACACCCTCATTCCAGCAATATAATGGAGAACTTTTAGAACGGGCTCAGGTATCTTTTGTGAATTCTTACATTGCTCTCTGGGCCTAAGGAAACCTAAAAGCAGGAATGGGGAATGCAGTTTCACAGTTACACTTACAAAGCAGTCCCGAAGCCATCAGTTTTTAAAATAAAAAAAAAAATGTGGTTATATAGCTGTGTTATACAAATAACAATAACAATAACTAAATGTTGCCATTGGAGTTGACCAAGAGTTAGACAGCTCAGAGACTGCATTGTATTAGGTAGTGCAACAGTTCTTTCATGTGATGAATAATTAATCTCATGGATCGATCCGAAAAGCCTTTTTACAAATCTGTAGAGACATGAGCAACAAATATATATAACTTCAATATAATACAATGTTTATTTCAGTAGATTTTTTTTGTTGTTTGAATTAATGCCCAGTCATTTTGCTATGTACAAATGTAATGTGCAGCCATAAACATTAAGTTAATTTGATCGTAATAGAAAGCTTTAACGTTTTAAGATGTTTTATCGTAGACATAGGTGCCTCTATCATTAAAATCACATGCAAGACAATTAATTTCAGTGTCCTTATAAATCAACAAGGAACCAATGATTTTCAGCAGAAGCCAAAAAATAAACAAAACAGTGAAGAAAAATGTTATTAATGCAAATGACTATACCTATATGTATTCACCACACAGGTTCCTAACAGCCCCTGGAAACAACAAGCCCAGGGCCGAAGGCGCTGCTTCAAATTGAAAATATTTCCCAGTTTGTTCATAGCCCCATGTCCTGCAAATCGAGTTTCTACAGGAAGGCTCCAGATTTTAAAAAATAAGGATACGTCTTTGTAGGCCGTGTCCTTCGGATGGATGCAGCCCCAGAATTACAATAATATGAAACTGTTATTTGGCTGCCAGAACTACCGCTGCAGTTACTCGGTTTCTGGAGCAAGAAAAAAATTGTATTTACCAAAGCCGTAGTATAATCGCATCTATCGTGTACTACCGTAAGTATTCATCATCATCATCATCATCATCGTATTACACGTAATCATAACTGAGAGTCTGGTCTGTATTGGCTAAGCTAGAAACTAGATACAGTGGCCTCCAGAATTATCCGTAATGTATATTTGGAAAACAGGCTGAGACATTTTATGACAATATTCATATATATATAACAAATATATTATACATATTATATAGTAAATTTTGAATATTACAAATACATGTCATTTATATTATAATTAAGGTTATACCAGCAACCATTAAGGTTATCAATGAAAGTCACATATCAAGTTCAGTGGGCGGGTTCTAAATCAGACCTTGCAAAGCCTGAAAGATCATGAGGATAAACAATAAAGACATTTATTCACATCTTCTTTTGCTCATTTTTACTTAAGGGTGCCAATAATTTACATTATATGTACAGTAGCAAGAATGAATTCTATGTGTTATACAGTGTGATATACGGTGGATATAATAAGTGTACACACCCCCGTTAAAACACCCCTAGTTTAAGGGTGTGCACACTTATCCAACCAGCTTAATGTACCTGTATGCTTTTTCTATTTTTCCTCTTAACAGATTTGTTGTTTTTCAATTGAATTGTACTGGGTATAGATCATATTAAAGGTGGAAAAAAGTTTTAAATTGATTTATCTTGGGCCCTTTTTTATGTCACAAAAACATGGCAATTTAACAGGGGTGTGTACACTTTTTATATCCTGTACTCTGGCCAGTTCCATTATGCCAAACAGAGATGTAATTACGTACATTTTTGCACGCTTGCTTTCTACAAAAATTACCTTTTGAACTCAATATTATGTAACAAAACAAATGCTGTTGTATCCATGTTATTTCCTTTCAGTGGTTAAATAAAAATATATTTACCTCATACTATCAAATTTGTTTTAATAAAAGCAGTTCTTTTGCTGCAGTACTTGCCAGTTCCTTCTCTGCTTTTTCAGCTGCATTATGCCACTTGCCTTTGCCTGTGCATTATGTTGCATTATGCCACTTTGCCTGTGTTGCTTGTTCTGCAGAGATCCCAATCTTTTTAATTGCAGACTCAACACTAACTGAAGTCCAGTATTGAAAGATAGCAGCATCAATTGATTTTCTAAATCTCATATGCTTATGCTCATTTAGATCTTGCCTCTAATAACATCATATTGCTCCAATGTCTCATGCTGCATGTGTGCAAGTTTCCAGCATACTGAGTCTGTCAGAGTCTGAGATTTATCATATATTCGGGAAATGTAGCCTATGGAAAAAGATATTTTGTAAAGCCTGCATTGACTATGTGTCAAACATAACAAAAAAAGGCATATTCAAATTAATTGCAATTACCAGTTTTGGGTGTATGACTAATTTATGGTACCGGTGACAATTACAGCAAATTAAAATTATGCAATTAAAAATACAATAGCAGTGTAGGGACATGGCTACACGAGAGCCCATCACATGACCAAGTCATCTCCTCAGTGAGTAACTACTGCATGAAATTACTATTGTAAAAGTATTTTAATACTAACATTTTGGTGTGATTCATGTATTGGGTTACAAAGGTCACCTGATAACCCTACTGGCATATCCTGCAACAGTACAGGAGCGCAGGTGCAACACTGCGCACTTAAGCACACGGCCACAGTGGAGCAGTGCATCATATTGCTCTGTCTAGATCTGTCGGGGGGACTTTACTGTACATGCTGGAGAAAGACCCCTGAGGGCCACAACATGCTTTTCGGTGGCAAGTCTGAAGTTTGACATGATATGGGCTATATTTGCTATATGATATGAGCTATTATTATTATAGCTAGAATTCTCTTGTCAATGGTAACACTGTAGACCATAGCAGTGATTTGTTTCTAAACCGCTTTGATTTGGCTTCCTTTCCTTTAACGGGACTCTTAAGGCTTGGTTCAACTGAACTTGCAGTGGTAATGTGTCTATTTCCACATTGGAAAAGTCTCTCTTTTTTGACGCATTTTGTTTCACCATGTGGTATACTCTTGGGACAAGGGATCTAAAGCAAGAATAAATAGGGGCTTTATTTTGATATTTAAAGGACAATTGTTTTCACCTGCCACATTTATTAATGCCTAATCATTTGTACACTGTGATTGGCGAGATAAGAATGCTTCATGAATCACACATGAACAATGCTGTATGATGATTTCTGTACTCGGATCTGCATTGGTTTCTCAATTAGATTGATAAATGAGGGCCAGTATGTTCAGGTCAGAGATCATGTCTTATGAATCATTTTGTGTTTAAGGGGTTAAGGAAGTATAGCAAATACGTTTGGGGAACTGAAACGTGGTCTTCTGATACCTACAAGAACTCATAAATGAAGAATCAAAGGATGTACCAATGTAACTCAATGTAACACAGTAAGCATGTAGCCATATATGAAACACTAACTGCAGATTGGCAACATTTCTAACAGGCTGTGCATTGTGGCACACTTCCATTGAAGTAGTTCAGTTCTTCATATATAAGAGAGTATTACAGAGTATTAAAAATTTGCACCTATTAAAACCACAAAAAAGAATCTTCTGAACTTACAGAAGGAATGGGAATGTTGCTTGGGTGGTCTTTTTATTTGCTGGGTTTCATTAAAAAAGATGCAAACAAGTGGGATTGAGTTCTGTGGTTCTTGGGTGCTTTCCAAATGAATGATTACACTGTCAATAACATAACAGTGTTGCTGCTTACTTGAGAGTGAAGCAATATCACCGCAACTAATTAATTAACTTTGTTAGCAAGAGTAGGCCTGGTTGT
Organism: Petrocephalus zakoni; assembly: GCA_026774425.1. Lineage (NCBI taxonomy): Eukaryota > Metazoa > Chordata > Actinopteri > Osteoglossiformes > Mormyridae > Petrocephalus > Petrocephalus zakoni. The sequence goes on from JAODKN010000041.1 coordinate 17,397,996, forward strand.
TAAAATACAAAGCAATACAAACAATATCAGCTAAAATCCCTTATAAACACAAATATATTTAGCATTAGAATTTAATTGCTATGCCACAGTATAAGTCACTTTGTAAATTATATCAAAACCCGTTATTATATGCAAAATGGCACCACTCCAAAGCCAGAATTCAAATGTGTTTTTTTAGTATTAATTGGAGCTTGAAACAAGACACATCTTCTTAAAGCAAAATATTAACAGCAAGTGTTTTTAGGGGAAAAAAACTGAAAATAGTCCTGCCAGAAATAAATGTATTATGTAGTTAAATGACGAAAAGCAAAACTAAAATGCGGTTCACTATATAGCTGTAATACGGTACGGTACGGTATATTAAATTAAAATGAGCCTTTAAGCCATAATTCATAATATGTGTGCATCAACAGTCCAACAGTTTCAATTTACACAAGCTCACTTCCACACTGAAAAATTCATACTGCAGCTTTACCTTCAAATAAACATGAAGCCAGAAGTAACATTCAAACAGTACTATAATTCCTTATATTATAACTTTGTACACAAAGGGTCACAGCAACAAGTTTTATTTTTAACTAATTCTTCCCTGTGACACTGTGCCTGAGTTTAGTTCTACTCACATTAAAACATTTTCCATTACACTGAAATTGGGAACTCTTCTGCAGGATTCACCTTTATTTTACTTTAGAAGAAATTAAGATGAGAAACTGAGGACTTATTTTAATAAGGTGGCAGAAGGAAACTGCAATAAGCTGACATTCTTCTCGGGACACAGCTGTTTACTGTTAATTATGCGGATTTGTTTTTGTGCTGTAATACACATCGGCCATGTTTCCGAACAGCACGGCACCTTAAAACCAACGTGGCAGGAAAAAAGCTGTTACAAGTATGTGAAATGCTTCAGCTCCGTTTCTTAAGAATCTAGCATGAGTCATTGTTATAATGGCACAGCTGTGTTTTACCCTTTCGGCAATGTGCTAAGAAAAATCTTTGCCTCTCAAGGGACTTAAAGTTGAAGATAAGCAGGAATCCTTTGGCCCATTAATAAATTATGCTATTAAAACAAAGCTGGAAAATGTGAGAAAACTTATTACAATTATAATATAGGAGATTTTGGGACCTCACCATTTAAGGCACTGTCTCACTTTAGTCACAACTAGTTTGTATAGACATCTAGAGTGTGTGTGTGTGTATATGTATATATATATATATATATATATATATATACACACAGTCATCCCTCACCACATTGCGTTTTTTTCAAATACAGTATTGGGCTCATTAAAGTGTATACAATACTGTATATTCATTAAAAAGCTGAACGAGACAGTGAAAATGATACAGTGCGCGCTCGGCTGTCTGAGTCAGTTATATCCTCTCCCTATCCTGGCCACTGACTGGCTCAGCCTCACGCAAGTTTGCTTCTCTCATACACGCTTCTACATCGCTACGCATCGGAAGCATCTTTGTTTGCGATTTCGGAGAACTTTTATCTAAGCC
>JAODKN010000041.1:17422035-17432654 GCA_026774425.1 Petrocephalus zakoni
AAACAATTAGAAGGGTTTGCATTATACACAATTAAACAAAGAAATCGTGCCACATCACACTGAAATGTAATGACCACATCATAAGAGGGACTTACTGAAGACCAGGGTTGACTGCAAGCGGGGTTTATATTTCTTTTAATGAGCGTACTTCTTTACACAGGACAACACTCAGTGTCTCATGAATCCTATCCCCAGCTTTATGTAACGTAACACTCAATCTCCCCTTCTAAGGGAATATTGCATTGTGGGACATTGTGGGATTTCGTATCACAAGTATTCATCACACCACCTCAAATGAGTGAAAGTTGCCGCGCACAACAAAACTACTTCACCCACGTAGTCCGTTAATACGCCACTTTCAGTGTAAGACGAAACAGTTTTTATGGGAGTTAGTGTCGTAAACGTCATATGTCGAGAACCTCATAAGCCGAGGACTCCCTGTATATCATTTTGCTTTAGAATGAAAAAATGCAGGTGCTTTAAATTCTGAAACATTGACTGTCTTCAATTTGCAACTAAAAGTCACCCAAATAATCACAATCTCATTTAAACTTGCTCTGGTAGTACTTGCACTCCTACTTGATAAGAGCTTCCCTTATATATTGTATGTACAGCCACCAATATATATGCACAGTCATGTCACTTAATGACAGGGATACATTCTGAGAAATGCGTTGTTCGTTTTTTTGTTATGCAAACATCATAGAATGTACTTACACGTAGCTTACTACATACGTATGCTTCATCTGGCAAGAAACCAGAGCCAATGCAAAGGTTTGCTCAGCAGGTTGCCTATATTGTGGAGGAACAAAGCACTCTGTCCAGGACTATCCCATCCGCCCGCCCTGACAGGAAGATACTATTAAGGTAGAAATTACTCTTGGAATTACCAAATGTTTTCTGGTGGTAGAAATATTGTGGTTAAAGCTCTTGTTGATTCTGGCGCCGTGGGAAACTTTGTGGTGAATTCACTTCCTGATCTGTTAACTACTATTCCAGTTGCATGATGATGCCTTGTAAAGTCTCCTCCATAGAAAGTTCCATTCGAGAGAGTACAGCATTGATCTTTATGGAGTACCATGACTATCTCAACATTTTTAGTAAGGACAAGTCATTTAGGCTACCTCGGCATCGCTCTGTTGAGACCCGAGGAAGAATCTGTGCACTCTGTGAAGGATAGACTCTGTGAAGGAAAGGCTGGAACAGGTTATGTTTCAGCCGTCTACTTCACCTGTCACATCTGGATTATTTTTTGTTTAATCGAAGGACGAGGGCTTCGCCCTTGCATAGATTACCATGCACTACTATGATCTTGGTTAAACAGAGGGATCCCTTACCCCTAATTCTGTCAGCTCTGGAACACCAAGGTTATTACTAAGATGCACAGTGCTTTTAACTTGATCTGGATTAGAAAGGGCAACCAATGGAAGACCTCTTTTGATAATAATACTGGACAGTACAAACATCTCGTTATGCCTCATGGCCTTGGCAACAGTCCATCAATCTTTCAGTCCTTCATGCAATACGATGCAATGCAATTTTACATATATAGCGCATTTTCTCAACATTACAGTGTCTCAATGCGCCTTACATAATCTCTGCCACATGAACCCCCCAGTGACCAAGCCACAGGCAACAGTGGCAAAGAAAAATTCAATAGAAGGAAGAAACCTTGGGAGGAACCACAGAGAGCAAGATTTGGGGAGGTGAAAAGAAGACAATTTCCTCACAGTGATTAATAAAGTATCTCAAAAAAAAATCTATTTGTTCCTCTTCCCTACACCAGCATGTTAAGCATGTCCAGTAGGTGCTCCAGAGACTTCATGACCATCACCTGTATGTGAAAGGAAAGAAGTGTAAATTCTATAGAGAGTCTCTCAATCACCTAATTAAACCTGGGATAGTGGCAATGGATGTAGAGAATGTGAAATCTGTTCATGAATGGCTCTAGCAGTTTTTCCTTGGTTTTGCTAAATTTGCTAAGTTCATTTCTATACATTGCCCACCCCCCCGACTTCTCTGCTGCACTGGGAGAAGACAATGTTACAGCCAAATCCAGAGGCATAGACATAGACATTAAGCTTCAAAAGTTGTTCTGCTCAGCCCCCATCCTACATCAGCCTGATCCGGAGCTCTCTTTTGAGGTTGAGGTTGATGCATCAGAGATTGGGGTAGGTGCCTTGTTTCTATGAATACAGAAGGAGTCCAGATGCTGTCACCTGTGTGCATATTTCTCCAGAAAGTTTTTCCTGGCAGAGTGTAACTATGATTGGGGCAACCGAGATCTCCAGGCCATTAAGCTTGCTCTGGACAAATGGCAGCACTGGCTAAATATCCATTCATAGTCTTTACTGATCACCATAATTTAGAATACCCCCAGGGCACAAAGAGACACAATGCTCCTCAAGGTCCCTCGGTTCTGTTTTTTACCCGATTTGATTTTAAAGTGTCTTACCTCCCAGGTCCCAAAAAATGTTAAAGCTGATGCTCTGTCCCAGCAGTTTGATTTCCACAACTCTCAGGAAGAGCCGACTCCTATTCTTTCAATAATCTGGAACCTGGAGGAGTCCATGCAGGACGAGTACTAGTGGAACATGCCACCTTGTGAGTGCCCACCAGGTAAAATCTACATGCCTCCTCAGTCCAGATCTGTTGCGATTCAATAGGTACATACTTCTTACAGTTCCGGACATCCCCGATCTTCGACCACCATATGGTTGGTCTCACATCGATACCTGTGGTCAGGGTGGTGAGAAGCGGTGGAAGAATACATGGCCTCCTGCCCTGAGTGTTCACAGTTTAAATCATTCAACCAGTCTCCCTCGGGTCTACTCCAACCTTTACCCGTACCTTCCTGGCCTTGGTCGCTCTGACCTTCCAACCTCTCTGGGGGCCTCAATTTACCTCCTGGGTGCTCCGTGCCTTTTAGTTGAACTTCTGGTCATCATCTCCAGTCTAACAGCATGGTGGAAAAAACAAATCAGCAGGTGTCTAAAGTGTTGCAGTTGCTTTTCCACAACCACACTGCAAAGTGGGCCTGGTACCTCCACTGGGCAGAGTATGCCCAAATCTATAGGAGTAATCCTGCTGCACAAATAACTCTGCTGGGTTTTCAGCCTCCCTTGTTGAAGGGCAGGGAAACACGAGCGCTGACCTTGACAGGTTAGGACTACATTAACTGTCGGCTATCATTACCCAAATGACTAACGAAGATGTTTTTAGTTTTTTGTTTTCTGTTTTGTAATTTTAATTGTACAGCATTGGAACATTTCAAACTTAAAACAACAATAATAATAATAGACAGGGAATTAAAACCCCCTACCAAATGTGCACAGTGTGCACATTTTATGTTTATGTGGATACATTTCCATCTACAGCAGAATGACTTAGAAACTTAAGGCTTATGTATAGAATTGGCATCCAGTTAAGACATTGGTGTCAATGCAGGATTTAGTCAAGTTTATCTGTTTATGGCTTTTTTCTCTCTTGGCCTTGTGTGAAAAGGCAGTTCTTTGGTTTTGTCTGCTGAATTGTGATTATGTGGCCAGAGGCCAAACATAATCACATGACTACATGGCTGTGCTAGCCTGCTTAGTTTAAATTCGATTTATGATGATCTTCTGACTGGAATCTGAGCGCAAATGTTCCTGTTTTTTCCAGGATAAAAATGCTTCTCTGTTTCACTCTGTTTATATTTTCTCTTTTAATTCTCTGCAGGAAATATCACTGCATTCAGTAATCATCCTGTTTTTGTTGTTATTTAACGCCCACTGGATCTCTTAAACCATTTTTAGTGGAGCCTGACATCCTTATAATCTTATAAATGACAATGCAGGACTGATTCTCCAAGAAAACTTTGGAATCCACCTTGACAAATTTCAGTCTGCTCTGTTCCTCTCCATTCTGCTCTCATAACCTGACCCAGTGAGCTTACACAACCTATACTGAAGAGTGAGTTTTCTCAAGAAACTGCATCCCCCAGATTTCATGGTGACTCTTTTCCAATTCTTGAAATAGTCCATTGCTTTAGTCTACTCTTTGCTACCTTCTATCCATCTATCTATCCCTCTGTCCTCCTTTTTTCTCATACTACCTACAGTTGCATATACTCCCCAGCTTCCACCTTTAAACTCTTCTCTTATCCTACTCATGTGGCAGTTCAGTTACCACCCCGCTACTGTCTTTGCAATTAAACTCACTCCCAGTTAACTGGATCTTTTTCTGTAGCCACTTCACACATATCTAATTTTTAATAAATTCCTAATTCTATTATACTGGATTACTGCCCACCCTGGAAACAGCCTGTCCAAGATAGAATACTCCGATATGTGGTTATAACTGACCTCAAATGAAATATCCATCAGTCTGGACGAGACACTAATCATAACTTTCCCAAAAATATAATGTAATTTCCATTTAAGCAGATGCATTTTGTTAGTATTTTCATAAAATCCCTCCTTCACAGTCATAATAGCCTTAAGTTCCAATTTCACATTTGTGTTCAACGAATACAATGAATGCAATTCAGTGAATACAATAATGTGTGAGCTTGGACTCTGAGCTGCTGTTGCCGTCATGCCCCTCCCTCGCCTGCACGTCATTCCCAGTTACCGACAACTGAACTTCATTCTAACTGCCTAGTCAATTACACTGGAATGGCCAGGCTGCTCAGTGTGAGGAGTTTTGATGAATGCCCGATTACTGAGTGCTCCTGCTTTTCCCCTGACTATTTGAGATTCCTCCCATGTTCCCGTACTTCTCCGGATACCATGCCCAGTGAGTATGTGTCCTGAGTCCTTGGCCGGCGCGACTGTGTGTACCAATTTCCCCGTGTCCGTTCATGTGCCTGCTTGTTACATATCCCACACTATGTTGATATGTAGGTTACAGTTACCCTGCTGACTTTCTTAGTGGGTGAAGTGACATTTCTCGTAAGTCCTCAATGTAATCCGAAGGCACTGGTGAAGGGAGCTGTGGGTCAGGGAGCAACAACAGCTGCGTTTTATTGAGTTCATGTGTGAAACGTTTGATTCATACAGTATGTGTATGTTAATCCCAACATACTGAGTACGATGGTTGCTACCTTTTTAACTTTAGGGAACTGGTGTTCATTGATATCAGCCCAAAACTTTGCAGGCCTGTTCATGCGAAGCTCCTGCGCCATGGTTATGGATGACAGCATGTCAACTGAATTTCCCCTCGTCAATGGGAGGGACCACTTCCTTTGCTCTGGTGGAAAAGTCTTCTTCTGTTGCAACAGTGAATGGGTCTCTAGCAAAAGCCATCACCTCTGTGGGCAGAGCAAGTTATCCCTGGGAATCTGAACCTGAACCATCAGGGGGTTCCAGAGGACTGATTTGAGAAACAGTGTGATAGACTAGTACCACCACTTCTAGTCACACATTGTGAATTGAATGTTAATAGGTGTTGCATTCATAGTATGTCCTGCTGTAAGAATTTATGCAAGAATTTCTGAAGGCTCTCGAAATGTGCTATTCTTGGTTTCTCGCTGTGGTTCTGGTGGAGCCACAAGCTAGGCCACATGTGGCCTACAGGCCGCCACTTGAATAGGCCAGGTGTAGGGCTACCTTTTGCGGCCAATACAGCTGCATTTCATCTTGGGAATGATTGGTACATGTCCTACACATTGGCCTGAGGGATTTTGAGCCATTCCTCTTACAGAACGCTGAACACAGGTCATTATAGGTTGCTGGTGGAGGAAAAAATTTCATGACTCGCTCCTTCAAAAAACCCCAAAGTGGCTCACTAGTATTCCGATCTGGTAACTGTGCAGGCCATGGGAGATGTTCAGCTTTACGATAATGTTCATCAAACCACTCTGTCACCAGTCTTATTGTGAGTATTGGTACATTATCATCCTGATACACAGCACCGCCGTCAGTGTACAATGTTTGAACCATTGGGTAAACATGGTCCTCCAGAATGGTTCGATAGACTTTGGCAATGACGTGGCCACTTAGAACAAGTAGTGGGCCTAGGGAATGTTGTGATATTGCGGCCCAAACCATAACTGATCCCGTGCTACACTCTGGGTACTTAGCAGTCTGGCAAGCCTCTTTGGGGCTTTTCCACGCTGTAATTCTCCCAGACATGGGAATGGCAGCAAAGGTGGACTCCTCAGATTGTCCACAGCCCAAGATATGCACTGCTGGCACCACTGTAACTGATGTTTGACATTGACATGCGTATCCAAAGGTTTGGCTATAGCAGCCTGACCAGGAATATTAACCCTCTGGTGGAAACAGAAGAGTTGAGGTGCACATTTAATTCTGCAGTGAGTTGGGCAGCTGTGATTTTATGATTTTTGGATACAATCCGGGCTAGCAGCCAGACATCTTTTTCAGACAGCTTCCCTTTGCATGCACAGTCACTCTTGTTGGATGCTGTCTGTCCTTTGTGGTGGTATTCTGACATTACCCTGGATACTATGGCTCTCGATATACCTCAAAGACTTGCTGTCCTGGTCACACATGCTCCATCGAGACTTGCACCAACAGTTTGTCCCCTTTTTAACTCTGTCTCCCATTATGTTGAATGGATTGCAATATTTTATGTACAGCTGTACTATTACTCTGCTGATTCAACCTTCACACTCTGCTCTTACTCACAGAATGCACAATCAGGGAAGAATGGCCACCAGGCCGTGTGTATTTAGGCATAAACCCTCAAACACAATTTTAGCCAGTGTTTCAGTTTCATTGTCCAACCCCTGTATGTCATGCATGCACTTTACAAAAGGAGCCCACTACTAGAATTAGAATCTGGTGCTAAACTAAAATGAGGGGCAGGCAGGTGGTGCAATGGTTAGGGGTGTAATCGAAAGATTTCTGGTTTGAGTCCCCGACCAGCAAGTATCGCTAAGATACCCTCAGCAAGGTACCATCCCCAAGCACTGCTCCCTGGGTGCTGAAATAGCTACCCATGGCTGTGTCACCGTGTCACAAAGGTTAAATGTAGAGGACACATTTCATGGTTGTGCAGTATGCAGTGTATCAACAATGACAATTAATAACCTAAACAAAAAAATTATTATTATTTAAAATAAGTCATGCCAAAGCAGAGCACCTGCGCCATTCTGGCGAAATGTGCCAGAAAAGCATCATGGTTAGTCCCAAGCAGATTTGACTCAGTAAAGTAAAATGCTTTTTTTAGGTGTGCAGACTTAAGTGGGATCTGGGATTCTGCAAACAGTAAATATTACTATGAAGTATTGAATAGCACGTTACGTTTGAAATATGTTGACATACTACTGTAACATGTTTAAAAGAGGGGACATAGGTAAAGTCTTAATACATTTTGCATATTCTGGAAATCATGTGGATCTAGTCTGTGAAATGGAATTCTCCATAATGTCTTCTATTTCAATAGATTTGTATTTTTTTTTCCCGAACGAGCAACGATAGATATTAAATGTTAAGCTGTTTCTAAATGGGCCAGGTTTATCCCTGAAAAAAAGGTAAAGTTACAAAGGGTGCAAAGTTAAATTTATGTGCTCCATTTGAGGAAAAGCATTGCTTGGGGGCATACTTCCTTTTGCATGACCCTGAATAAGGTAATTTAAATGTGTTGGTTTAACAAGAGGTAGGAGCTCTGTCCCCTTTTCTCTCTTTCTTAACCTATGATATAATTTTTTTAAAGAGGTAGTACTGCTGTGATTTTATTAAAAATGCTTTAGGCTTTAATCCCCTTTTCCCTTTTAACGGTGATATATATTGGTAACACTTTACATGACAGGGCAAAAGTAACTTAGTAACTCTGTCACTACTGAAGTATACATATATGAATCATGAATAAATAGTAACTGCATGAAATACACAAACTATTATGATTGATTAATGATGAATGAACATGGGATCAACGCATAATTAACACTTAGTTTCTAGTTGATTAATACATTAAGTATTAATCTCATTAATATTTTAGCCATAGTACTAATCTGCTTAACAAATTGTGGCAGTAAATAAATGTCTGTATAATACCAAAAAGGTGGCGTCCGGCCAAATGTTTCGCCTGTCATCTGAAGCCCTGGTGGTTAATACACATGTGCGGTATAAAATTGATATGATATTGCCCAGCCCTATAACAGCAAGTCCATACAGTAGTAAACTAGCCAAGTGAGTTATTGAACATTTCAACCCAAAATTCAACACTGCCTTGAATCATCAACTTTCCCCCAGATAATAAAGCACTTCGCTTGTCAAGTATAAGGATAACATAAGCATGATAATGGTTTAATTTTTAATAAATAATAAATGTTTGTGAGGTTGAGAATGTTTGCTGACCACATAAACAAATATTTAATTCAAGAATTACTTTTATAGAAAATCGTGAGTACACAAAGAAACTGTAGGAGCATGGCAATGCCAATTTGATTCTGATGCAATGGTGTGTATATTGTACACGCACACGTTTGTATACCTATCTCTAATTCATCTCTAATCCCAATCACAACACCCTTAACTCCTATCCAGCCCATAAGTAACCAGTTTATGAAATTTCTTCCCTGCTAAATTTTCAGTGCTCACCTGTAAGTGCTATTATTGCAAAGTTGAAGCATTTGGGAACAACACCCACAAAGCGGCAGACCACATAAATTAACAGAGTGGGGTTGCCCAACGCTGAGGTACATATTGCATAACTGTTGTGTGTGTGTGTGTTTATACACTCTGTCAAGCTATGCCATACTACACCCTACCAAATGGGTTGACATTTGGTAAAAAGAAAAAAAAAACATACCATATCTGGTTAAAAATAAATGGAATTAATGCAGTTAATATTCGGTTTCTTTAATTTCCATCAGTTGTGCATACTTTAATATAATAATGAAGTTCAGATATTTTAAGTTAATTAATTAATTAATTTTCACAGTTATTTTAACAGTTAATTGTATAGCACTGCTATACAAGTGCAGATGACATAGCTGTTGGGGTAAATTATGTATTTCTCCCAAGCAGAGGCATTTGCTTAATTACATTTTTAGAATAAGTATAGACACTTTTAAAATCTGAGTGAAAAAACCCCTGACACTATTTTTTAATTCACTCATGCATTTATAATTAGTTATGCCATAATGTTGGAAGAACAATCTTTAGTTCTTTTTTATGAGTTTCCCCATTCCCTAGGGTAATCAAAAGTCTAAAGCACTTTTAATAAGCTATTTGTGGACATAGTTAAATGAGCACGATAAAAACAATATTTAAACTGGGCAAAGATTACTTATTTCAACCTATTTGTTGCCTGTATAATAGATTAACAATTAGCTTTGACGCCGAAGCTGTTACATGATTGACCACAGATGATGTGAAACCAATTAAGAAATCCTAATGAACCCATTATGTACCTGGTCTAGACATAAGTGTTCAGCCTTTTGATCATTAACAAAATATCTGAGCACAAAAACTTAGGAAATTGGTGGTTATTCTTTGTATAGATATTTTTCTTTGTGTTTTTTGTTCAACATACTATTTTAATATAATTAATGTTCCACTTCTTTCAGGTCAGCGGCATGTTACATTAGTGTTTAAAAGAGCCCTGGTGGCAACATTTTTAATCAGAGCTACTATTGTTAGTTGATCTAATTCTATCTATTATCGATTTGATTTGAACAATTAAGAAATTAGCAAAAACCCTATATAACACTTGGGCAATAAACATAATAAAACTACTTATAATGACCATAATAATGGCATCAAGCATGCAAGTATTGTACAGATATATGAATGTGGTTACAAATACATGAAATTTGATTAGCAGAATATTAAAATTAAAATTATTAAAATTTGTCTGCTAATGTGAATCGCACCCTTTGCCATAGCCTTGGCTTAGTATAGATTTTACATCATACAGTTACAGTTAACATCACCTCGTCACTAAGTCATTTGCTGGTAATACCATTTTCAGTTCTGAGACAGTGAAACAGCCTTTGTTGAATAGTGCTTGTCCCTGATCTGTGAATGTAGATCATAGTGTGAATAGTATAAATAATCTTTATCCATTACTCAGACCCAAGACCAGTTAGCAGTATAACTGCCTTTTACTAAATTCACAGACACGTATTATTATCAGACTTCTCTCCATCAGGTTGCTCTTGACTTCAGCTTTACTCAAAATAGTGAGAGTATGCTGTCTGTCATAATGGATAAGTGTTTATTAACTTATCCTTATAAAGCAGAGAATAGTCTCCTGGTCAAAGTCCATGTAAAACCAGTGGGTATGAAGAGAAAAGCAAAATGGATGTCATCTTGTTGGAATTCCTCTGTAATAATTTCATTAGCCTTAGCCTCCATCAGGAGTCTTCTTAAGACCTTCATTCCATTTCCATCTCTTTGGTCAACAAACCAATGTCACCTATAGATGCCTCCACCCTGCAAGAAACCTTACTCCAAATGTTTCTCATGTGTGGTTCAGTGATGGTGGAATGAACTGCCAAACCACATCCAGGCTTCATCGTCCCACTCTACCAAGAAATACCTCTGCACTCACCAACCTTAACATTGTGGGGGTATCTGATCCCTACTATATAATATATCCGTTGCGCCCCCCCCCCCCCCCCCCACCCCCCCCCCACAAAAACACCAAAAAAGAGAGGGGTGAGGGGC
>JAODKN010000041.1:17437271-17452299 GCA_026774425.1 Petrocephalus zakoni
CCTTGACATGCCACACCTGTGAGGTGGGATGGATTATCTTGGCAAAGGAGAAGTGCTCACTAACACAGATTTAGACAAATTTGTGAACAATATTTGAGAGAAATGGGTCTTTTGTGTATGTAGAAAAAATTTCCTCATGAAAAATGGTAGCAAAAACGAGAGTGTTGTGTTTATATTTTTGTTCAGTGTACATTATAAAACTGCATGGCATGATATACATGTAATGTGAGTTATTAAATGCTACCATATTATACACTATGATTTCTGAGTAATAAATACGGAACAAATCTTGTATTGTCTTGTGCATGCCTCTGCGATGCTTTCATTAATGAGAAAGCATGGTAGCTTGTCTGCTTGCACCCCCTGCGCCCTGAAGCACCAAGGGTGAAAACAAATTATCTGTATGTTACAGCCATCTAGTTTAGTTCCAGGCTAACATCATGCATCCACTCACTCTGTGCACAGATTAGTGACACCAATTAGCCTAACTGCATGTCTGTGGACTGTGGGAGGAAACCCGAGTTCCTAGAGGAAATGTACATGAGACATGGGGGAACATGCAGACTCCACAGGAACACATGAATGATTCAGATCCCCAGCACTGCATGTGTGGGCATCCGACTGAGCCACCATGTCGTGACACATGTTGTTTGTAGGAATGTTTGTTTACCTTGAAAGTAGAAAAAAAGTTGTTTTCTATATTTAGCATTGTGAAAAAAAACTATATTCCAGTTACGGTTCAAAAGTTGGAGCTTTTGTCTTGTCTTTCATCCAGTCATCATTGAATTTCAGGGAAGTGATGATTCTTATTGTATTGCTACATATTGCATCCGTTCCGCAAAACCATCAACTACCACCAATCCCTCCTGTGCATGATGAAGTGAAGGTGTTCCAGACATTCCTGAGTGATCATTTTTGTGTTCGACCCGCATTACAGTACATGTGTAACCGTGCTCCAATGTATTGTGTGCATTTAAAAAAAGATGCATGTTTACTTTGTATAGGTTATCACTTTTTCATACCACCCGTACAGTTTATTGCAATATATGGTATTTGGCAGTATTTTCAAAGCAATGCTATTCTGGTATCTTGATAATTAAGTTTTGTCAAAATTTTGCCAAATAAAAATGTCACTGTATACCTTATTACCGCAATACTGCACAAGCCTACTCTCCACCCATACAGAAAAAAAATTGCTTTTCGTGTACAATTATGGGCCATTTCATACAATACCATTCAAAAGTCCGGACACGCAAGCCACCTAGAAAGGAGAGTGAGAGTGTCATGTCACATGACCTGGTCACCTGACCGAAACATAGTACAGATGATTTAGAGGAGTTAGAGGTGAAGGAAAGGTGACTAATATGTGCTCCATATATATATGGAATCTCCTTCAGGACAGCTGGAACACCATCTCAGGAGGCCATTTCATGAAACTGGCGTAGAGGAGGCAGTAGGGGCAGCCAGTCCCCGGAGCAATTGGGGTTATGGGCCTTGCTCAAGGGCTCAATGGTGGGATTCCGATGACAGAATTTAAACTGGCAACTTCATGAATCCCAACCCACAGAACTGCCTCCACCCTTCAAAATATATAATTTCTGTTTATTCGATAAGCATCACAGTAGCAGGAACGAGACAAGGCAAGATGGGTTCCTGTACACACTCCACTTCAAAGCCTTGAGCTGTAGTCTGTGGCCTGGACATTTTTCGTGTCTTAACTGGACTGGCCATGAATTCTACTTTGGGAACATGGGAAAGGACTAAACCTGATAGGTCCATTGATGCCTTATTATAAAATGGCTTATCAAAGTCAGGACAAAACTTGGTTTTCACCTGACTGAAATCACTGTCACTCCCAATCTGCTGGGACAAGCTTGTGGTAGACACCTTAGTGCTTCCTATCTAGGGTTAAATTCCTTCTTGTCTTTTACCCAGCAATAACTGCAAACTCGGGTTTTGCAATGGAGGATAAATTGGGTATGAAATGACATGGTTAAGAAGTCTGACGTATTTCTGTAGCAGATGGCATGATTCAGTAGCTAACTTCAAACTGCTCTCCTGCAATTTTGGAGTACTATGTGTGATGGAGAAACCCCACGGATCCAAACGCAGAGCAAATGAAATTTAGAAGCAAAAGACAGGAGATATAATCAGAGGTACGAGCCAGGAGGGAAACTGGTGAAGGGAGCATGGTCGCTGTCGAGAAGGTGGTAGATTGGAGCTGGAGCTGAAGCCTGGATAGGCCTCATTCTCTGACGGAGTGAGCATAATAAGATAATGACGATAAAATACTCTAAAATATTCTAATCATTACACTAACTCAAAGAAGCAGAATTACTAGACAATCCCTGTGGCATGCAATAGAATTCATGCAGTTTAAGCAGAGTTCTGAAAACCATATCGTGCTTGCCATCTTAATGGATGGGAATAATACAAAAGCAGAGTCTGAGGTCCAGTATGCTGAAGAGACAGCTGCTAAACAGTCTGTTTAGTATGACAAGCATCCTTTAATGTTCTGGCATTAGGCCACTTTAAGTCGGTGGAGATCCATAACCCACCATCTTTCTTCCATCTTCTTGATTGCATCAAGGTCTAGGTCTGACTAATTCTTTGTGGACAGTAGGACCAGTGCCAAATTAAACAGTGGGTTTCTCAGCAGCAACATGTAGGCCCTTTAAAATGTTAAATCCTCAGTTGCCAGGTAAGGACAGACATTAGCTATATTACAATTTTTTTTCTTTGTGAAAGATTTGTCCAATGGATTTGCCATTGTCAGGAGCATCCACTTATCATCCTGGGGAGGTGTGACAAGTTGACCTTCAAGAGCAGCGAACAGAACACCAGGAACCAGAGTTTAAATAAAAGTTATTTTAAAACGACAGACGACTAATAAGGCTACAACAAAACACAAAGGAAACAAATAAGCCAGGGCAGTCTTTGGATGGCTTAATTTACATTATCCACACCCCTATCCTGCTGTGGGTTGTCTAGTTTTACTGATGGTTCATTTTTGGATTGAGGTTTCTGGGTAGTCTGCTGAGGACAGTCCAGTGGGTGTGAGCGCAGTGATTTCCACCTACTGTGATGTCATGTGCATACCCTTTGCAGTAGGAGGAGCAAAATAATATCAGATAAGAGGGTGACAAACTGGAAATATTTTACTTGAAAAAACAACTAGTAGCACAGCAAATTGCAATCTTAGTAAAAACAAAGTTTTGAGAGGTGGAAGTAGCATTTAGTGGAATATCCCACTAAACATAGCACACACAATTGGGCCTTGTCTCACACTTGTTTAAAGTTAGATATAAATAATGTTTCAGTTTCAATCACCAATATAAGTACACCTGGGTGTACACTTTCTTCTGTTCTATAAAATGTCTCACTGTTGAGACATTGTTGTCTCATTAACAATGCATAGTTTTTTTATTATATGGCATCTGTTAGACCAGAATTATACTCAAGTTTTTGTCAGAATATGATTACAGACTTACAGCATTACAGCATGGCTATGAACAGATATTAAATCCAGAATAAAATGCATTATGCTTACTGAGCTATGAATTAGTTTTCAAATCTGGCTGGGGCCATTAACGTGAAAACTGAATGTTTCACGTTAATGGACCCTGTCGTAACATCATGGAGTTCTCGAAGTACAGCTTGTCAAATAAGAAGGGTCTGACCTGACCTGGTGCATGCCAGGTCAAATCCATAGAAGTGCAACCCGGTCTCATGATTTTGTGCAGCCATCACAACATAAGAATCTGTTCAAATGTGCTGCGATCACGCTTTAGGTCTTTTTTACGTGCTAGGACAACGCTTCACTACCCTATGCATTTTAATTCGCAATGCGCAACACCACCACTATGAGCGCTAACTGGTGACTGAGGGACGTGATCTGAAAACGCTGTTGACAATGCGTGCAAAACAGTGCCTGGTTTTTACTTCTATTGCATATATGAGTGAATCTATGCAATCTTGGGAAAATATACTACACATTTACCACTAAAAGTGAAATAATAATGTGTTGATTTCTTATCATTTTTGTTTGCAAACCGGTTGAAAGAGGCTGAAAGGTGGCGATATGGGGAAAAGCATACAACACAATAATGACAGGGTGAATCTGTTGTGTGTTGTTTTACACCTGAGGTTAGCTTTAAATAACTTTAGAACCTGGTAATGGCCAGATGATTTTTATTATATCCTGATACGAAAAATCAAAGTGAAAACCAAGTGGAAGAGGGTGTACTTTCTTTTTCACAAGACTGTATTCCCATCCTTGTGGGAACTCTCCAAAGGTTTCCCAAAAGTCTTATGTTGTTTGGTTACTTATGGTTAATATTAGGGCTAAGTAGGGGTTTATGTTGTCATAGTTGAGACTAGGGCTTTTCCCATTGAAATGAATGGATAGTCCCCACAAAGATGAATACAAATGTATGCATATGTCTATGTGTGTATAGGCATGCGTGTGTGCGGCTTAGGCTGTGCCCTTGGGTGTAAATCAATTTTTGGCACTTTCATTTAGCCATATGTGTTCCACAAGTTCAAGTTCATAGTGTTCTACATTCTAACAGTATTTTTTTTAAACTATGGCCCTGAAGAAATTGCTTATTATTCTATATTTGAATGTCCCCATAAATTTATTACAGTTAACAATTAACTCACAAAACATTAAACTCAATAAACCCCAAAGTAGTCTGATTTATTGAACTGTTCTAATTATGTCTTGACATTCCTTGCTTCTTTGTAGTAGAGGGCTGAGTTTTAATAATATTGGAGGAACAATAATACACTCTAACTGCCTGACCTCATTAGTGCGTTGACAGCCTGCAGCTCATTAATTCCTTGTACAGACAAAAGGGTGCTTGGAAGCATAAACTATAGGCTTGCAACGGTCCCTACTGTGTATTTCTGTGTGTAATTCTAAAATATATTCCTGATCAGAGCAACATCACCAATAAAAGTGGCTATTTTCTGCTGCCAGTGCAATATTAAATAAACCTTCAGTTGTGAGGGTGATTTCTATACATTTTCAATAACTTATATTTCTCGGATGATGCTTTGTTTGCCATTTGCACAAGTGCATTGGAATGCTTGTGTATTCCATCCTGCTCTCCTTTGAGATATATACACATATTCAGCTGAGAGCAAAGGTTGTAGTTCAAGTGCAGGGTCAGCGATTTATCCAGCACCCCTGGAGTATTTGGAGGGGTTAAGGGCCTTGCTCAAGGGTCGAAGAGATGTAACCGTTTTGCCAAGGATGGTACTCAAACCTGTGACCTTCAAATCACAGGCACAGAGGCCTAACCTGCTCAGAAACACACTGATGCAAAAGACATCAAAGATAACGATAACTATAAATATATTATGTATATGTATCACTGTCGTGCTCAGCCCCGCCCTTCGTGTCGTCTCCCCTGCTTTGCCCTCAGGAGGGGCTTGATTCGCCGCACCTGTCCCTCGTTCTGCTTTGCCTCCTGTTTTTCTCTGCTTGTTTGCCCTGAACAGCTGCCTTGTGTTTGACCCTTGATGTCCTGCCCTATTTTAGTGAGTCTGCGTCCTGTTCCCCTTGTCGGGTATTGTCGATGCCTTTGTACGCTCGCTGTCTGCCTTGCTCTTGTCTGTTCTCCGATTCCCTTAATAAATGCCCCTTGGAAGGGCTTAAAACCCGCAGCCTGCAATCATGGGTCCTTCATCTCGCCGCACGCATGACATATATATTATGTGCAGTTTATCTCAAGCAGGTCTCAGGGACCCCTAAACGGTCCACGTTTTTGCTCCCTCCAAACTCCTGGGGAATTTAGAGAGAGCAAAAATGTGGACTGTCTGGGGCCCCCATGGACTAGTTTGAGAAACACTGACTTAGCAGCATAAATGATGGTTATAATTTTTATATAATTATTTGTAATTTGGTTGCCAAATAATCAGAATGGATTGTTTTATGCAACTATATACTGTATATTAGATATTTTATAAGTATAGCATATCATCCATCCAAAAAAATAAGAAAAGAAAATATTGATAATGCAGAGGACACAGGGTTGGGCAAAGGAATGACGTCTTTATTTTTTTATTTATGTAATTTCAAGATGAAATGGGCTTAGGCAATAAATAAACACAAAGATAAAATCAGTACAGGGAATCGTAACATTACATGGAATGTGGAACAGGTGGAAATAATAAGCATACCAACTCAAGTTACCGGACTCTTCCTCCCAAGACTGTCACACTGTCCCTTATTCACAATGGCATTATAATGAGGAATGAAAGAACTGTATTTTCAAACATTCATTTAAAGAAATGTACAGTACTACCATGATGAACAGAACAGCAAAAATCACAAGGAAAAGCCACTGATAGTTATGCCATTAGATTTTGCTTTTTAAAATTCCTTTTAAATATATGCATATATGTAAATGTTGCTGTTATACAAGAACGTTATTCTTGTATATGTAAATAAATTCAAAGTATTTAAATTAATACATTTAAAGAATATTTTGCCAGAATGAACTTCATAAAGGCTGTAAATTCCTTGAATCAAGAATCGAGATTGAAATAATAATTAGTGGGGGAATTATACCTTTATTTCCTAAAGTAATGCTGTTAATGCCTTTTATTCTGGTAAATATAAGAATTCTAAAAGCCTGATATTTGACATCATACATATTTCAAGGATATTTATAAATTAATGATTTTTTAAAAACCATATTTTGTTATCTAGCATAATGTGTATGCATTATTTTCAATGTTCTTATATTAAGAATGCTTTTACGTGCACATTACAATAAATTACTACCAAAAATTGCCTTCGCAGATTGAACTTTATATATAAAATTTTGATTGAACCACTTGAGAATGTGATAATAACTCTTTCCCTCCATTTCTGTCATAATCTAATATTAATCTGGGATCACTGTGATTTCTGGACATGGGATGAATAACAGGCACTTAATCATACATCATGTCAAAGTATCTTACTGTGCTGGCAGCTGCATTCTGTAGTACATTTACTTCCCATTGTACTACTGTTTGAAAATCATGAATATGTTTGACGTCATCCAGGTTTCAGAATTCACTATGTTAGCTGTTAGCTGCACTGACACAAAGACGTAAATAAGTTATTTATTCATTGCAAATTTTTGATGTATTGTTTTTTTTGTTGCCAGTAGACTTGTAGCCAGTAGACCTTTATCACCAGTAGACCTGTAGCTTGGTTGGGTTCAGCAACCCTACTGATGGGTTCCTCTTGGTAGATTTGCTGACCAAGGGGAGTAGTGTCTGGGGTCCCCATAAGTTTCTCTGCAGGAGGGTTGAGAGGGTCAACCCTGGCAGAGTTTGCTAATGATAAGCCAGTGCAGACTTGGTGGGGTTCACATGCGTACTTTTAATACTCGAATACCATGTACATTTTTATGTGGCTCCATGCCTTGTCATCAAGTGCCTTATTAATAAAAATTCTTAGGGTACTTTTCATTTTGTAAATGACATCAGTTGTAGGATACAATAGTAGAATAGTCTTCTATTGTAGCTTTAATATGTCACAAAAAATTCAATACTTATGTTAATTCTTAAAAATTAAAATATTTGTATTATGATGATAACACACAATGATAGATCAACTGGCATTGTCAAGATTCTGGCCATAGTACTGCAGTTCAGTAGAATTACTCAGTCCCCCAGCATTTATGCAGTATTTCATACATTAAGCCAAGATATTTTTTCTTACTAGATGAAGTTATTTGTTAGATAATTTATTACAGATTTTTGGGGTTGTGGACACCCTTGAAAAAAATATAGCCAGCATATAATTCATGTAACACAGAAAAAGAAAAACAACATTGGCAGTTCTATTATTAATGGTTAACCTATCAATGCGACATAAATCATTCTGGCATGGAAAGGGTGTAACAGTTTTCCAACATTCTTTTTGGGGTGATGATTGCTACTGGCATCAGTTGTAGGTTATTTGCAAAGTAGAATAGTTTTATATTGTAGTTGTAATATGTCAAAAAGATTCAGTATATTGGATTCATACTTCAAGAGAAGAGAATTTTTTATGTTTTATTAATTTTTAAGCAGCTCACATTTGTATGATGAAACCAGATGGATAACACAACAAAATTTCTTTCTGCATAACATAACATTTTGATTTTGTTATTTATTGTGTATTATAGGTAATTGATGCATATGATCTGTATAAGGCCTTAATACACAATTTTCAAATAATTTTTACACTATACAAAACTTTTCATGAATATCAATTGTAGAATCATTGGTCCTTGTTGCTACACTACTACAATAATTTCAAAGTAGTTTAGCCACCAGGAGAGTATGAAGAGAGAGCTGTTGGATTATGCAGTTTTGCAAGATTTGATCTTAAAGGCTGAACTGTATGGTTGCTGATTTGGATGAGTTGTATTTACCCAAATAAACTTACAATTAAATGACTTCATTGTCTGGACCCAATATTAGGGAGGGTTGACTATTTTCAGGGTTGTATGACTAAGTACTGTAAGTACTGCACAATTCTGACAAAGTAACACCACAACTGAAACATGCAAGTGGACTGGATGGGGAAGACGGGCATTATTATAACTTTAATTGTTTATAACCAGCTTTCAAAAAACTGATAATTTCAATGAGGGCTTATCAATGTGAAGCTACCTTGAATAGGGCAACAAAGAAATTGAAATATAAACAAAAAGTTAAAATCTGTTACACCCTTAAACCTCTTCATAGTAAAGGACAATTTCGGCAGATGTTACTCTATATACCCAAATGACCAAAGACACAGTAAAGATAATTTTCACGCACATTGTAAGATTTCCTTGGTAAGACCATCTTTATGTTTACCTTATAATGTTCTGTAAATTAATGTGTACATTTTATTAATAATCAGAATAATCTGTTGTATTTATATCAGTTTATGATAGGATATGACATGATATATTTACATTAAGTTCCCGCAACAATTTTTAGCTCAAAATACAATTTCTCATTAATCCTCAGAGCTATAAAAAATTAGTGCATAAAATTGAAAATAAAATTCTTCCTGGAAATTGTATGATGCTGTTCATTGTGATAGCCACTTTAGTAAAAGCGTAAACAAGTGATTCTCTTACTATGGGCATTTAGTTGCTTACGAAGAAGAATCATATTATTAAAAGTTGGTGCAATTTCCCTTTCAGTAGGTGTATTCATGAAAGAGTGTTCCTAAAATATATAATTTCTCCTTTGAGTTAAGAACATTTAAAAAAAAGATTTAACTCATTAAATAAACATAAATTCAAGGCCTCTTATTCACCAGATGTTTAATTTGTCCTTCATATCCATTTTAGGAAATAACAGACATGCTCAACAAATATATTACACTGTTAAATGATTTCTGTTCTTAATTCTTCAGCTATTTTTAGTATTTTCAAATAATTACATTTACAGTTTTTTTACATGAAAAAAAGGAAAGCACATTCTAAAAGGTACTCCTCAATTAAAATGAAAGATATGTTGATGTTTAGTTTTGTCTTTATATAATTCACTTTTTTTTAACAGAGTTTGGTGGTCAGGTGGTCAGATTGTTTCAGAATCTCTGTATTATACATGTCCAGTGCATGATTTACACGGATCATTTCGCTACTGTTGAGCTTCAGCCGATGTTTTAGCATACAGGAGAACAGGTCCAGCCCCGGCTTGTTGGGGGCCACAGGTGGTGCCAGACGATTGATCCGATCTCTGATGTCCAAGAGTAGTAACATGACAGAAGATGAAGAGTAGAACTGTGTGCCCTGAGTGTAGGACTGGTTGACCTGCTGGACGGCACTACGGAGCAGGTCTGCATTAAACCGCAAGCTATAGCCAAACACCTGCACGTCTGAGATCTTGATATATATTTGCCTTTTGTTGGGGTCAGATAAGTCAACTGGTCCCTGGCCAGTGTCATTGCGCAGAGTGGTAGAAAGCTTTGTCCGACTGCGCAAATAAATGTGTACAGTCTCAAAAAAGGTTTTCCAGCGATTTCCCAGGCGGAGAGTCCAATTGAAACACTGGGTGTTCTGGAGCCGCATTTTCTCCCAACGGGGATATCCATGTTCCCCAAAAGGCATATTCCAACCTTCTGAATGGCTTCCGCTGAAGGGGTTGACATAAACAAAAAACATTGGATCAATGCTGCTGTTGCGGACCTGGCAGATCTTCATGGAGAGCCCGATGATCATGTGGAGATAGTCCATCCGGTTCTTGTTGCTCTTCAGTGTGAGGGACAGGCGCTTTCGCCACCGTGGATCAAAGAAAGTGTCCAGTCTAATTTCGTTGCTGATGAAGGTGGTGTGTATATATAACCGTGAGTCCATCTTCTGCAGCAGGTACTTAAGCTCCAGGTCCTGGTAGTCAAGATCCGTCTCAAAGCTGATGAACTGTTCACTGCGTTCTGAGTCCACGTTCTGGGGCTCACAGCGGCCGCGGTAGAGCTTGTAGCCCTTGTTGCAGGAGCCGCACTGTGAGATGTTGGCCAGGCTGCACATGGCGCAGCTGTTGTTTCCCCCGATAACACAGGGAATGGGTCTTTGGCAAAGGTTGACCCCTGTGTGGCAAACGCAGATCTGCTGGCTCTCCAAGAAAGTCCCCCAGAATCCATTCTCATTACAGTATAGAAAGGACTGAACTATGTTTAGCCACTGCAAAAGGGATCTACACAACAAGGAAAAAAAGAGAATAATATGCCGTTATTAACAGATATCTACAGCTTCCCAAAGAAGCACCTGAGGAAAACTATATATTTTTTAAATAGTCAACAAAAGTATATTAATCTTTCTCCTCTATTGTTATACATTACAGAGGATACAGACTGGATCCATCCATCAATATTTAAAACTGGGTTCTTGTGAGAGTCACAGTGAATGCACAAAATGTATCTTTCCCTTTTAATACCCAACACTCATCTTTAATTAGTTTAGTTTAAATCCATATGACAAGGTGATGGAGTAGTCACATCTGATTAAAATGAGAGTTTGTGATCAAGGTCATTACAATGTGATGAGCCTTTGTGGCGATCACTGGAGCGATATAGGCTTCTATGGATAGAGAGGCTGTGCAGCATTCTTAATGGTGTGACATGGAAAGGAGCAGGCCACTCTTGAAGAAGCAATGCCCTTCATTATTAAACACTCTATGGCCTGAATACTCCACGGATACATTGCCCAATTCCATCTGTCATAAAAATATCAAATTCTTCACATTCTTGTTCATACTGTTTACAGAAACAAATAAAATTCTGTATTCATTAAGTACAGTCCTAGTCAGATTTTATTGGCACCCCTCAATTGTACATACAGAATGTAGAATATCTTCAGAAATAAATGCAAATGAACCAATTTTGTACATTCAGAATATTTAATAAAATGCCCAAAGTTATTGAACAACAACAAAAAAGGCTTTCATATAGCGAAATATAAAACATCGACATAAAATGTACACTAGACACAATTATTGGCACCCATTTTATGATTTTTAATTATTTCCTCAATCAAACTAGTTAACAAGCATGACTCACCTATGCTTAATATTTAGTATTCACATGACCTTAAGCAATGAATGATGATTACTGCATAAAATGTGACTGATTGCTTCCAGTTTCTTTTTCACAATGGCAAAAAGGAGAGAGCTATTGGAGAGCATCAGAATTGCTATTGTCAAAAAGCATAACAATTCCAAAGGTTACAAGGCAATCACCAAAGGACTTGTTTCTGTTAAAAAAGTTATCAAGAAGTAGGGGTCGACCAATTATCGGCCTGGCCCCTAGATATTAGGCATTTTGCCGATTATTATTGATTATTTTATTTTCACGCTCATGGATATTAAATAATTACAAAGTACGCTCCTGGGGCTTTGCTGCCGTCTCTGCCTCTGTGCTCTTTGCTCTGATCCCGCTACTTCATTTAATGTCCCGCCCACAACAATTTCTGACTGGCTATGTCACACGAGTAATAGCCAATCAACGCTGAAGCTTTGCTGTCACTCACATCACAGTCACACACGAGCACAGCGTGAATACTAAAGGAAAAAACACCATCCAAGCGTGTCTTTAAGCAAAGTGTATCTCGTTAATTCAGAAAAACATTTTTTTCTTTAGTGAATTGCTGCCAGCAATGCACAGACGGTGTGTATAATTGCATTTCGGGAGGTCAATATGAGGTCAATTTAAAATTTCCTCTTGGTATGATACTGTATAAATGTAGGACATTGATATAGGGTTATTATTGTATTTCAAAATTAAAAACAAATTATAATATAACACAAAAACATTCTTTCAGATGATCTTCATCCAAAGATAAATGCCAGCATATACATTAGAATTAATGCCAATAATTATTATTATAAAAGGTATTTTTGTGTACTGTTCGCAGATAAATCCCAAATCCAAACTCATACTATGAAAGCTATGACAGAAACAAGCCATGAAATGTTACATTCTGTCATAGCATTTTTGGGCATGTATTTTCTCACTATTGTGAACATTGGCACAGCAGGCATGTCAGTCTGTCACAAAGACATGTACTCCTGAATCCCTACAGTTCTGGAGATGCACTAATCTCGACGTGTGCTCTCAAGTCTTAGGAGAACAATGGCTGATTGCTCAGGATAATTATGGAGGCATCTTACTGTAGCCACTGGTAGTGCTTTCCAATAAGCACCCTGTCTCATTCCTCACACCTTCCAGGCATAGTGCTGGCCCCTGGAGAGGACAAAATCCTCCTAGCTAATGGTCAGCCTTGGGATTGAGTAGCGGGCCTTACACCTGCTGCTGCTCCAGGCAATGCGTGCCATTTAAAATGCACTCAACAGATGTGACCAGCATCTCCTTCTGTAAACAAATTTGTTTGGTTGTTTCCCTTCTCAGATTGCATCATTACACTACTCTTGCAATGCAAGGTAACAACAAATCCTATTCCCAGAAAGGCTGGGCTTACTTTCCTTTAACAGTGCTACCTCCCCCTAAAGCAGTGTTACACAAGCTTTCAGCAGTCTTCAAATTTTTGTTCAGATCATTATCAAGAACTATAATATAAACACTGTCAAATACAACATAAACACTGCGCTTATTTCACTGTAGTCCCAAGTCACAGAGGAAACAGTAACAAATGTATAGAATGATGCATATTTAGAACTCTTCCACAGAATTTCTAGGAGGATAAAAGCATCATACCGGTAGTTTGGGTAATCACTACAGAATTTGAAACGGCCATATGGATTTCAGAAGCCTGACCAGCTTTGCATTTATATTTAATAACATGCTTATCTAAATTCCCACATGTACATCCAAGCTATATATTACTAAATGCAAACTCTTCTGAATAAACATCCCTGGAAAGCAAAGTTATACATTCTGGACTGATCCTTGCCAATGTGGTGCCCTAGGTGAGCATCACTGTCTGTGCCCCCCTGTGTGAGGCAGAATGAAATTGGCTGTCGGTTCCCTCTCAGAAGTTGGTACCCTAGGTGGTCACCTATGTTTCCTATAGGATTGAGCAACCCTGGATAATTGCATTTCTGCAATGTGCTTGAGCCATCATGTTTCACGCAGTACCGGGGTGGTTCTACAGTAAGGGGAGATCTGGGGAACCATGTTGATGAGTCAAGATTTAAAAGTATAAAATTTTGTATGTCTCTTTCGTACAAAATACATTAGTTGTATGGCCATAGTGGCTCTGAAGTTGGTGAAAAATTGGCTTTAAAATTAGCCAGCTACAGTATCATTGCTAACTATTAAAATTAGCCAGCTAATATAGTTAGATATCGCTGATCCACCCGATCGATTGCAAATGATGGTAATCTCAAACTTTATACAGATTAACTGCAACATAGTTAAGTAACTGTGTACTTAAGTTAATGAAGCTAACTATAATGTCAACAAAAGTTTTGCCTCTCATGTCCTAATTAGTATTTGAGAAAACTGAAGATATCAGGGAGTGTAGTCGGGGTGAGTGTGTATGTATGTGCATTAGGTGAGAATCAAAATGTCACAGCTTGCCCGTACCTACCACTGAGGACACCAAGGTCAAATCCTCAGTATATTTACTGCAACTCCAATAACCATAATCCATTGCAGGGCACACCCAGGAAGTACTAACACCTCAGTCAAAGGGATGTGGGGTGCAATGGTGTTTTTAGTGAGACCAAGGGTGGAATAAGAATTTTGCATACTGGGACAGTCATCTGTACCAGTTTTGTGTGTTACATGTGCTTTGTAACTAAATCTCTTGTTAAAAGCTTACCTTTCTCGAGGCATCTGGTGGTTAGGGTTATGATAGCAACGGATGCTAAGGCCAAAGAGCTTGCGTGCAGCACGCTGAATCTTCAAGCGCTGCACCTCCAGCGAGCTCTGCAGTTGTCGAAAGCGAGCCTGCAGGTCCCAATCACTCCCCCACAGCAGGTGCACACTGTTCACAGAAAGGAAGTGAGCTGAAGGCAGCCTCTTCAGGAATGACTTGAATTCATCTGGGAAAGCATGAGAGAGAGGAACAGAGGGAGTCAGCTGAGCAGAGACTACAAAAGATCTCTAGAATTTGCGCTGCAATGACTCCTACTCTAATGGAAATATTTCTTTCAAAAGTTTAAAATACGAAGGGTATTTTTCATAATAATATATAATTAATATATATAAATAATATAATTGATAATATATGTATTTTGGGTTGTAGTGAGAATCTCACTCTTTCTGGATAGAAAGCAGCATATGGTTTAGAGTAGGAGACAGTTTTGTAGACCACTGCCATTGGATAGAAAGCAGCATATGGTTTATAGTAGGAGACAGTTTTGTAGACCACTGACACTGGATAGAAAGCAGCATATGGTTTAGAGTAGGAGACAGTTTTGTAGACCACTGCCATTGGATAGAAAGCAGCATATGGTTTATAGTAGGAGACAGTTTTGTAGACCACTGACACTGGATAGAAAGCAGTATATGGTTTAGAGTAGGAGACAGTTTTGTAGACCACTGACACTGGATAGAAAGCAGCATATGGTTTAGAGTAGGAGA
>JAODKN010000041.1:17468966-17479836 GCA_026774425.1 Petrocephalus zakoni
AAGTGCTTATGAATGAGTTTATAATGCTTTATGGATACTGGCCTTAAGTAAAGTGTTACCAAAAATCTTTTAAACCTGAGTAATATTAAACAAGCATTTATGAACATGGTAATGATTTAGGCCTAGTTTGGTAATGCAAATTGTCCTGACAACAAATGGTTATCAGGCTGCATTACACCAAGTTTTCGTTAATTATTTTCATATAACCACAGACCTCATCACGGTTTGTCCTTTACAGTATGTATCACATAACCCATCATGTAGGTACTTTCCTACTAACTTTTGTGTCTACTAAATCACATTTATTAAAATGTATTCTGCACAATTCACTCTGAAATACCTTCATTTACGTATTCCTTAATTAAAGTATTTATAACAATATTCAACGCTAGTTAAAATTCTGAAATAAAAAATCAATAGGATATTAACCTGCCAATGAAGCCTATGGATGTCTTTGAATACTAAATCCAGCTGAATAATCTGCCATATCTATTTTCCTCTAAGCTAATGCCCCTAGGGGCTAGCGACAGATTGAATCACAATTACCCCAAGCTTCACGTTCACGTAGGCTGGAAAGTAATGATTGTGCTACATAACCATGACAGCAGCAGATACATTGCTCAGCAACACAATGTGAGTGTGTGATGAGTTTTTCAGGCTAGCGCTCATACAGAACACCATATTTTCTATGCGGGTGACTCTGAAAGGAAATTGTGTGTGGATGCGGATATACAAAGCAGGGTTAATATCGCCGGAGCTTGCCGAGACCACATAGGATGTACATTCTTGTATTTTGCTTGTATTTCTATTGAGGCGGCCCTGCAGAGTTGATATTTTTTTCAATGATTCTGTTCTTAGTGGGATATTACATAATGAAAATAATAGATCCACACGGAGAGCTCAGTAAGTACTATTGAAAACTTTTCCCTTAATCCTGATTCGTTTCACTATGATATATTATGGCTGTGTGCCTTTCAAAATTAGTGCAAAAAAAATGGTAAGGCATTAGTTTTATCAGCGTATCACCAATGATTTTGAATAAAGATATGTTTTAATTGCTTTACATTCATACACAAACTACCACAATGCTGCCTCAGGGCTAAGCCTCATCAATATGCATTTGCATGCGTTGCTAAATTCTAAAGAATTCTGGGGATGCATGACAAATGGAATTCTCTCCACTGCAGAGAGCTGGAGTTATAATAGAAGGCAACCAACGTGTTACATAATGAGCAGTAGGACTATTGCAGAGCTGACAGAGCTTTTTGTCTAACCCTAAAGTCTGACGTTCCAGAATTTATGGGATCCAGGTGCAGTTCAGGCCAAGGCATTAATAGCCGCGCATGTGGCACCATATTATTATTTTTTGTGCTTTGCTCGTGGTGAGCAGTCTTCTAAGGAGGACAGCAACACAAAAAATTCTGTCAAAAAAATTCAGCAGTGATAAATGAGAGAAACTTGCATCTTGGCACTCGGGTTTGTGGCGCTTGATCCTCCGCACCAAGCGGAGTTGTTTTGTAATTCTTGGGTTATGTTGGGCTCGAGTTGTTGGGGTACCTCAATGTTAGTTACCTTTCAGATTATGTAATACTTTGTGCGGGTGACCTTCAGATGCTCTGGATCACCTGATTCACTGTGTGGTTATTCATTGAATGGAGGATAAATGCTGGTGTCATTAATCAAGTGAAAAAGCGAAAAAATCATGTTTACAAAAAAGCCTCTAATGTCTTATTAGTAAATTAATTTCTTTTTTGAACTGCTTAACAAACTTTTGAAACCGAGGGGAAAGATAAAGTAATGCAGATTAAATATAAAATTTCCTCTGTATGCATATCCTGCATAGCGGATGTGTGTATTTGATGGACATTAACACTGCTATGTATTTGCTGAAGCAAAGCTGAAATTTGTACTTTACCTGGCATTCTGTTTCAGAAAGAAGATGTATTTTTTTTTATCTCTTCCTACCCAGCAGGTCTGTATTCCATTTTATTCCACTTTCAGTAGAATCAGGTATAAATACATCTAAAAGGTCAGGGAAAACAGGAAACCGGAAACAGTAGGACCAAACTTACAGAAAATGGCTTGGCAGAGTCTTTGTTGAACATGTATAAACAAGGGATTTAGAATGGGACAGAGTTTTATTTTGGATTCTCGTTTCAGGGGTTCCAATGTCATTAATACAAAAGAGGACAGAGTGATACAGGGGCACAGCAATTAAGGGTCCACTGCTTATGCAGCTTGGGCTCAGCACCTA
The DNA here is from genome assembly GCA_026774425.1 of Petrocephalus zakoni. NCBI lineage: Eukaryota > Metazoa > Chordata > Actinopteri > Osteoglossiformes > Mormyridae > Petrocephalus > Petrocephalus zakoni. Next base: position 17,471,221 of record JAODKN010000041.1, read on the forward strand.
CAGTATCCCAGGAAGAATAGGAGAGGCAGGGAAACCCCCCTCATGGCAGGACAGACTTTTTAATAACATTTTTTTTTCTTTTTTCCCACTTAATCATCTGATTTTTAACGTTATAATTTCCATTTTAATAACTTCTGTTCTGCCTTCTTTCCCCTTTTGGGAAATTTATATATCATCTGCTTTTCCCCCCAGCAGCCTCCAACAATACGTTTCAGCACCACAGTCACACCTGTCAAATCAGGGTGTTATCGGAGTATGATAATATGGCTGTGACTAAAATTAAATTAACTCTAAACTTTGGGGTGTTACACTCCTTTCAGTGACAGTAAGTCCAAAAACTTAAGAAGCTGATCTGACTTAGTTTTATGCATGTATTTATTGCTTGTTTATTTGTCTATTTATACTGTAGGTTTGTTTGTTTGCCATTTTGCGCGGGTGATCTTGAATGGCTTTGTCCTCTCGCTACTCAGATGACTGGATGCTCGGTTCCCATTAGTCTGAAGGAGGATGTGCTGTGTGAACTTGAACCGTTTCTGTTACAGAATTATAACTCAATGCAATTTGATATTTGCAGGCTAAGGGTCCGATTCTTGATATCGTGGCTAAATTTAATTGGCTTGTGCTTGAGTCTCCCAAACCACCTTGTGATACTGCTAAGTCATGGTCACTATATAAGATACTATGCTATTATTAAATGTTTTATTGAATTACAGAACTGTTCCCCCACACCTTCAGTGGTGGTGGGCATGTTCTACCCATGTCGGGCAGGTATCCACAGGTACTCTAGTTTTGACATGCTGTTAGGCTAATTGGTTCCTATAAAGTTCCCATAATGGTGCTATGTGTATGTGCCCTGCGATGGACAGCTATTTCATCCAATGAGTACACTGCGGTTCCATATGATGATAAGCATCAGCCCTCCTCCACTCAACCCTGACCAGGAAAAGCAGTTAGAAGATGGACGGATGGATGGATAGACATTTGCAATTCTGTTCTTCAGTTTAATGACGCTGTTACCTGATACACGTGATACAACTTGGAAGCTTAGGTTGTTCCCAGGAAGATTCTAGCTAAGATTGGTGTGGGAAACTTGAAACTTGAAACTTGGAAAGATCTCAGAAACCTCTCACAGTCACTCTTACAATAACCTCACAACACCCTGCTCAAAAAAGCTTGATCAACATGATCTCATAATTACATATAACACTGTGTCTATCCCAAGGAAGACAAAAAGATTCAGACCTTAATAGCATTGGTGGAAATCTGTATCTCATGGAGTTTCCTCATGGTTGCATCCCTGTCTATGAAGTATGAGGATGCCAGCTGATGTAAGGCCTCCACACCCTGAGTTGCGTTCACCATCCTCCTGTCCAGCTTACTCTTGTCCATGTACATAGTCAGTGCCTCCTCGCCTGTGGGGGAAACATATGACCTTCCTTCACAACATTACACACGCCATAATCAAAAGAATGTTACAATGTTATGAGGTTAGAAAAATTCATATTCAAATATCCAAATATTCATGTAACATTGATGTGACCGGCTACTAGAGGCACATCAGACTTTGCCTTATGTTTTTTCATATACAGTGGTACCTAATTCGCTCCACCGAGCCACTCGTAATCCGGAAAACTCGTATATCAAACCGAATTTCCCCATAATAAATAATGGAAAGTTTGATAATGGGTTCCAGACACCCAAATATATTCATTTGAAAATAAATTTACAATACTTTTTTCTAACACTGATTGTTCATAACATTTGAAACAAACAATGATTAATAACAAAGTTTACTGATAATGAGAATAGGGTATGCGTATCTGACGCGCACTGGTTCTGCGCGGCGAGAAAGCGAGAAGGACCGTCAGCGCTGTCGTACCGAGCGCATACGAGCTCGTCAGGCGAGGCGCCGGTCCTGGCTCCCTCGCATGGGAAAAGCAGTCGTTGGCTATCTCGAGCTTGCTCATTTTGCGGGACACGGCTCGCAGTCCAAGGCAAACTTTATTAAAAAATTTTGATCGTCTTGCGAAAAACTCGTAAACCGATGTTCTACTGTACATGAAATTTGATAATGATTTACATTTTCCCTGGTAAATGTTTTTGAGCGAGAGCCTCACTGCATCTTCCAATAAAGCAAGAACTTAATAAGACTATTCAGTGAACAGAAGTACAACATTAGGAACAGATCATTGTCACATGACATTATAAAATATTATAGAAATTTGCACATTTTAGATTCATATAATGTCAAGCTAATGTGTACGACAGGAGTGGCTTACATTAACTTACGGCGTATTACAAAAGTTATACACATAGTTTTCTATTTATAAGTAAGGCTGTTATGCTGTGATCATTATATCTTGAACAAAACCATTCTAGCGTATTGTCGTATGATAGATTCCTGTTTGAGAAGAATTGATGATCTGTTGCTAGAAGCTACCTGCCTCTCCGTTTGGAAATGAATGGGGCTTAATTATCACAGCTTTGCTCAGGTGAAGCCAATTAACATCATTTAAATGATGGCATCACCCAATTAGGCAGTATCAGGCAGATTAGTTAACATGTTTCACACAAGTGATATTTATCCCATTACATGTTTAGTAATTTTTTGTTTGTTGCTATCCAGAAATAAATAAATGCACGTGTTCATAAGCTGGCATTTTTGTCAAAAATGATGATTATGTAGTAACTTTAATTTAATCGTAAATTTAATTTAATTTTAAACTTAATTTACTTATGATCGATTTTAGAATGTGCATATTAGGAAATTACGATTTAAAAATAATGTGTAATGCTGAATAGTTGATGTTTTATACAAAAATAGTTTTTAGGATAATTTATTATCTTTCTAACACTGTGTCTAACTGTGTCAAAGCATAATGAATGTGTAGCCCATCCCATCCCATCTCCTCTGAAGGTTAAAGACATACATGCTTGTTGTCACGCTTGTGGCGAGATGAACGACCCATGATTGCAGGCTGCGGGGTTTAAGCCCTTCCAAGGGGCATTTATTAAGGGAATCGGGGAGACACAGGAGCAAGGCAGACAGCGTGCGTACAAAATGCATCGACAATACCCGACAAGGGGAACAGGACGCAGACTCACTAAAATAGGGCAGGACATCAAGGGTCAAACACAAGGCAGCTGTTCAGGGCAAACAAGCAGAGAAAAACAGGAGGCAAAGCAGAACGAGGGACAGGTGCGGCGAATCAAGCCCCTCCTGAGGGCAAAGCAGGGGAGACGACACGAAGGGCGGGGCTGAGCGTGACACTTGTCTCCCTAACATAAGTTTTAGGAGAAGTGATACGAACAGAATCAGCTCGATAACAGGATGTTATTTTGCAGTAAAGCAACAAAATACGGAAAATTACAACAAAACCTGAAACTCAATAAACCATTCACAGACAAACCCAAGTTAAAAAAGAAAGAAATCCAATCTCAGAAAGTGGAACTGTGAGCTTAAATGATTTTGCGCAGCTCATAATCATATCGGCATTGATTTTACATTGAATCACTTAGGAAAACAGGTGAAATTTCACAGCTGACAGAATGACACAACTGCTTACATCATGGCAACAAGCATCAGCAATCAGCAGAAACTCAAATGCATCTTTGACGGACTGAAGTGGGAATAGGATTCGGATTATTAAAATGTATTACACAAATAGAAACTTCACTACTTTTAGCTTGCTGCTAACGTATTCTTATCGTTTTTTTCCTAGGTGCATACTTTCAAATCAGCATTTCAGTTGCTACCTGGTCTTGAATCAGCAGTTTAACTCCATGTCTTCCAACCCCCTGACAACCTGAGTCAGCTATATATCTGTCACTCTCAGTATAATTATCGGGACACGCGGCATCCTTACTCTGCTCCTGTCAGGACATAAAACAAATGCTCCTAAATCACCCTTCTCTGCATTTTATTCCTGACAACTGGCCACCCTGACTTGGGTAAAGGATTGTATATATTTCCCCTGTCCCTGTCATGTCTTCCATGAGTATTTGGATATTTGAATATGCATTTTTCTAACCTCATAATTCTGCCTGTGGGCATGTACAATTTAATAGGCGCAATCTGGCAAACACCTCAGCATGTTCCTGAAAAATGAAGAAGTGCTTATTTAAAAAGGTACAGGCAAGAGACCCGTCAGCCTTTTACCTCCCAGAGTGCCGGAGACCAGGATGTGGGTGCCGTATTTCTTGATGATGGTGTCGATGAAGTTCTGGATGGAGGGGCGTCGGCCTAGCTGCCTCACGCTCTGCTGGAACGCCGGCATCAGTGGAAGTGGGTGCCGCAACACATCCCTCCTCTCCACAGCGGTGTTCCTCACCTTCCAGCGTCCGAATTCTCTGCCAGCCCAACACAGGAAGGTCCTATTATACATATATCGGCAAAAGTGTTCACGTTCACTTGAGTTACACTGCAAGTTCTCCACTTCAAACTTCATAGTAAGGGAAGTGAAATTCGGAACAGAGTGAAGGAACGAAGGAACAGAATGAACGGAGGAAATGTTCTGCCCATAATTACGCCATTATGTAATATTTTCCATGAAGAACCCAGATGCTATCCCAGAAAGTATAAGGAACAAGGCTGGGGAGCACTTTGACAGAGTACACACAGACACACACACGCGCACACACCCACAAGCACAGTTATACACTAACGTCAATTCCACATAACAGTTACCCTATCAGCAGGACCTGGAGTACCCATAAGAAACCCACATTACTCAGATAGATCTTTTGAATTCCCTGGAGAGGGAATACATATGGTTTTGGGATCGCTCCCCCCCCTCCCCTGCCACCGCAGACACTCATTAGCGAGATAGATCCATCAATTGCTTTTTGAGTTTTTTCAAACTTTGTGGACACCTTGCAAAGATGACAAACTGGAAATTACCAAAGTTTCGAGGCAATGGGGCTTAGTGTCAACAAGCTGATGGGTGACTTAGATAATTTCATCTTGAAATTGATGAAAATCTACACTTGGAAATCTACACCCGATAGTCCTGAGACAAATCATCACAAAACAGCAGCAATAGATGGCAGCAGAGGGTGGAAAGGAGGCATGCAAACACAATAATATCTGAAAGCATCTTCCCAGGGACATTGTACAGGTTAGTGATTCTCAAACTGTGGGACGAGACGATTTTCTGAATATTAAAAAAAATATATATATTACTTATATTACACATATATATATATATATATATATATAATTTTTTTTGTCCCCCCATAATCAGTTTTATTGGTAGTGTGGGTGAATTGACATGAAGTTGGGCTTTTAATAAAATGAGTGTGTAGGGGGCAGCTTGGATGGTATTATGGTAATAATGTCATTATGCGGGAACATTTTCATACAAAGAAATTTATCGTGGGGATATTTAATCGTGTCACTTAGCCCTAGCCCCAGGAAAGAACAGGTGCCGATCTGGTGAACATTACATTGGGACAAGTCACACAAAGAGCTCCAGGGGTGCTGGATAAATGCTGGATAAATGCTGGATAAATGCCCCGACCCGGCACTGAGGCCTAAGCTTCGCTGTCAACCAGTATTCGCACTTGGACATTATGATGGGATCAAAACTTTGATACTGCCAAAGCTTACTAGGCAGGGCTAGGGAGAGAAGTTGGGGGCATCTGGGAGGAGAAGTGATTCGATTAGGAAGGGGGTGTGACAGGACCAGCCAGGGAATACATCATTGTCAGTTTGTGTCAGTTTATTTTCCATTTGTCTGCATGCCCATTTGAACTAGTCTATTTTTTTTTATTTCGAAAGTAAAAATGCTAATATGACAACTTTTAACTAGTCTAATTTTTTTTATTTCGAAAGTTAAAATGCTAATATGACAATTTTTGTTTGCTATTGTTCAATTGTTTAAAGTTTGGTATCTAGCACAATACAGGATTTCTTGCTGGAGCTTATGTGTGTGTACAACCTCGGTAGCAGAAACATTTGATCTCACAAAGAAAATAACAGCTGGGTCTGCGTGTGTCTGTAAGACGTTACATGGTGGTTACTTAGTTATACCTTTGGCGTGTCTTTGTGACTGTCACAGTGAAAATGAAAAATACATAGAATAGAAATATGCAGGCATATAATGAATATAAAAAACATAAAAGGCATTTTAAGACATAGACATCAAGACATAGCCAAAGAAATACAGTTACACACCTAAGCATCAAGCTTGTTTACGTTATAGAAATAAGTTCTAGTGAATTTTCTGTGAGGCAGCTAAAATAATTAAGAATCTATTAGTTGAACAGGAACAACCTCACAGGACTGTAATTTTCATAATCAGAAAATGGAAGCTTCAGACATGTTCATTCTTATTCCTGGCACAAATGTCCAGTGGGAGGGCAAAAAAAATCTCACTTTGAATCCGTGCTCCTCAATTAACTACCATCTTCACACAGAGAAATATAATTGCCAATTACACTGCCAAGAGAAAAAAAATCTGGTTGGAAAAGGTTTATACATTCTTTGCCTGCATACATTATATATACTGGTTAAAATTTACCTTTGACTTTAATATGTAGCAGGTATAGAAAATAAATGGATGGATGGATTATGACTGACAGACTAATGCTAAAAGTTAATTACAATTTGGCTGTGTCCAAATTCAGGGGCTGCATCCTTGGAAGGACACAGTCTACGAAGGCATAGCCTTTGTAGGCTGCTTGCTTCGAATGTCAAATGGAAAGCATACTAAAATGGGATGGCCTGGCCATCACCAGCTGTTCCCAACATTAACCTTGGATGGATCCTGGTTGGATGGATCATGACTGGGCAAAAGTAGGACGCATTTCTGCATTTAAAGAAGGCTTTAAAATGGGACAGTCTTGTCGTGCCTCTGTGTTTAGCATTTGGTCTTCAGGCACAGTGAAAATGATGTACAGAATGGTATGCAATGAATATGTGTACCGTTACAGCTCTAATATGTATATATGATATACTGTACCAGCAGAAATTTTATGTACACCTGCTTTAAGCGATTATAATCTATTTTTTGTAATACATTTCTCTTAGTCTTATGGATTCATCGAGAAATATTTTGGTGCAACAAACATGTATTTTTAAGATGCAGAAAGAGTGAGTACAGGAATTCTGCCAATGTGCTTCCTACTGTCTGTCACGGAGAGGGCAATGTCATGGACTGAGGTTGTTCTGCTGGTTAGTGATATTTCCGAAATGGCAATATCTATCAGTATGTCTATCTTTACCATACCGTATATCAAAGACAGTCAGTCCATCAAGATTAATGATTATATAGTACTTCATTTTTCAGTAATAGTGCAAGAACAATCTAGTGAAGACGGAACGTGAAGAACAACTTAGATTAATGCCGTAGGGCCCAAATCACAAAGCATGATTTCCTATTTAGCCGGATAACTTGTTGGATTTAAGGTTCCCCAGTTTAAATAAACTTCATCTTCTATTCACTTATATTTACCCCAGACTAACTTAAACCAGACAAATTATCCAGCTAAGAAAGGTATCCAGCTTTGTGATACAGGCCCCTGCCCTTGCCAACCACAACCAGGAACAGACAGAAGAGCTGAGAAGATATGTCACATGATTTCCAACTGAAAGATTCACTTACATTTTTGATCACTACTGTATTAGATATAATGAATAAAGCCAGACTGAAGCAAGTGCATTCACACATTTGATTCCTACTGTATATAAAAATGCTTTATTAAGAAATAAAAACTTAATTTTTAAGATAATTTTATTTTCAGATGTTATCCTTCATACTAAAACCATACTGAATCATGGGCTGCAAAACTTCCAGGTTGAATGTTTATAAGACAGCAGTAGCCTGCACAAGAACAATGTGAAGCAGGAGACACTGGGAATGACCAGAAAGCAGCCAGGCAATGGGCAGAAGTGACTTTCTAATGCCCGAGACGACCGACATCTTATCCAGCAGTGCCTCGTGAATCGGAGGAATGGGAAACATTAAGTGGTGTGAAGTGCACAGCTAGGACAGTTCTTAACAGGCTCCTAGAAGCAGGACTGAAGTCCCAAAAAGCAAGGAAGAAGCTCTTAATTAAACACAAACAGAGAAGAACCAGATGCATAACCAAAGTGAGAAATGACCAAGACAAAAAATTGTGCTGTGGTTTCCTAATTTTTTTCTGGGGCTGTATACAGGCAAGTGAAACAAACTTCCCAGCAGTGCTACGCTTCTCTAAGCTCTCCAGTACCTGGCCGTCTCTGAACAACTATATCGGTAACCTTTAACTCCAGCTAATATTGCATTCCTGCAGATGCCTGAGGAAAGGCACTCTCATTTGGGTTTTCACATTCACAAGACAGCTAAAAGTAAAGCAATAAAACAAACTGCAGCAGAGACAATTGAATTCCTGGGTGATTTCTAGCCAGTGTGGCTTTTTTAAAATACATTTTTGAAATAAGTCTTAATTCAATACTTTTTGTAGAGGCATACAAAAATCATGCATCGCGCCCAACTACCTTTCAGGTAGCCACAAACCATTCCAGTACTGACTGGGTGACCCCATCCAGTTTGAAGTGTGTTGCCCCATTTTATGTAATTCTGCCTGAAATTGTACACTGTCTCTGTCAAGAACAGCGTCTGTTTGGCCCTGTCC
>JAODKN010000041.1:17480178-17495670 GCA_026774425.1 Petrocephalus zakoni
GCCATCCTGCCTGGTGCTATCTTAGTGTGGTCCCCAAGCTGGCCATCCTGCCTGGTGCTATCTTAGTGTGGTCCCCAAGCTGGCCATCCTGCCTGGTGCTATCTTAGTGTGGTCCCCATGCCGGCCATCCTGCCTGGTGCTATCTTAGTGTGGTCCCCAAGCCGGCCATCCTGCCTGGTGCTATCTTAGTGTGGTCCCCATGCCGGCCATCCTGCCTGGTGCTATCTTAGTGTGGTTCCCTGATAAGTGGTTGACCACCGCCCCGACTCCTCTTTTGTTGTGGGTTTGTGGCCAGCCTCAACTAGTTATATAAGATTTGTTATTTTTTTGTTTTCTTAGTTCATCGGGTGTTTGTGCATTTCAGTGAGTTCCTTGTTTTCTTTTGCTCAGGGTCACAGGTGGACTGGAGCCAATGGGCACAAGGCAAGGAAAAAGCCCAAGATGGGGCACCGACCCATCGCAAGTCACACTCACACAACAGTCATTCACACATGCATACCTAAGGGCAATTTAGTAACTCCAATTAGCTTTGCCTATTTTGGGTCAGTGGGGGGAAACCACTGGATGACACGGGGAGAACATGCAAACGCCACACACGGAAGTCCTAGAGCGCAGCACTAACCACTGTGCCACCATGCTGCCCTCATTTAAAAATTGAAAAGTATAAATTTTCTTATACTAGAATTCATATTTTAAATAAAATCAGCCACTATGACAGAAGTTGTGTCCAAGTAGGAGACTATATGTAGAAAAAAAAATTACTCAATAAATATTATCTTAGTCCACAGTAAACAATGCCAAAGGGAGCAACTCTGACAAGAAACAATATTGTTTTTCCAGTCATGAATACATCTACTGTATAATCCATCTGATTCTGCAGGTTATTCCTCAAATCAAATGTTAATCAATCTACAATAAAAAACAGAACTAGTCTTTTTGGTGCGCCCTTTGTTGACTGGGATAGACAATAGACCTCCCTGTACTGATAAGAGATAAAACAATGAATGAGTCCGTCATATATTTTTTGGTCTGTATTCTCAGAACCTTAGCACTGTGGTATGCCAAAGTATTGGTGTTTTCATTTATTTTTTTAAATGTCATCATATTATTATGCACTAGGGCATACAGCTATGATAAACGTTTGAAGTACTTTTATATTGCTCCTTTTTCAGTGGCCATTCTAAGTCTGGGCTTTCCAATATGAGAGATGCTGCCTGGTGATGCTTGTGACATGCTAATGGGGGCTTTTTCAAAATTGGCTTTCTGCTTTTTCCAAAATGACTGCCAGCCACTGAACCACCCACTTATGCACAGCATCTACTTTTTATCAATATATAAATGGGCCTGTAGTCCCGGTTGTATATCGAATCACATTTTCCAAGAGAAAGAGTCCTGCTACAGCAGGATGTGGATGTCCTCCAGATGTGTGCCATTGTATATGGTGAACAACAAATCGTCTTGTACAAGAACAGGGTTCCCCTGGCAGTTTAAAAGGCAGTCACCAAGTTAAATGTGAGCCCTTAGCTAACACGCTAGCATCTGTCCCAGGAATATGTCCTAAGTTAGAGAGTCTGACAGATATCAGTTGTAGACATGACATTTAGATTTTTTTTTATTTTAGAAACTACTCTACAGAATATTTTAGGTTTAATTTATTTTACTAAATAAAATGTGTTTGAAGAAAATATTCGAAATTTTCTTCAAGTACATCCACCCATTTTCAGTGGTCAAAATAACTACCAGTAGCAGTTATAAGGGTACTATTTCGTGAAACTCATGTAAATGTAAGGCAAAGTAGCACAGCAGATGTTCCTGGCCATTTGGTTAGTCACTGTTGCATAGGGATAAGACGGATGGCTAGCTGGTACAGTGCAATGTTTTTCTGGTGAATATGGGATCAACTCTTGCTGTTTAAAAAGTGCTTTATAAATAAATTTTGATTTGATTTGATGGTAACCAATCAGTTTGAGGGTCGCTGCCATCTGTAATAGAAAAGGATACCCCAAAACTGTTTGAGAGTTCCAGAATAGATAGATGCTGTAGTTGACGCACAAATTTAGTAGTTGCAAAGCATTATGCATGAAATCTTGGAAGCCACAGAATGCTTTAGCTGTGTGCCAGATTATTAATCACAGTCATTCTAGAATCTGCCCTATTGCTCTAAGTTTGGGTTTGTGAATGGCATGTATCCCTTATGGCAAAATGCTATACTCACCACAGTGATGTCAGTAACTCTCTGTGGGTAACAGGTCAAAAAGAAGTCTTTTCTACACAGTGAAATTAGTCAGTGCTTAACCCTGGCACACTTTCCAGCTCTACTTCTCATCTATTTACACATTTTTTCCCTGTAGTCATTAACTAATTCCTTGGTGGCGGTTGATTATCAGAGATTTGCAATGGATCAGATGTAATTCCCTGCTCGGCTTATCATTTACTTTCATTACATCCATGCTGCATCCCAGGAACGATTTCAAAGGCAGTTTCCCAAATGTCATGAGCTGCCAGTAGACAGCTGTACTGACCCACGGGTATCTATCAGCTTTACTGATGCTCCTGCTCTGTTGCGACAGAAGACTCGCAGATATGCAGTCCAGGCTGACCTTTGCTCAACAATATTCTGTCCAAGGGTGCTGGAGCTGGAAAGGGTGCGAGGGTTGCATTGTGCGAAACGGGAGCCCGTAATTCTTCCTCACCTTGATTTCGACCCCAGTCCCAAGCCAGCTGCTGTGGCAGCTAGGGTCCCTCTCCCTGCGGAGAAGCACACGGCAACCTGCCTGCATCGAGGTCACCTTGCTGTGTTCGTTTTACCGCCTCTGACTCTCGCTAATTTTTCAAATGTAGAATGCTATATGACGGAAGAGCCAACATAGTAAATCTTTCGTAGAGGTTACAAATCATAGCCTTCGATAATGAGAAATGCTGATCTGGCAGCAGTAAACAGAAGGCAACCTTTCCAAAATTCAGGCTGGTGAGATTTCTAGAGACCAATAACATTCTTCCCAAAAAAGAAAATTCCATGCAAATGAAGCACTGAAAAGTATCGGTGTACTAATATAGTTTTTGTATCATTTTATTTAAATGTATTACCAGATGTCAGATTAATAAATCCAAAAAAAATGCACAGACATATATGCACAACTTAAAAATACATGATGATGTTGCTTTGCTTGGGGGATTGGCCGACTGCAAGCCAAGATTCATTGTATACGTTGCTGGAATGGAATGGGATGGTAGTACATGCTTTCATTTTTGATTTTTTTTTTCCCGAAATAGCATATGACAGTACAGTACCGGGAGAAATGGCACAAAGAAGATATAGTCTATTGGAGTTATGTCACTGTACTGAAAAAGGCAGTAAAATGACAGGTTTGTGAAAAGTTAAACAATGAGAAAATAATAGAAGTAACAGTATAAAAGCTGCAGATGACAAAAGATGGCAGAGCATCAGTGGACCGGTGTGACCCCCTCCTTAACAGTGGGTTGGTGAAGATGCATCACGTATAAAGAAAGGGACAGCATGCAGGGGGTTGTTTCTGTGAAAAAGAACAACTCAACAGCAACAGAATTTTCAGCAGATACCTTCTCAGAGACTGTCTGTCAATTTCATTACTCATTGTTGCTGCTGCTTGTTGTTATTTTATCTTTATATTTTTATTTCTATCATTGTATTCTCTTTTGCTTGTTGTGTGTTTTTTGTGTGTTTTAGTGCATTAAGTGTAATTTGTGTGGTCCTTTATCTATACCCCCCATACATGTCTCCCCTAACCGTTCCCTGTTCCCCTGCTTATATCTGCTATCATCACTGATGCAGTACCCTTGCTAGTATATGCAACAGGAGGACAATACCACGCTCCTCCTAGGCAGCACGAATCTGCCCCATTAATACAGGCATCCGGGTTTCAAATTCCACTTGCCTTGGCTATTGGGGATAGAAACAAAATGATTCACCACCAATCTGGAAAGTAATTAATGAATGAGACGGACGTGGCCAGAAAAAGGGGTCTCCGTGATTCTAACAGAGTCTGGGCAGATTCAGGCTCCATGAAAGTATCTCATTTTGTGCTCCTCTCATCCTTGAAACGGTTCAACTTTAACCCGTTTGCGGCGCCCTTGGGCACACTTCCTATGAGCTGCACTGGAACACTGACTGGCATGATAACATCATGGGCATTTGGAGGGAAAGATAGCACAACCCTGAACCATCTATGGAAGACGGTTCTCCATCCATCAGGCTTTCATATATATGGCATATTTTTCTACTTACAGGAACGAATGCAACACCTTCACAATAATCAGAGAGATGGATATTCTATCATAGTAAAATATTCTATTTATACTCAGCAGCACTGTGATCATTCCTAAATTTAAACAGTACTACTACTGTTAATAATAATAATAATAATAATAATAATAATAATCATCATAATAATCATAATAAACTACAACTTCTGCAGCTGAAAAGCATATACTATATCTGACTTTACGATCACACTGGTGTACCAGTCTCAGGTTAAGTCTGAAGATAAAAAGGTTGCATTTGTATGCTGAAAAAGGCCAGGAAACAGCTTGTTTCTGAACTGGTAAGACGTGTGCAGCACTGGTCTAATGCCTCCCTGCAATCTTTCCTGATAATAAGGGAGGGAATGACGTCTCTTCTTGGAAATCTAATTTAATCAGCCGGTGTCTAAATAATGCAGACAGAGGGCCCTTGGGGAGAATTCAGAAAACTGTTTACTCTTCACCATCAGATGTTTGTTTAGCCAAGGAAAAGCTAAGCATGGAGACAAACAGGAAAGCTGAATAAGTACGATAAAGTACTGTTTGTGTTATGGCCGATTACACCAGCTTTTAAAGGCTTTATGCTAACTGAAGTACCTGTTTTATACTATTCCGGTAGTTTGTTTCTATGAATCAGGTGAGAATTAAGAGTGACAGGGAAGAAAACTTTTATCAGATAGAAGTCTCCTAATGTAAAACAGCACCTTACACACTGTTATAAGAAACTCATTCTGTAATCCATATGTATTCACATATGAATAAAACAAATATGAAAATGTTTGTTATAATCAATTGAATTTAGAAGTGTGACATATTTTGTGACCACATTGTGACATAGTGTAATCTTGTGTGAATTTGAAACTCATTTTATCTGTAATTTCGTCTTATCATCCACAAAAATAAACCAAGCAATTTTCCATTGTGCTCTTTGGAAAGTGGCATTATTTTCTTTTTTTCAAAATAGTGATACTTTTTTAAAATCTTGGAAGAACAGTTAGTGGGAAAATGTTAGCTAACATTTTAACGGCAATATTCACTTAGCCAATTTAAAAGAAATGTCATTATTACAGCGGCTTTCAGTGAGCTGTTTTGTTCTCTCGGAAGTACAGAAGACGGAAAAAATGCTGCTTCCCAACGGGGCCCTGTCCACCTTTAAATAGGGTTATTAATCCTATGGCAGAATGTGAAAATGTACTTAAAACATCCATCCATCCATCCCTTTTCTATGCCCATTTCTCCTGTGCAGGGTCTCCAGTATCCGGAGCCTATCCTAGGAGCGACAGGCACTAGGCAGGGATTAACACAGGGCAAGGCGCCAACCCATCGCAGGGCACAATGACATATAATATTTGTTTTGCCATTAACTTACTGTATGTAACACTTTGAACATCACAGTTCTCAAACCAGCTAAAGAGATCACCATGCAGGAATATTCTGTAGATCATTTCAAATGATCCTCGCAGTCCACAAAGTCTTACCTACATGTACTAACGTGTTTTGTATTCCTAGGAGATACCACATATGTTAATAAACGTATGTTTTGCTGATAAATTTTGGTATTCAGACAATAGCTATTAATTGGTAACCTATCTATGATTTATAAGATATCCCACCAAGAAAAGCACAGCAGTACTGCTCGTGTATCACAAAGGTGCTGTCTCATAGCTTTGTTTAAGCATTAATTGAGCAACTGCCAAAAAATTATTGTTTCTAAGAATTCAATACCAAAATAACAGACTGAGGAACCTCTATGAAACTTGAAGAGAATGACTTAATCAAACTTAACAATTTCATATTAAAGGACTTGAGGGCCATCTGTACTTATTTAAATTGTGGGAGAATTTGCAAATCATATGTATCATATGCAAATTTAAAGCATACTGACCATTTTGCTAGATTAAAATAGTAATGAACTCAAACAAAGACATACATTACCAACAGCAACACATATTTTTTGTCAGTTGGGTTTTCCAACATTCTTTAGGAAAAGTATCTTTTATTATTACCTCGATCAGAAGTTAACACTTTTTAAGGATCCTTTTTAAGGATCTGAGCGATGCTGACAAAGGCCAAAGTGTGTTAGCTAGGCGACTGGGTCAGAGCATCTCCAAAGCGGCAGGTTTTGTGGGATGTTCCCGTTATGCATTGGTCAGTATCTACCTAAAGTGGTCCAAGGAAGGCCAAGGTAAACTGGAAACTGGGTCATGGGCTCATGTATGTGTGGAGAGCGAAGGCTAGCCTGTCTGGTCTGATCCCAATGGAGAGATACTTTAGCACAAATTGATGATAAAGTTAAGACCTAGCCATGATCAAAATTTGTCAGAACACACAGTGCATTGCAGCTTGTATGGAGCTGTGTAGCCGTAGACTGGGTGCCCATGGTGACCCCTGTCTACTGCAGAAAGCGCCTACAATGTGCATGTGACTGTGAGAATTGGACCATGGAGCAATAGAAGAAGGTGACCTGGTCGGATGGGGAACATTTTCTGTTACTGTGTGCATGGGCGTCATTTACCTCGGGAAGAGATGGCACCAAATGCATTGTGGGAAAAAGCCTGGGGGAGGCAATGTGATGCTCGGGGGAATGTTCTCCTGGGGTGCTCTGGGTCCTGGCATTCGTATAGATGTTAATTTGACATGTACAAGCTACCTAATCATTGTTGAGGACTTCAGCCCTACATGCCAATGGTATTTCTCAATGGTAGCAGCCACTTTAGGCAGGATAATGTGCCGTGCTGCACCACAAAAAATGTTCAGGAACGGATTGAGGAAGATGAAAAGGAGTTCAAGGTGTTAACATGGCCCCCAATTTCCCAGTACTCAAGCCGGGCTGGACAAGGAAGCCTGATCCATAGAGGCCCCACCTCGCAACTTATAGGACTTACAGGATCTGCTGCTAATGTCTTGGTGCCATACGGCAGGACACCTTCAGAGGTCAGCACAAGGGGGACATACACAGTGGCACAGATGGCGGGGGGGGCCGCGGGGGGCTTCTTTGTCCAGCTCGGCTTGAGACCTGGGAAATGACAGTTACATAGGGACCCTGACCATGACTGGATACGCTTAAAAAGCGGAGATCTTTCACTTACTGTCCAGTTTCTCCCACTTGAAAAATCTCTCCTGTGCCCCTGGACCTACACTATATTAGGCAGGTGGTTTTAATGTTATGGGTGATTTTGCAATTCCATAAATGAAATGGCCATGCTATAGTCATGCTATAGTAAAATGCAGATTTGCAAGTACCATAGACAGAATACTAGCTACCTAAATATTTGTATACTTATTTTTCTGTTTATCAATGATTTATTACGCGTTTATTACAAAAAAATATTTACCTCACTAAGATGTTACCTTTTATGAAATTGTTTTTCTTCTGGTGAGCTGCAGACTGTAGTTAAAAAATATATGTTTAGAGAATTTTTGTGCAATTTTGGCATATTGTACCACCAGCAACCTCTCACAGTTGGCAAGTTTTATGGATTATATGTACTGTATATTATATGTTCAATATTTTTAAAGTCTGGCTTGTGATTTAATGACCAAGGGAAAATGACCAAGGGTTCTGAGATTAAACCAGTTGAGAACCACTGTTTTAGAATGACTAAAACATGAATCAGACTAATCAAATAACAGTTGCTTACAAACATCAAACTACATCAAAGTACAGCAATACTTACCTATAAATTTTATATCTGGTTGTAAATCCTTGACGGTATCTTTCCACAAAGGAGAGGTAACTCCGAGAGTGGTGGAAAGGCCCGCGGTCAGAGATGAGCCAATCAAATTGCTTTGAGACATGTTGCTCGGCAACAGATGGATCCTGACGGGAGCACTGAACTGTTATATGGTCCCATATAAACAGGAAGCAGATAAACTCAATAAACCTCCAGTTCATGCTTTTCTTTCAGCCACTCTCTGCTCATTCTTGCTCCATTCTGTGGAGACCTGTCAAGGGACAGAGAGAGATATCAACCATTAAAAAGAGTCTCAGAACTTTACAGAATGCCTTATATCACCCTTCTGTATACTTACAGGCATAGACACTCATTTGTTTTTTAATTTTTGAAGAAATGTGTAGTTTTAAATTACTTTCAAATGTAAAAAAAACAAGGCAACTGAAAGTATTACTGCATGGTACAACTAATGCATGATTATTCATGAATCCATTAATCTATGCAGCTTCCAAACACTTGTCCTAGTCACAAGTAGGGGGGGGGGGGGGTGCTAGAGACTGTCCCCGACAGAAGCGGGTACAGGGCTGCAGTGCGAGTCTACTAAAACTTTTCAAAATATTTTATTCGCATCATTTTATTCACCTCATCCAGGTTCATCTGACAGTAAATTCTTAATCAAAACTAACTGTTCTTACTTGACATTAATCAACATTGTATGAAGAAATGCTTTCTGTCTAGAGGTTCTCCAAGAGAAGACTAGACGAATTTTAAGTGCAATGAGGCGAGCTGCTCAGTGACCTGAAGGATATTTATACTGAATATAAGCAGTTAGGAATGCATTCAACACAATTACAAAACTAATCTATTAAATAGTCCTTGTACAGTGTATCAGTTCACTTCATTTATAAAATGTGTAAAAATATCATATATGAATATTTAGAAAATAATAAAATGATTGTAACGTTGTATTTATAAAATGCTTCTGCTGCAGTTTATTTGGCAGACACTTATACACTGATCAAAGCAAAACACATTTTGAGAAAGCAGGTTCAGACACTTTCTGGAGTGACTCGGGTTTGCGGCCTTACTCAGGGGCGTGACGGTGAAATCACCCTGCCAACTATGGCATCTGAACTGACCACCGTCCAATCACAGCCACAGTCCCAACCAACTGAGCCACACACCACCCAATCATGGTTATGCATTTATCAGAGGTCACACCAAACAATTTCAAGGAGAATTTTTAAAAATGGTTTTTGAGTGATTTGTTTTATTTCTTATCTTTATTGCATCACGTGTCCTGGTGAATTATGTTGGACCTTGGATCTGCATTATGCCGTGCAACTTTGACCAGTTATTAACTATGAAACTTTGAGCAGTTATTACATTTCTCTGGCATTATTTCACAAGCTTAACACACTTAGAGCAGCTATAACACGGGGCTAAAACCTGTTTGTCACATGTCCTGAAGATTTCCACTGCAGCAGCAGCTTTCACATAACATTTGTGTTAGAGTGGTATGTTTTGGTCCTCTGGGACCAGCCTGCTGCTTCCAACACTCACATAGCTCTCTTTTCACCGATATGGGTTAGGACTTGTGTCTAGAAGGTCACCAGTTTGAATCGAGTGGCCAGCAGAGTAATCATGTCACATTTGCGTCATACACTAAAGCTCTTAACCTCAGAAAACTGTGATGGATAAATGGATGACTCTGTGTTCTGACCCCAGAGGTCACTCTCACCTATATATTAGTGCCTCATAGGAGAGCAAAATGGAATATGTGAAGTGCTTCTGAAATGGCAAATAAAAGTACTATTATATAAACATCTGAGCTGGTCAGTAGTAACTATGATGTAAAGGCATGAATTCTGACTCCGTATGACAAACTGAATTAAGGTGATCATAGTCTGTTTACAGCCAACCCAGGACAATGAACTAATGGCCCACTACTGCAATCACCTGAAGAGGCCTAAGTTTATTTGTTCTGCAAGAGCTGCCTTCAGAAAGCACAGCTCAGCATCCCAGAACAATAATGAAATTCAGGGCTTGTCCTGAACCAATCAGACCAATGCCCACAATCAATGGGCAATTTAAAATACATTGTAATACATTAATGTGCTGAGTTATTGTTCCAATTTACCTGTACCTGATTTATCGTTGTCTACCATTTTCTGAAATGAGCCGGTGGACTGCAGCAAGAATCAATACCGAACCGCGGGTACAGGATCAATACAGAACCACATGAAACCTGCTTTCAAATGTCACATGCAAAATCGTAATGTGCATGATTCTGCTGACTGAATGCGAGCTGCGGGAGTGTTAACACGTCACAGTCCTTTAGCAACCCCTGAGAAAGGTCAACAAGGCAGGTCACTAGAATAACTGTAGTAAATATAACAAGCCAAAAGGAATCAGAACATCATTCTCGAGGGCTGATGTGTTTTCACTTTGTTGGAGAAATGATTCTCTTGGATTAGGAGCGTAAGTAAAGGGACATATATGTAGTAATAAGAAGGACAGAGAGAGAACTACAGTATATATTACAAAAAATTCTTCATTTTAACTAAGCTATTTTCCTGTCAAGTACTTTGTATCTCTTGACTTGAACGGCCTGTTCATTTTGAGTCCAGTAATATAGTTGCAAAAGTATATACTCCAGTTGTACTAAATTGTCTCCGATGAATTTAGCAAACGTAAATTAAACTGTCTGGCGGCTTTAACCAGACGTGCAAGATGGAAAATAACTGTCAAGTGCGGACATGATGAACTATTGTCACCTGCTCTGACTGTCGGAGCAAATTGTCTGCTTAGCCAGTGACCAACAAGCTGAGAGAAAGCGAAGGGACATGCGGAAAGCTGCTAGACGCAATCAGCAGACCTGAAAAGGTTCTGCAAAAAGCCCGGTCCATTCCAAAGACTGCTATCCATGCTTACTAGGCATTCAGCTGCTTACTGGGGGATACAGCGATATGGCCTAACACCATTGTTTCTAATTACTATGCTATTTACTAATCATAAATTAGGGATATAGCAGCCAATCTATACATATACATGAACACTACCCGCTAAAATTAGATAACAGACATGCAAATATATAATATATAAAACAAATACACATATATACACTGCTTAGAGAATTATGTAACTATGTAAGCTATCTTTAGGGTTGTAATCTTTAGGGTTGTAATCTGAAAAACAAATGATTTTCATTAGGTGTGCCAAAACTTCTGACTGGTATCTTCGGTGTGTATGTGTGTGTGTGTGGTGTGTGTGTATGTGACACATACACACCGTATATATGCGTATTTGTATGAACGCATTTAAAAAATTGCAAAACTCAAGTGAACATGACTCCCTTTCACACAGTCAGCCATTCTGCTCATTCTCGACTGTGGTGTCAAAATAAGATTGATTTGAAAGCTGGGTCATTAAGTAAATTATTTGCAATCGTTTTGTCAAAATCACAAAAAAATCCATTAATGGGAGCTGCAAAATGCAGAAAAAAACACTGGTATTAATGTATGTGAGCTTGTTTTTTTTCACTGATGGTAGTGAAATATATAGTGACACATATACATCAGCAAGTCCATTTTACTGCTTTATTATATAAAGAAAATCCATGAAGTGACAGAAAACACTTTATAAATGGTTTACAGCACTGAAGCATCAGCAACCAGTAACATGGAATTTTTTGCAGCATGAGCCGCAGTCGGCAAACCAAACACCATCTTCCCTTTCTGCAACGGACCTCTTTTGAATGGTAGTGAAAGCCACAAACTGAACTAACCTGCTACCAATGCGAGAGCGGTTATTGCAAACATTATGCCACTGGGTCAGAGGTCCAAAACTGCAGCACTGCAGCACGGTGTTTCATAAGCCACAGATCATCTAACCAGATTAAACATGAAGTGAAAATGTGAACTTGAGATGCCGTCGCCTAAATTCACACGTCAAACGCAATGTGCATAAAAGCATATATCAGAATGCCTAAATTGCTGAAGGGATGTATATCACACATATAAGAATGAACAAAAAATAATAAATACTCTCATCAGATACTTCCCAGTAGTGTTGGCATATAAACCGACACAGAATGTAGAGAATACAAGCAGACAGACTTAAAGTTAGCAACTAATGACCCTCATTCGGGAACAACCAAAAGCTGCATTACAGTATGAACATGTATGAACACTGCCTGATGTATCCTTACGAGTGAAACAAATCTGCCGTTTTAACAAATAGTAATTGTCTGGAAGGGGCTCTTTCAACCTGAATGGGCTCCTTTATACCCTATAATGAGTGACTAATATTATTTTAGTGAAAGTGTCAAATAGCTATGCAATCTGAAGTCATAGGTAGGTTATGTCCGTATCTGGTCACATTCCACCCTATTTAGGGTCACAGCTGCTGATACTTTCTAAGCAGCAGACCCTTCTCACAAGAGCTATATCTGTACGCATGGCTTTCTTCAGAGCTGAGTAACCCACTGTAACAAGAAGATCACCTTCAGCCAGGACAGGTAAACCTGTGTAGTCAGCAAACCTAAGCCATAGTGCTGTGAGGTCGCTTCTATATACTGCTGCAGAGGAGAGAGATCAATCCCCATCCTCAGTTCCGTGTTCTGGGAGACTGGAAAGCTGGTCTGCTATGCAAGACCTGAGACTAAGGGCAGTAACACAATATCATAAGGTAATATAAGCTCTGAAAAAACACCAGCAACAGCTTACAACTGTAAACATGTGTTAGCACTTGAGTCCTATCGAACTCATTACTTCTGGACATTAGATCAGCTACATCAGTCATGCTTTGTAAAACCAGATTGAAAACCCATTTGTTTTTACTTGCCTATAAATAATTTGTTTTTACTGTGTCCCTTTTATGCATTTGTATATATATTTTACTGTATTTAATTATTTTATTGTCCTTATGAATTATCAACCCTTGTACAGCACTTTGGCCAGCCTCAGTTGTTTCAGGATGTGCTTTATAAATAAAACTTACTCACTATCAATAAAGGAAACAACCTGAAATGTGAACTTTCAGCCTTCAGCACTAGAAATATCACCATAAGTCTAGTTCTAAATAACTTGTGCAAAATGTACTGCCGCCAATTCTGCAAGCCCATGCAGGTACAGCGCGCTCTGCATATTTGGAGACAGATCCCTCTGCACACTAACAAAAATGCAGGTGTCATGTCCTGCAACCATGCAATTATTGCATAATCATTAAGAGTCACAGTCAAAGCCTAAATACTATAATGAGCAGTCACACACACCACCTACTACCACTGACATGATGAGCAGTCATGGGCTTTAATTTAGTAAGCTCTATACCAAACATGCATCGGATAAATAGACCACCTTTGGAGAAGGGTCAGAGAATTGGCTTGCAATCAGGTGTGGTGCTCCAAAATTAGGGGAAAGTATGTATGTGGTGCATATTTTATAAACAATGTCATGTACAGTACCCTGACTATAATGGGATGGGTTTGGTGGGCGGTTGTCCTGGCTGGACTTCCACAGCTCTGCTGAGCCTTTTTAGTGCAGTGATGTAAAATGTTACCTGCACAATAAATCTGCTGGGAGACTCAGGGAAAGAGAACTGATGTGCTTATTTATACTCTAATAGTCCCCAAATCCAATTTTACTGACCAAGGAAATTTGTTATCCTGACTAAGCTACAGAATTCTGAATTTCATACTTTCTGGACCGATATACCTCCAGCATAAAAAGCTAAGAAATGAAAATCCCTGGTTATAGCAATACACATTTGGATATAACCTGAATGCATACATAATCCAAGGGAGGAAGTTTCATTCATTCTGAAGATAAATAGCTCCCTCCGTCATATGAGTGCCCGTAGAGAACAGCACGTCAATTACACCCCAGAAGGGCACAAAGCCGAAAGCCGCTGTTACATTATGACTTTTTGCCTTTCTCCTGCTCTTGACTTTAAGACTGCATACTAGCAATGCTGTAAGCGGACACAGTGCTGGATCCCTCACTTCCTTAAATAGCACAAAATAAATCATTCTGCCAACTCAGAATCTGTACATATTTGCTGACTGAAGTTCAAATCTGCTGACGAAAGTTCCACCCCATTCTCTGCCCACAAGGGCTATCTGTATCAGATGTCGTGATCAGTGCTATTCATTTGACAGATTTAAACTGAAATAAAAAATAATAATAAAATAAATAAAATACATTGGTCACAGCAATTGAAAGAAAAATGGATATGAAAATACCAAGTTGCTCTGCTACAGTACGCTGCTCTATCACCTAAAATGCATAACCTTAATCTGTTAATATGCCATTAAGGATATTACTATATACTTATTGGCTGGGAAAAATGGAGAGCATGTAAGAGTAAAAATAATCCCAACAGCTGTTTACGGGCAGCTTATACTCAAAAAAATGGTACAGAGCATGAAAAATTCAGAAGGCAGTGAAAGAGCACATTGGTCTTCTAAAACCTTAATATTATTACTATAAATATATCCCTTACACAGTGAGCCTGTGAAATGTGGCCGAGGTGCCAGGGCCGATGTAATATGTATTATATGAAAAGCTGTATGAGAATCACAGGAAAGGCTGCTAGTGCTTACTTCTGTTTCAGTGAGCTATGATCACTTCATGCATCCAATGAGAACCACAGCAGCAGCATGGAAGTGTGTTCACCAGGCTGTCAATAACAGGACAATGGATGCACTCTCACTACCACGGTTTTAAAAGCAGCTAAATATATCCCCCTGTACTTTGGATATGCCAGAGAAAGGAAAGTCTGGATTTGAGACGCATGCATATCCAGAACACGTCTTGATAAACACGCTGCCTGTGGGTCCTCATCACTTACCAAGGCCGACCTGAGCCTACGCTCATGTTCGCAGCTGGGCTCAGTGGTCACGTCACTGCTAACAAGGGACAGGAAACAGCTGCTCATTTCCGAGCTTCCTGGCAGCGCACATGAAGGCTGGCTGAGCCCCTACCCACTTTCCCAGCTTCATACAGTGAATTCAAACAGTCCACCCCCCCCCCCCAAAGGTTTTACTGAAGTTAGCAGCCTAGTTTTGCTCAGAATCCTTGTGGTAGTTTAGAAAGAGCAAGAGAACAACAGCGCGGGACGTAGCAGCCTTGTTAGCGTGTGATGTCCATATGCCATATAAAACAATGATGATGATGTCTGTGTGTCATGTTTCTGCATTTCACTGTATCCAGAGCTCTCTCTCCTTCAAGGGGAAGACACCGGACCCTATTTATTTGTTTACTTTGATAAAGTTAAAATAATTTAATAAAACTGTCATTTCAATTTTGATTTGCAAATGCAATATTAATTTCAGGTCAAAGTCCTTCTTAAAATGTAAAATGTATTGAAAGTAAATGGTTTTGTTTCAGACCAATTATTAGAAGTAGGGAAGATTACGATGGCAGCTGGAAGGAGCATCAGGGGCCAGTAATCAAGAGAGGGAGAGACCCAGACCGCGTACTGCTCCAAAAGCACTCCGCCTTCAGTATACAGGACAGAGAGACACCCAGACCGCGTA
>JAODKN010000041.1:17495770-17511201 GCA_026774425.1 Petrocephalus zakoni
GCTCCAAAAGCACTCCGCCTTCAGTATACAGGACAGAGAGACACCCAGACCGCGTACTGCTCCAAAAGCACTCCGCCCTCAGTGTACAGGACAGAGAGACACCCAGACCGCGTACTGCTCCAAAAGCACTCCGCCTTCAGTATACAGGACAGAGAGACCCCCAGACCGTGTACTGCTCCAAAAGCACTCCGCCTTCAGTGTACAGGACAGAGAGACACCCAGACCGCGTACTGCTCCAAAAGCACTCCGCCTTCAGTATACAGAAGGTTACAATGTTTTATATTATACTGCATTTCTAAAACAGAACAAACATTCTTTAAAATCTATTTATAATTTTTAATAATAAATGGTTTTCCCCCAGGCATTCAAGATATTAAAAAAGGAGGTTATGAAAGTTTGTCAATTTCCTAGGCTTGAAAAAGCTGAAGACTGAGTCTTTAACAGGCTAGGCTACTTTCTCATTTCATTTTTAAATCATAGACCTTATTGATTCTAATTATAAATTGAATGTCTTGCACAAATGAATGAATATTAATTATTGATACTTTGGAACAAAGCAGTACTGTTTATTTGTTGTTTCAGTAATTTGTGATTCTCATTTCCGGAACTTGAAGTTAAATATTTCCTTCTAATTTGGTCAGTTGACTGGTACAGAATTTCTTTCACATCAACTTTTTTTCCTGCCTGAAACACCTGTATGGGGGTTCCATCTTTGACTGTTTTTGTGCATCCGTTTAGGAATACCCGATTTTCATTACCCCGTTAATTTAGTCAATAGAATCTGGGGATTGACTTCACAAACACACACATTTTGTTAGTCTAATTTACATTTACAGTCATATGTATTGATTTTTCTTACCAATACTAGCTTTCCACAGACTTGTTATTCTCTCTGTGTTTACAAAATTTTCTCTGTTGCAATTAGTAGAAATGCATCTACAGAAACAAGCTTGAAAATATAATATAATATAATATAATATAATTATTGTAGTTGGAACTAATGATCGTAGAATATAGCTTGACCAAATATTTTTCTAAGTCATATTACTACCAGAGTCATATGTGTTGACATATAATAATAATAATAGTATTATTAGTATTATTATTATTATTATTATTTGAGTTATGACTCATGATTAAATATAACTCAGTTCTATTTATCTATTATAGTGAATGAGTATATTCACCTGCAACAAATTACAGATCATCACCGAAAGGGAATATCCAGATGTTTCTTTACCAATGACTTGTTTGAACAGAACACCTCAATTTCTTAGTTGAAAGCTACTTAGGAAATCCTCAGGGGTAAAAACGCTTTTATATATCATCCTCAAATCTCCCAACCCTTCACCTGTTCCCCATCACGGTTAGCAGAAAAAAATAGTAACAGGTAACACCTCTGTAATTTCCCACCTCAGCCACCTCGCTTCCACAATCATGTAGTGACAAGATTAAATAAAGGCTGCTTTTTCGCAGTACCACAGGGGTGGCAAAAAGAAAGGGTGCCTGGTAATTACTGTTAAATCCACCACTCAAGGCACATCTTTTCCTTTAAGGATCTTATTGTAAGACTCAACAGGTAAAGGCAGCCTCATATAACACCCTCAGCTTTGAGAGCTTATAGCTGTGCACTTATCGAGCGAGCTATACGACTATAGCTCAGAGCTGTGAGGGATCGTCTGCATGTCTGTTTGAATGTAATTTGATTGTGTGAGTGATCATTCACGGTATTAACACACAGACTGTGTTTAGAAGCAAGAAGCCTGCAGGATATAACTGTACAAGAGAATTTAGCCTAGTGCAGTGGGAAGGGAGTGGCAGCAAGTCAATAAGGTAATGTTGCCCGGTTATATGACTTCACTCATAATTAATTTATCTTTCTCTGTTATTTTTTTGTTTGTTTTGTTTGTTCTTTTGTTTGTTTTGTTTGCTATTTGTTTGTTTGTTACTTTTCCCAGGGATTACTCTGGACAGCATACAATGCACTTTGCTTTCATACAGTACTGAGGTTGGTTTCCTATCCTCGTCTTTGCCTTTTGCCACTTACATTTCCTTCAGTTCCGGACCTTTGCTGACTGGGTAATATTTGGGATATTGATTTTGTTTTTGGCCACCAAAATGCTACACATTAATGACGACATTATTGTACATATGTAATGCATCCTGAGAGAGTAATACAACTGCTAGAACCATATGCCGCCACAGATTTTACATTAAGTTGTTTTGTATTAACTCCATTAGATTCATCAAATTATTGATAAAAAAATAATATAAATAGGTATGTAGAGTATGTAGGGAAAAAAATACTGTATGTACGTTAGGTTAGATACCTATTGCTCTTGAAATAAAAAGCTGGCTTAGGCTACATATTCAAAGCTGACTTCTTTGCCACTGGTATGTAGAGAGTGTAATATGTTTTATGCACGAAATTCATTTTATAAACTACATAAATTCATTTTGTGGACGAATTGCATTTTGTGAATGACAGAAAGTAATTTTGTTCATGAAATGTATGTCATGAATGATACACAGTCATCTTCAAATGACCAGAAGGTAGAGTGCCAGGTTTGACTTTGCAAAGCTGGGTAATTGTAATTGTGTTTAACCTGAATTTAATTTTGTAATAAAAATACAAGTAGCGCAGCAGTCATACTTTTACTGTATTTATATGTATAATAATAATATAATAATAATTAAAATAATGCCCCAATAACTTCCCTAGCAGTCCAGATTTGACACATGAAATGGCAAATCTGAATGGGCTTATACAAGGAGTAGCAGATACTGTATAACAGTATTTTGGTATTTTTATAGGATACAAATCCTGGTAGAATTGCTAGTTTTGCAGACATTTTTCATTGGCTAGGGTTAAATTTTACTTTTTAAATACAAAATAATGCCACGAATCCGTAAATACAACAGTAGACGTACGACTACAGGGCTATTTGTATTTTTATTATAAAATTAAATTTAAGTTAAATGTAACTGCAAAATCAAACATGTAGTTCATAAAATGCATTTTGTGCATGAAATGGCTTTCTTCTGTCCACAAAATGCTTGGTGCACAAAATAAAACATTGCTTTTGATTTCTGTGCACAAAAGAAAGTGAAGTACAAAATGCATCAAGCCATTATTTGATTTTGTCATTAAATAATGCTTTTTGTGGCACAGAATGTATTTTGTTGATGAAAATTAGCACTTCACACTTGGCGCCACATGTTTGAATTCGCTGAGCCCTTCAGAATGCTCCATTCTTACACAAAGCTGTCTGCATGGCTGGGTGCTTGATTTTGTAGACCTGTGGCAATGGGTTTGAACGAAACACCTGAATTCAGTGATTAAGAGGAGAGTCCCAATACTTTTGTTCATATAGTGTCCTATCCTTGCTTAGAACTAGCAATGGGAGATACCAGTGATTTTCCATTCCTGATTCCAGTTTGAACCAAGGTTGATGATGCCTGATAGCAAAGCTCAGTGCTGGCCCTGCCAGGCCTGGCGGTCTTGCTGAACGGGGGATCGATTGTTCCATTTCCTTAGTGTCGTTGCCCCTTCCCCTTTCTCCCCCCATGTCCTCCCAGGGACGCTTTAATGCACAGCCTCATTTAAGCTGAAGCCCAGAGGCCTCCACTTAAAGGGATCTCAATAAGGGCCCCCAGGCTGACAGCTGTTTACCATTGCCATATCCAGCCACACCACCCCCCCCCCCCCAATTCAACGACTATCAAAATTGTAGGGCAGGGTTTGACCATGTGCCTCTGCCTAATCATATAAATATTTCAATTACTAGGTAAGAATCGATATCACTAAATAATACTTTTATTATTGGAATTACCCAAAGAATTGATTCTCAAAATGATAGCATTCAGATCAACAGAATCAATACTGTTGATGAATGTCAATGAATCAATACTGTCTATGAATGTCAATGAATCAATACTGTCGATGAATACATACCTACACCAGCTATTTATATACGTATGGAGAAAGTTTTCCAGATATCCTCTAGTGATCTTTTTATGCTTTATTGTGCGGATTTAAGAATCTCCTGGTTTGTTGTGCTTAGACAGCTCATTTACTTGGTGTAAATACACGTTTACTTAGATGCATATTTGCTTTGTGTTGTTCACATCGCACTTACTCATTCTCCCATGCGTGAATTTTAAATGTTTTCTGTGTTGGATTTTTTTTCGTGCACTTAGTTTTTTAGCTATACTAAAACAAGTCAGCTAGCGATTTCAGCAACCTACTTAATTGGCATTTGGCAGGTAATGTTGCTCTCTCTCTTCCACACAAAAAGGTAGGTCCACATAGACCACTATAATCTATTAATAGTTGTGTTAAGTTTCAAGACAAACCTCCAAAAAGGAAATTTAGTTCACATCCTACTTGACATATATTTTAGGATATTGGAAAATCCCATGTATAAAACCACCCTCTCCAATTATACAGAAAATCATCTTATATGGGTACTACTTAGATTCTCTGATTATAGCCCCTATATAGCCCAAATATACACTTACAGCACAGTCTAACAGCTTCATAATTTCCTTTGTCTAAGACTTTTGCACAGTACTGTATACAGATGGTTTAATACTGTGTTGCAAAGACTCATAACAATGATTTGCACAGGTCTATTTATAAATGTTCCTTTGTAGAGCAGTAGTTTTCAATAAAGATTGTGTACAGTACTAGGGTATGAAATACATAAGTCTAATCATTCATTCCAGTTTCAGCACAGCTGTCTTCTTTCACCAGTCTCAAACAAAGAGTTTCCTCTTCGCAGCCAATATTATGAACTTTAGTATCAAACAAATAAAATCTGTGAAGTTAAAATGTGATGTGGTTCAGCACAGCCATATCCAAGGAACTGACTATTTCAGCTGTTTGTAATTTATTGAACATTTTTAAGTGCTGTATGTAAAATACATTTAATGCATTGCCGGTGTTTTTACGGGACAGTTCCTTTTTTGGCACTGCCGCATAGCTACAGTAAGTAGCTAATCTTTTTACTTCAGCCTAGTCTTATGACTCTGAAAACACCACCTCAGTACAGCATCTTATTGTAATGGGCAAACAAAAAGCAGTGCCTTTGGTTTCCACAGTGAATGAAGCGCGATCTCAGGGTTTATACACATGATTAATGGTATGCTACGGTTATGGTTATTTTTACTGGCAACATAAATAAAGTGGTTATATAAATGAAATAATCATAAAAAGATGATATGGTGGCAGAAAATAAGCTAATATTTCAGTGAAAAAACTGCTGAATTGTCTTCACTAATGTGCTGTTCCAGTCACCAAACTCCCAATGATGCAAGTCTGACAGATTACTGCTGCAGATTACTCACTATTATATGAATGCATTTCCTACAGCAGACTAGGATGTCACTAATAAAAATACTATGGCTCTCTCGTGTACAGGACTTATGGGTGGGACACTAACTTAGGTGGGCCAACTTTCACAAGCATAATGACACCAGGAGGACCAAAGAGCCAGCGCTGCAATCAAACAGAGAGCAGCATTGTTTAGGCCTGGAACTACATGGTGGCTCACTTAGCAGTGTGACCAGTGAGTTGGAGGCTCGGATGATGTCTCTCCTATGTGTGTATGTGAACTTAACAAGTGCTCCATGTGTCATCTGGATACTCTAATATCTTCTTGCCATCCAAAACATGCAGTTTTGTGTCATTGGTGTTTATGCCCTGGGATGAAAATGTATCCCATCTGGAGTGTACCCTAGGATTCTGCCATATGGTTCTTGAGATTGGCTTCAGATTTGTAGGATAAATTGCAAGAAGATAGATGGATGATTAGGCCAGACTACTAGGTGGGAACGAAAGTCCATATTGAGTTGTAAACTGCATTTTTTCAAGAATTAAAAAGGGTAATTACTGTGTCATGTATGATAAACAGAAAAACCCTTGTTATTCATAGGCAAACAAAACAGTGGAGCAGGATGATAATCTCTGTGGTGGATGAAAGTTATTTCAGATGAGTTAATTACATTTCATGAATGTCTGGTTTCCTATCCAGTTGAATGGCGAATTATATAAGGCATGATTAGTAGTTGTGAATTTCTGCTCACGTGTGATGAATTAATAATCGGTTACCGTAACAACTCTGCACTGTATCATACTAAGAAGCACAAGAGATTTCAGCGAAATACTGTACATCATCAAGGCTTTTATGGATACATCATTTCAAATGTGTCATTTTACTATCACAAACTCTATATTAGGACAAGCTGTAAAAGTTTATGGCATCTCATCAGTGAATATGTTAAATCATATCCAAATTATTATGGACAATTTAGAGATGCCAGTTCACCGGACTGCATTTCTCCGCACTGAGGTAAGAAACTTGCAAACTTTGCACACACAGGGCAAAGGTGGGACTCAAACTCCCAATACCACAGAGGGAACAGAGCTAGGCCCTGATTCGGGAAGCCAGATTTCTTGCTTAGCTGCATAACTTGTTGGAATTAAGGTAGTC
Organism: Petrocephalus zakoni; assembly: GCA_026774425.1. Taxonomy (NCBI): domain Eukaryota; kingdom Metazoa; phylum Chordata; class Actinopteri; order Osteoglossiformes; family Mormyridae; genus Petrocephalus; species Petrocephalus zakoni. The sequence goes on from JAODKN010000041.1 coordinate 17,502,265, forward strand.
TGGGCTAAATGCAAGTAAACAAAGATGTAGTCTATTTAGCCCAAACTACCTTAAATCTGACAAGTTATCTGGCTAAGCAAGAAATCCTGCCTTGTGAGACAGGATCCTACCTTCTAAGCCACAACAACAACAATACATCTGAATAGGAGTTATTGCCTGTCCACTGACAGGGCCCTTTAGGACATCACAAGTGAATAACTGAGATTGTTCTGAATTTAAATCACTGGAAAAGTCTTGTTATCATGAATATAGTCTGTATGGTGACACCACTTTTGCAACACTGATTATTCTCAGTGAATTTCAATTTAACTCAATAATGTGTAATCCTGCAGTAGCAAAGCCGACCAGCCTATAAGATAAAATTTATGTTAGCAAAATTGTCATTTGGCTGTTGATATTATTTTTGCAGTGTGAAGTCCCATTTTTCTTTTCTTATCTTTATAGAATTGTGAACCTGAATTGCAATGATTACTTGAAAATATCAGAAGATTGCACAAGTATATTTGCTAATTTTAGACAAAGTGCATTTAGCTAATAGTTTGTATTTCCCATTTTTAACACCACAAATTACATCAATAAGAAACAAATGCTGTCATTATTCTATTTAAGAAAGTGAATGTGCTCAAAAATACCTATAGAAAAAAAATGGTTAAAGACTAAATTGTTTCTCATGTCGTTGAATAATCCTTAACATATATTTAATGGAATATATAGTTAATGAAAGTCAGGAATGCACAGATGAGATTTCATAATAATTGCATTAAAAAATATCTTGAGATACTTCGTGAGATGTCATCCAGACCCTGCAGATATCAACAAGCCTTCAACCAAGTTCAACTAAGCCTTTAGTGAGAGTTTCTAAGATGATTTCCAAAAAACACTCAAGAAATGTCAGTTAAAATAGTATGACCTGTCTTCCAGTACAGCATCTCATTTCACATAGCAAAAACGCATGAAAGAACTCATGACATTTTTTTTCGTCTAGGTGGTTGTACACTTTTATCCAAAGCTTTAAGTTGAATTAAACATAAATAACAACAAATGTTTTGGCACCGCATCAAATAAACATGATTTTATAGACTTAAATGATGTCACACACTATGAGTGACTACTTAAATGCAGGATTGTAGCAGTATACTTAAATATGGTTGTAAATATTGATTACAGTTTTCATTGTGGAAACTGAAATGTGCTTTCAGTAATATCTGATGTTACATTATCCTATAAAATGTTATAGTTAATGTTATATAAATTCTAGTTTTACATCACAAATAATATGATTGGTTATGAGGAATTTCAGATTAGTTATCCAATAATCTTTACATTTCAACTTCCTATTTCCCATTTAGATGTCTCACACCTTGATTTTATTTTCTGAATGTATTTTTGATTATACTGCAACCCAAAAACTTAAACAGAACTACTGGCATATTATATTATCATCTTGTGCCATGTGAGACAGGTTAGGAAAGAGCATGTACTATACTGGAAAAATGAAATGGCAGTAGAACGACAACAAAACAACTAGAAAATAAACATTTATAGAAGAAAATAAAACATTTTTTTAATTATTCTGACTACTGATCCATGGAACAGTGATCTGGTGTCGTCACTTTCACATCCACTCATTGGTGGGTTTATTTAAGAAGTCTGAACCTCTGGAGGCACCCAGGTTAACAGATGACTGCCATTATAACCCCTATTTGCTTCAGTTGCTGAAGGAAATTATAAATGTAGAGCTTGTGCCCAGTGTGACACGTGAGCATGCCATCTTGAATATGCATTAGCTTGCCAGGTAACAGAAAGTGACATCCAGCAGTACTTACTACAAGCATTAATTCCAGAAACACTGTGAAATACTGACGAAGGTATATGTGGTGATGAAATTCTGCTAGCTTTTTGTTTTATGCAAATAATGCTGGCCTGATGGTTCAATGTGTAACACTGTCATATAACACTTACAGTGCGGCAGCCAAATCCTCTCCTTGCCCTGTGTGTGTGAGATTGAACGGCCTTCCCTAGTTGCATAGCATAGGTTTTCTGCCAGGTTCCAAAGGCAGGCAGATAGATGAACTGACATTTTTAAATCATCCACAGTGTGTGTTGTGATGGATTAGCATTCTGACCAGACAGTAAAACTCAAAGCATCTTTTCTTGAATTGTGGTAAAATATTTTTAAAGAAACATGCACTCACACAAGCTGTGCGTTTTCATGTACCAAGCAGGCATGAATTTTCCTCTTCAGTTTTTTAACTTTTTTTTGATTGACATCCACTTCCTTTTGCGTTATTCTGTCTGGGATAGGCTCCAGACCCCCATTGTACTGCTCGGAAGTGTAATCAATATATGGATGGATTCTACTTTTTAGGACTATTTTTTGGCTGTTATGGCTATTAGTAATTTCTTGGCTGATAGTTTTACAAAAATGACTGAAATCCTCCCATTATACGAATAGATATTTTAAGGAATCATTTCAGGATAACTGTCTTTTGGAACATGAACCGACAGCCTTCACCTTACAAGTTTGTATCCTTTTAAACAGGGATTCACATCCTCCTGGTTCCGGGGCCAATATTCAACTTGGCCATGCATGAGCATAGCTAGTAACTCTGGGACCCCTCACAAAATAACTCCTGGGGTTCCCCACTTGGGTTGCTAATTTCAATCTGAAGCAGTACAGGTAGAATTTGCCCAGGGGGCATTGGCCAATAAAAATTACCAAAAAACTATGTTTTCAAACCAATACTTTTTTTTACAGCCCTCGACGTTTAACTGCAATACTAGTATAGCAACCGACTGCTGTGTGTGTGTGTGTGTGTGTGTGTGGTCATGTTTATATTACGTTGTGGGGACCCAATTTTCCCACAGTGTGATAAAAAACCTGTTATTTTCTACCTTGTGGGGACATTTTTTGGTCCCCATAAGGATAACCTCAGTTTTATAAAAATCTGTGTCTGCAATCAAAAAACTAAAAATTCCAAAAGTCTCATATTTTGTTTGGTTACTTATGGTTAAGGTTAGGGCTGGGTAGGGGTTAAGGGTGTCATAGATGGGATCAGGGTTATGCCCATAGGAATGAATGGAGTGTCCCCATAAAGATAGGAATACATGGTATGCGTGCGTGTGTGTATGTGTGTGTGTGTGTGTGTGATTATCAGCTCTGGTGTAACGGTTACTTCATCTTAGCAGCTACTGGGAGGTGCTCTCCAAAATGGTACCTCCTGTCATGATATGGTTTTAAATCCGTGATTAGTAAACAAAAGTTTTTAAGAATTGGGATGAACTCTTTAGTGATTTCCTGCCTTCGAAACTTTAGGACGAGAATCATGCCTGGCAAAGGTTGGATCAGAATAGAACAAGTAAAAGGGGAAAAAATCCATTCAATGCAATTTATGTGTGTTTTACATGATAATGTGAATCGTAAAATGATTATTTCTAGATATCTGGTAATGATAGGCCTACATATTTAAACTGTACAGGAAACATGAAATAAAAAACTAATAACGTTATGTAATTTAATGTTTGCTAAATAAAAACTCCTTTTTACGCCTACGAGAAGTTATAATTATCTATAGGTATCCAAATCTATTGCCCATAATGTAAGTGCTACGTCTTATCTTCCCAACAATGAACAACCTCTACAATTAGCTTTTCTTTGGCGATTCCGATGGTGTAGCCTAAGCGAAAGTGCGTGAGCTCCCCCCACCGTCACTTCCCGAAAGCGCGGATGAATGCGGCGCACTTGTAATCTCATTTTATTCCTTTTTTCTGCAATCATCTGAATTCACTTTGACGTCGAACACATTTCCCAAGGTGCGGATACTGTTTTACGGAAATACTATAGTTTTATATGTCCTTTTAACTTTACAAGAATAACGTGTACTATGCATCCTGTCCTATGTGCCTGGCAAGTGAAGGTAAGCGAGTTGGACCATGAGTACAGGGTGAGTTCCAGTAGCTGCCTGCAACTGCAGAATAACACGAATCTGAAAACGTGGACTTCTGTTTGCCGCATCGACCCGAGAATGATAATAACAAAACAATGTAAAATACTGAAATAAAAATATACAGGCCTATATAACAGTGTCTTATTTTATGAACACTTGATCGCGGATGTTTTTTAGGGGGGAAAAAGCTGAGTGTGCAAACAGGACTACGCCAGCTGCGTGAACCCCCATATGTGGCTTCTCTGTCTGGCTGTCGTTACTTTTATTACACTTTTTAACGAGGGGTATCTCCTTGTGTTTGTTTATGGGACGAGTAAGATGATCAAATTGCTTCCGTAGTTTAGTGCCCTTGCTCGGAGTTCTCATACTTCAGCAGGCACAAGCGATGGGTTTCATGCTGTCAGCAAATCAAGAGCAGACTTTTCCCTCGGTTAACCAACGTTGCAGTATCGCGTCCCTTGGATATAAAAACGAAAAATCAAATAAACACATTTTAATGGATACTGCAATAAGATTATATTAGGCTACATATGGGGAAGTGGCATGTGTTGTTAGGCGACGTAAAGCCCATGGGAGAATTATATAAATATTATTGTAATTATCAAATCAAAGAAAGCGATGCGTGGTCTGAACACAGATTGCAGCTACTATCTTACAATCTCATTGCAGCTTTTTCAAGCAGCGCCTGTTCCACGATACTGCCAAATGCGAAAAGCATTTCCACAAATACCAAGTGAAGTGAACAGATCAGCACATCCGATGCACACACAATAAAAAAGGGTAAGGCAAGAAACTGTAAAATACATCGGAGAACTTGTGAACCACACAGCAATATGCAGTTTTCAATACACCCAATATGAAATATTTTCTAACGTGGACTACAGCTTCCCAAAACAAGTTCGGATAAAGCCAAAATATATTCTTCAAACGATAACTTCCAAGCAAATAAAACACATAAAGTATTTTGAATATACACACATATATATAAACATATATCGATATGCAAGCTTACCTAAAATTGATTCTCCTCTTTGACTAGGATCTGCCGCCGGTAATTTCATATGTTACCGAAAAACTTATACTGCTGATGCCTAAGCTTCCAGTGCTCATGCTGGTAACCCGATCTCGGAAACTGGAGTGCAGATGATTTAGCAGTCCTTCTCATGCTCCCATGTGACAGAAATCCTTTCTCAGTCGGGCCAGATTGTTGGCATCGATCTTGTCTACTGGCCGCGATAGAAACAGAAAACGGAGGAGGAGAAATATCCGATGAGGGCGGCCGAGCCGGAGAGGGAGCGCGTCGTGCTGCTGATACGGACCGCGATCAGGTGGATAAAGCAGCGCAGCGAGTATCGGGGAAGGTGAGGACTGGAGCGAAGTGACATAAAGGACGCGCAAGAGGGAGAGAGACCGGGGGGAGGTACTCACTGTTTTCTAAGAGGATTGTTTTGCTAGACACACAAGGGGTGGGACTGGATCATAGAAGTTCACGAGATGGAAATGGTTGATATGGGGTTCGGACTGGGGTTGGATCTTGTCACCTGTTTTATTTAAGCAAGTATGTCTGTCTCATCCCTTTGCAATCTTCTAAAATATACCTGTGCCGTACCAAATGTGTCTATCCGGTACCTTTTACCAGTGGAGTGGCCAGCTGTCCGTTCAGCACCATGCGTGCCGAATGTGTTCAGCACCCAGGACAGCACCCTGCAACGGCCCTGACGTCAGGGTAACCGGTCACTGTTACACGACTTACAGCCAGGGCTCTAATCAAATGGCCGGCAGGCAAAACAGTTACAATAGTGCTGACTGTTGTTCCCTGTGCAAGTGACCTTAAGAGTGGATTTTATTTGACCTTAAATTTATAATAAATGAAAAATCAAAAGAGGAAACGCCTTAGTATCAATGCTTTCTTTGCTGACTTCTAAGAAAATTTAAAAAGAGAATAACAAATAAGCTGCGGATTTCTTCGTCGCTGGAGTGCGATCATTTCACCAGCATTAAGTGCTCTGTTTATAGAGGCACCCATAAAACCTGAAGGGGGGGGGGGGGGGTAACTATCATGGGTTAATGGGGATAGGATAGATTGGCTTGACTTTAACGGGGTGCAAAGCTTCTTGTATTGCCATACTGTGATTTTACAGTGCAGGGCCCGATGCAGAGGTATAGACAGCTTTAGTGGCTTGATGAATGAGCTTGGCAGGAACACTGCATAGTCACGACAGTACACGTGAAGGAGAAGCATTAGGTGGGCTTTGTCCAAGCTTGATGGATATGTTTGTGTAGGTCCCTAAAACACCAGCATCAAGCAGACCCACATTCCTACCGACCAACCCCTTGGCTGCCATCAATAATAATGGGTAGAAGGTAGTTATTACCAATTTATTTGAATTCTTGTACTATTCTGTATTATCGGTTTCTTCTTATAATTATATAATTATTAACTGTTTTTTATTTTTTGTTTTTGTTGTTTTCACTACTATATTGTGGTCTTTGGGAAAATGCAAGAAGCTGATAATTTTCCTAAAACTCAATCTTTTTTTCCCAAAAATCTACAGCCAGTGTCATATAGTTTCATAAAACACATGCTTTTCTGTCTACAGAAAAGATTCATAGATTTCTCTGACTGTATGAGCATTAATTTAGGAAATAAATTACTATTTCTTACTTTTTTACACACACACACACACATATATATATATATATATATATATATATATATACACACATATTAATTAGCACATATTTGGTATCAGTCAACAGCTGAACAGCTGAAGCCATAGGAGCTGGAACAGCCTGTAATGTCTGAATTCACCCCTATAGTATTATAATATTACTACAAAGGAGGTCATGTGCTGAAATGCTCAGGTTCCTCCTGGAGAAATGTTGCATTTACTATTTCTATACTGAACTACAAATCAGTGTCATTCAGTTCTGTAGCCCAAACTTGACCTTATACTTTATACCTTAGTGAGTTAAGTTTGCATTTACATAATGTTTATGTAAATGTTAGTGTGTGCTTCATATTATTTGAATGGGTGATATGCGTCTTTCAGGTAGTTTTGAAAGGATTATTTTGAATTTGCCTTTTGAAGTCATTCCACATCATCCATCTATTTTCTAACAACTTATTCTGTGTCAAGAGTCGCTGGGCAACTTAAATTTGAATATCTTAAATTAAATTAAAAAAAAATCAAAAATGCCTGCAGTTTTTAAAAATTCTCAGATTAAAATCTCTCAGGCTGAAATACTCAAAATTTGTATTTTCTCTCACTACCTCCCATGAGATGGCTGAAGTAATAACCATGACTGGTACAATGTTGGGCATCAGTCCTGGGGCTAGCACCTTCTGTCTCTGCATTCATCAGTCGCCACTAAAGAGGTCCTCTAATAGAATCAGCATATTTAAATTAAGTTCAGCTAAATAACACCAGAAGCCACATTCATTATGTTGCAGCTTGAAAGTTCTAACACCACATTAACAACATCAAGGTCAACTTCACCAGAGCACTTTCCCACTCACATTTTATTTGATTAATATGTTAATTCAATATGTTAGCAGAATGATATTTATGGTTAAACATTTCTGAGAGCTATGGGAACAGAATGAATATCTTGTCAGAGCTTCAGTTAAATCAAGAAAACAAAAATAATTTAAAATTTCCAATTTTAAGAAAATTTCACAAAATTCCACAAAAATTGAAACATATATTTATCACCCTCTAAAATAATTATTCAAATTCGCTTTACCTGGCCTGAGTAACATGTTGTTCTCAGTCACAGAAAAAAAATTAACTCTAACACTTATATAATTTATCGGCGTGCCATAAAACTGGTCCTCCAACTTTTGGAAAAGACATTGGCTGGCATGTGTAACACTGGACAAATTTGCCTGTGTGGTGGTGATTTCTCATTTTGTACCTACACAGCAAGCCTGGATTTTATCCCAGGAAGTGCAGGGCATATGAGGCATATTACACCCAGAGCAGGATGCCAGCCCACACCAGGCACATACACAAAGGGCAATTTTTAAACAGAATACCAATTCACCTAAACTGCAGGTTTTTGGTCTGTGGGAGGAAAAGGGAGTGCCCTGGAGATAACCCATGCAAACACCACATCAGAGGTGTGCGGCCATAATGAATCCTCGGCCATTCCTTCCTGAGAAATAATGTCCTTGGTTATCATTACATACAAATTCAGAAGACATCGTATTATTTCTCCTTGTTTGTCAATGTCCAAAGAGAATTAGCCTTTTTGTGGGTTTTATTTTTTTCCTTTAAATTAGGTTTGTTTAGTTATAATGAGTTAGGCATAATTTGTACTAATCGCGACAATCTTTTCATGTAGCCCATGGTTTTTGCGCAATATAAAAAGTTAATTATCTATCATAATTGAACTAGGTAGTGTTATGTTTTCCAGAAACACATTAAGCTATGCGGATCATTTTTACGCTATGCATGCAGACCAAGGGCCATCTAATGGAAACCCAGAGAAAGTTCCAGAGGTAACCAAAAATACGAAAACTATTAATCCCCCAGGGCTGAGTGGTACCCCCACTAGAGCTTTGAATTAACCTCTGTTACTTTTCAACTGTTTTTTTTATGTTTATTATGTTAATCACAATTACAGATTGTATTGTGAAATGGTCAAGAAATTGGCAGTTGGATTCACAAACAAAGTACAAATTAATCTTTCCAGTTCAAGTCAAAACTATGTAACTGTCTACAACAATAAAAAAAAGTAAACAAGAAATGATTGTCAGAGGTGTTTGATTATTATCATCAGCATGATCACAACCATAATCTTCACTACTATTGTGTGAATAATTGTTTATGAATATACCTAGTTGTGATGCTCAGCCCCGCCTTTCGTGTTTCTCCCCTGTTTTGCCCTCTGGCGGGGCTTGATTGGTGGCACCTGTTCCTGCTTGTCTTTGCCCAATGTAATTTGCTCCTCTTGTTTCCCCTGATCAGCTGCCTCTCGTTTGACC
>JAODKN010000041.1:17544477-17564330 GCA_026774425.1 Petrocephalus zakoni
TATTGGCTGATTCAAAAGTCATCCCAAAAGCCCGCACCCACACCGGCTCTCCATGGATCAGGTTCCCTACCCCTGCTATAGGAAATGAGTGCAAGATGGGAAAACAACCTGATTTGGTTTGTCCTGTATTTTTAAAATGTGTTTTAATTAGTTTTTTTTTTTTTCAAATTGTAGCACATGCATTTGTAAAATTTATTTTAAAAATCCACAACATGGGTAAATGATGTTGATACGTGTTAGTGTAAGTGTTTTGCACAAGAATAGGGAGTTGCAAAAACACTTTCCTGGAAGCATGATCAATCGTACACAAAAAATAATACTTCGATAAAATTCCTACAGACTGTTCTCCAAAAATTGTTAGTTGACCATCTTTCAAGAACAAGTCTTACATTTAAGAAGAGTAATAGTTTGAGTTACTTTTTGAATACTCTGTGTCAAAATGCAAAGCATCAGTGTGTTCCATTTCATGTTTTCTTGAAGTGTTCCTTCACTTGGAAACTTTCAGTGTGCTTGTTCTGCATTGTACACATCTGGTGCAGAGAGTACTCTGAATCTGAAATGCACCCTTAACACGAGATAAACAATGCAGTGAAAATTAATATTTTAGGAAACCATATGTGGAGAACTATATGAAAGGGCTGATACTGTAATGTAGTGCTGCAGAGAACTTTCTTGATTAGCATCTTTTTATTGATGTTATTTGTGTTTTTCGCTCCTGTTATTACGAATAACACAGTATTGACATGTCTTGCATTTTCCTCTCCCAGCATTCCTGTCAGAAGTAAATGATAGTGTTTGTATTCTTCATGGAAGAAAAAGGAGTTACTTTAATTTTCTTTAGTGGGCCCTGTTCCATTTCTCAAGGCTGACGGTGGAAGCTTGTTAATAACTTCTATTAAATCTTTTCATTGCAAATGAAGTCTGGGTTAAATGGCGATGAGGTTGGTGTGTTTCGGCTGGTCACTAACAGTGACCTTGTCTGTAATAGGTTTTTCATCAAGAGGCTTTGAATTCTCCGGCTGGGCTGTACACAAGGAGGCACAATTCTATTAACTGCATTCAAATAGCACGTCTGCCTTCAGGGCAGCGGTGGCAGGGTTACGTCTGAAGACGATGTGACTCCAAGGGCAAACACAGAGGGGATGCATACAGAAAAGGGCACTAATCACTTCCCACTTTTGATTTTGTCTTTTCCAAATGATAAATTACTATTTGGTATATTTTTTGGTGGGTTGCTTTTGTTAGGGGTGTCTTTGTCTTTTCAATAGCACTGACATCTGCATCCTTGAATGAGTCATATCGTGAGTCATATTGTGATTTATGTCCTGCTATGACTCTTTTGAAATTCAGTCCTAAATCTTTCTGCCTGACCATTCTTGGCTTAGTTATTAATGTATTTCCGATTATACCTTTATCATCTCAGTAAATCAGGCAGGAATTGTCTAGAAACCAAGTTACAAGTTAAAAATGTTAATTAAATGGGAAACTGATTTCTTTCTCTAACAAATCTCCATAGAAGGGTACGTCAGTAAGTGACTTGACATTAAACATTAAATTGCATTGTATTTTTAAAGTGTGTCTACGAGTTACATGAAAAAGAATGACATGATATATTGAAGTGAGAGGCTCAGAGTTGTGCCCCAAAATAAAATGTGAGGAAGGTGATGACCCAGTAGTGCTGTAGAAATCAATCATCATGTTTAATATCACACCTCCTACAGCTGCTATCCCAACTAACCAAACAGAACCAGTCTACATGACTCATCAGTCCCAGTCAAAACTCCAGTCAAAGTCCAGAAAGCTGCTTTCCATAATCTACATGAGACATATTGAATAACACACACAAAACAAATTCACACAAAGCACATAAATTCAAGAGGCATCCTCCAGGACTTTGCAAGACGAGCTCAGGATGAGCTTGCAGAAATTTATTAAGGGTCAGCATCTAATCAATTAAAGTAATCTAATCAATCTGTGCCTTATTTATTGTCATACAAATTGCCTGGTCAAACCAATCACCTAAAAGTGGCCCATAAACATTGTAATCCATTTCTATCAGCAGTGCTGAGGCAGGACAAGAGACGACAATTTCAATCACTTGTGACAAAACTTCTGTAATTTGCAAGTAAATCTGGGAAGGCTTTCATTTTGTATCCTGAAATGATGATTCTAAATATAATGCAATGACATGCTGCTTGTCTCATTTACAGTATCTTTAAATGAGGCAGGGACAGACTGCATTCATGATACTTCCACAAGGAAATATAAGCTGGTATTATATCTATTTCACCTCAGATACCCTTTACAGTTCCCCTTCCTTTGTTTGATCTGTTTGACTCTGTATCTCAATTACTCACATTTTAAAGGAGCAATTGAAAATTGCAAATGCAATTGCTATGGGTTACTTTTCCCAGCAATTGTCGGTGAAGAGAGCGTCCCATTTACAACTCACCAGACCTTCAAGGATTCAAATGGCTAAACATTAAAAATCATGTGATGTATTTTAGGGTGGTAATTAAAGATTAAATATCCCCATAGCGACAATATCTGTTTCCTATTAAAGCAAAGAATATTCGTATTTTTAGAAGGAAAGTGTTCGGATATTTATACACTTTGCAGCACTCGGATATTTGTGATCAATTACATTAGTCTTTTTTGCTGATGAAGCTTTTACGTATGGTAATCAGAATCCTAATCCCTCTATAAATTCATGAGGTAGTTTTTTCCTACGAATGTTAAGATTCCGTTTTAAATATAGCGTAACACTACTTGAGGAAGCTTGACATACTCTTTTACACTTTCACCTGGTAGGAAATGTCCTATAGGACAACAGCCGTGCCCGGTTGGCACACTTCACAGTGAGTAAGCAGTGTGCTGATGACAGCAGCTTTTCTGGACATCCCATGTGTTTCTCTTGTCCTTGGCATGAATGGCATCATTTTTGCAAGAGGTCTCTTCACAGTACCGTAATATTATAAACATCTAAACATCGTATTACTTGTAATTAAGATATGTACAGTGGCAGGCTGGGAGAATAAACTAAGCGCAGAGCCACTTCTCCGATATGATTTGGGCAGGTTTTGGGAGGAGATCTGGAAAAACTACTGGCCAGATTGCCGTTCAGGGATAGGGGATGGTGTGGTCAGGCTATGGTGAAGTTTTGGGATTAGATGCTGCAGTCCAGGTCCGGGTCACTTGGTCAATCTTAGGCTCAGCGGAAAGGGTAGTGACAAATAAAACAATGTTTAGGAAGGCAGTACCAAAGGAGTTGGGGGTTCCAGCTATAATTTCTCCCTTGTCTGTTGTCGGGCAGGTCTGATCTATGGGGGTTCACTGGTCCTTGAAGGTCCCCGGCCATTATCTCTCTATTCTGGAGCTAGCTGCCCAATCAGTGGCTCCCAGCCACGATTGATTAGGGTTGAGACCCTGATCTAGCTGTTCACCACCCGCGTACTGCAACTGACTCAGGGCTCCCTGTTAGGCTGTGCGATCATGACAATATAAATTTTATATCTGTGTTTTACTGGGTTCACATGATGAGCTACAGTATAATGATATGATAATCTGAAGAAGAGAAATTGATATAAAATGTTCATGGACAAAAGTTGATCAGAAAAGATTTCAGTATAGCCAGCATGCATTATTTTGAATGCATAACAAATCAGCCTTTGAATCATACATGTGTTAATGTATAAATTCTTTAATGCTAACATCCATTTGACAAGTCACATAACATAACTCACATAACAGCATACACAATGGGGCACAATTTGTACAATTGCTAAATGTCCTTATAAACTGAGATTTATGAGAAACTATATAGCAACAGCTACCATGCTAGTTGATGCTTTGTTCTAATGACCTCTCATGATGTCTGTGGTACAGGTGGATTTATGGTCTACTGCTTAAAAAAATTCGCACTTAATGTATAACATACCATTATCAACAGAAACTAAATGACGCTGCTCAAGCATGCTGTTAGGTGGCAGTTTGTTTTTCCTCTGTAACCTTGTCATAAAATTACGAAGAAGCTACCCATGCTTGGATGCAACTGAACTTACAGTATGTGGCCATATCCAGTGCAAAAAACAACAAAGTATGATTTGTAGGCTATTTAGCTTTGGAGCTTAGTTGATTTAATCTGAAACGATCTGAAGTCACCATCGCTCATAAATTCCAGCCTAAACCCCACATATTTGAAGCACAACTATCTTCCGTCAGTATGCCTCCACTTGTTTCTAAAACATGCCAAGTGTCTAATTAAAACAAAGTGAATCGGCTAAGAATCATTTCGAAACGCCCTTTTCTGCTAGGAGGCAGATGAGGCATCATCTGACAAAGCAAAATTGACCCACCTGCTTAGATACTGGGCGAGTCCAGGCAGCGCTGGGGAAAAACGAGAGGATGGTTTGAGGAATGGGGTGGGGAGGTGAGATATTATGGTTTGGCAGCAGAGAACGTGGGAATCGTCTTCTTCTCTCACCACACATTGCTCATTCTCTCCATCTCATTGCCATGTTTCATCATTTATAGGCATCATTCGGTTTCATATTTCAATGCGTCAGCTCCTGATACGAGGCCTGGAGCCACACGCTCGCATGAGCTCCCAGGCGGACAAAGACAGCCGAAAATGCCGACGAACATAAAGACGGTCCTGCAGTCAGCCAGGCAGGTCTTTAGCCCTGGAGCTTAACTCAGCTGAGACCAAAGCAAAAAAAAATACCACACAATTCTAAATTATACCTTGTAGACTTAATTTAATATTCCAGACTCTCCTTACATTTCATTGAGCCCCCAGCAAAGAAATTTTAAACAAATGTGCTTCAGAAGCGGGTGGTTGCTGATTATATTTCATTAGCACAGAGACTGTGAGAAGCCTGACAGAGTGGTTTGTGTGAATCAATATGCCAGCCCACTGCAGGACTCTAAAGACTAATGCGGTGAGGTTCACTGCTGGGGAGGGCAGGTACGAGGCAAGCCGTGTCTGGGCTGCCCGGGACGGGCTGGCCTCATTACTCCTCAGGCTCGCCCCCTGTTGGCTTTCCATTACTTGTCTATGCATCTCTGCTCTTCGATTTCTATTGGTGTTTCTCTGGCTCTATGGGACAGAGGCTGCTTGCGAGTGCTTCTGAGTTCTAACAGCAGCATTTTACAGTCTTTATGTGCATGAAGACACGGTGCCCAGTTGAAAAATGATGCCTTAAACTGTAATTCGTCGACGGGGGTGCCGGCTTGGCCCTGCCCTATCCTGTCATGACTCTGATAAGTTGATATGTGTCTTGCAGTAACAGGTCTCTCATATTGAGTATCTGTGTCCGAAGCCTAGCCGCGGCGCAGGCAGACAGACGCATGGTCTTTATTGAACCCTTGGTGGAGGAAGGTGAGGGTGGGGCATTTTTGAAGCAGCAGCCCCAAGGAGTGTTTTTTGTTTCCTAGCTTTTCAAAATGTACATCGTTCAAGTTCCATGCAATCTAGGTACACTTGAAAATAAATCCCTAATACTTCATCACTGTCTACATGACAGTGGAGTATAAATCATGAGGCTACAAAAAAAGATTAGAAAGATTAAAAGAAATTAGGACACTATATCTTGTGATTACCGTTTCTGGATAATCGCATGAATACGAAGCCATCGCAGGCATAGTTATTGTTATTCTGTGTAATTACAGGAATATGGTTGTGTTTCTCTTTGGATGCCCGCCCCCAGAAGATAATCGGGAGCAGGTACTGCTCGCAAGGCTGACCAGGATCGGTGCTTGGGAGAAGATGGATGTACGGGTGAATGGTTAGATGGATCAGCAGAAGTGCAACATGAGGTGGACAGTCAGGATATTGCAGAGTATTGCAGGAGCCCCCTGCTCCCCGGGTCTGTGTAAGAGATTGCTTTTTTCTGCTAAATTGGTCTCGTGTTCTTATAGTGGCCCTTTGGCTTTACTTGTCTCCCAGTGATGCCTATATACTCATATCATACCAGTTGCTATTGCCTGAGACTAACTGGCTTTGGTACTTTTCACCATTATATGAAAGGTAATTCGCCCTGCTCTTTGTAGATATGAGCATTTATATATACCATATAGTGTATATGTATCTATTAGAGAGAGAGAGAGAGAGAGAGAGAGAGCGGTGTAAGTTTCAGGTCCGGAAAGTAAAAATCCAAACCAAGATTTTGTCACAGAGTGGTCAATTAGTCAGTTGAAAGTAAATCTTGGTCTGGATTTTTACTTTCTGGACCTGAAATTTACACCTCCTGATGTATGTATGTATGTATGTATGTATGTATGTATGTATGTACACACACACTATATTTTTTTCAGGATATATTTCATTTGTGTATTGCGTTTACTGCTTGTCTGTGCACTACATTCCTGTTTCTGTATGCACCAGATTTTCTCCCCGGGATAAATAAAGTGCATCTTAATTTTAATCTTCATATTAGAAGAAGTGACCAACTGGAATGTATGTATTTATATGCATCATGCATATATTTTAATAGCCGAGTTACTGAATCATTATGTTTCGCCCTTTGTCCTTTTGGTTTAAAATGTATCCAGAAGACCAACAAAAGCGAATGGTTTTGGAGTTGTCTGGGCTCATTGTTTTATGAGGCTGCAGAGCTGGAAGGCAGAGATGATCAAATTAAGGATCAACCAGTATATAGAAAGCTCTATTCTAGCCCAGTTAGTCCTAAATGGGGCCTTTAATGAGGGGATCAAAGGGACTTTGTGTCTTCTTTGCAGGGTTTAACAAATGAAAATGTCACTATTAGCAAAGCCGGCCAATTTCATAGGTCAGAGCCCAGCTGTTTTTAAATAAATGCAGTGGGTGATGCAGCCATTTCATTTTCCTCTGATAAAGTTTCTCAATTTGAAGGTTTATTCGCAAATGCGGTCTAATTCTGCATGTCATATTAGAAGGCCTCATTACATTCCAAAAAATAGATTTCCTCCATCTCACTGAAAATCATATTTTTCTTGAGTCCATGGCACTTGCAAAATATTCTTCCCCTCTTTTTTCCATTATTTAAGGAATGTGTAATATAGGGTTTTAGCATATGGTGGAGTTTAAATGGTATATTTTGCAATGTGAAAAACACCAACAAATAACTTGAAATAATGACATGTATATAAATTTAATAAACTACTGTCCAAATTATATACTCATTCATCCTTACTTGTTGCTATCCATCTCTGTCACTCCTGCCATATGCCCATTTGGCCAGCAGGGGTCTCTGCTGGACATGTCGGTTCCCCCCCTCCTGTTCCAAATCACTCACACCTGTCCCTCGTCTGATCCTCATTACCTTTGTATATAGTTACCCGCCTGAGTGTTGTTCCCTATTTTGTTCATTGTTAATGTTCTGATGTAAGTGTTGGTGCTCTGTGTTTGTTCCTGCTCGTAAATGGTTATTCCTAGTGTTTTCAGTTACTGTTTATCTAGCTTTCCTCAGTCCTTAGGTCAGCCCTGGCTGTCCACAGTTATCCTCCCTACCTCCAGCTTAGACCCCTCACAGTCCTTTCATTTGCTACCCGTTCTATGTTCTTTCTGTCCTACAATAACTACTGAGTCACCCTATAGACTCCTATTAAGTCAGAAAACAAAATTTTAGCTGAAGATTTGAATTATTATTAATTAAATGCAGTAGAAGAATGCAGAGGAGCGAAATGGATGTGCCAAAGGTTAAACTTGGGGTTAACAGTCACTGACTGGAGAGCTGGAGGACATCATGATAAATTTAAGTGTTTTATAAATGTATAAGAATACGTTTAAAATAATTTCCATATTCAGCATGAGGCAGCAGGATACCATAGGTAGCATACCATAAGCACAGAGAAAGCTGACTGCAGGTTTAAATTTGTCTCAAGAGAGTAAAGCAGTAACAATAAAATGTGCCAATTTAGTTTTTTGAACCTAAATAGGCCAAAAAATACTAAATTAGATTAAAATATAAATCACCTGCGGTCAGTGCATATATTATAGCTAAAATACCTTGAATTGCTCATAGAAATAGACCAGCTGGAAAAAGACACTCTTCTATACTCATGTTACCGAAATAAGTATAAAATCAGCAGATAGGATGTGTATCCGCTGATGCTAAAGTTTTGTTGGATGATGCAAAGCCTGACAGTAACCTGACAAAATGGGGTTGTTTAGGGTGAAGAAATTCTGCACAGGACATTTCAGCTGCCTCTGTACACCTGTCTGTAAATTAGTTAGTAAACCAGTCAGTTCCATTATTTTTAATTGGCTTTCTTTAAAGGTTCTCTGTCCTGGAACACACAAATACAGGCTATTTCTACAAAGGACCTATAAAGTACTGTATATCCTGTGTCAATTACGTATAGAATTTTACAGTGCAATCTGTCTGGGACATGATATTGTTTTTTTTTTGTGGGTTGTGTTTCTTGCGCAAACACTATGATAAAGTGCTATGGTTATATGGTGGATGTAGCTGATAAAGCACTAGGCAGCTAAGCATACGCCTCTTTACAGATGAATCGCCTATAGAAAACCATATAAGCCTGGGGCAGAATGCTGGAAAATGGGCAGTTCCAAGTGCCCTGGGCTTTTCCAATGTAGAGAGCTGTGAAGCTGCTTGGTATGGAAAGATACTGTAAATGAATAGACTTCAAACAGGGACATCTAGAGCCCCTCCGAAGTCTGTGCATGTGAATCTTTCTTTTTTTACCCTTCTCCTACCTTTGGGATATAGCCAGTATTTCTTGCTACACAAACATATGACAGAGATGTTTTAAATTCACCGCGAGAAAGCCATGCATTCTGATGAATTGGGAAAAAAATGACATAATGCACCAGTCTTTAAATATTACAGCAATCACACATTCATTTTCAGGAATAAACCATGATTTGATAATCTACTAATCATATTTTAATGATATTTCAGCAATACTCCGTACAAATGCACAGGTGAACATCCATTTACCAGGCGGCCTTCAGCCGATGCCACCTGCCTCAGTCATTTTACAGAAACGTTCCGTCAACACCCACTTGGCTAGGAAAGCAGACTGCAAATCCTGGATCATTCCCTTTAAATAAAATCTGCTCCTCTAAGTTCAGTCAAATCCGTTTCACGTTGTCATGTGCAGGTATTCAGGAAGGAGCTCTCAGCACTCCATTCCTGATCCCTGCGAACACTTTACTTTAGAGCACTTTATGTACCTTTTATGCATGTATTACCTAAATAATTCTGGACACAGTTTTTTCTAATCAAATGCAACTGTGAAGTCTGGCCAAACTATTTTTTTTCTCATGTTGCCTTTATTATTGACACTTTTTGACATGTGATATTGACACAGCTTTTGTCTTCTGTCCGTTTGACCTTAGGTACCAGAAAACCCAAAGTCACTCTCAAAGACTAAACAAATGCCATAGTACTTAGGTGGCCTAGCTACTTTCTACTAACACCCCCTCTGTCTCCTTCAGTGTAAAGCGTCAAGCTTTTCTGGGCTACAAAGTATATTTTATCCAGTTTTACTTTCCATCAAGAAAACATCTGGCTCTATTAAATCTTAGCTTAAATCTTGATAGCATGATTTCAAGCCTCATATTCAGAAGAAAAAACTTGAGAGATTTGGGCGAATACTTCGACGTATTGAGGAATACACAAAGTGCCTTCAGGAGACCTCAACATTGACATATTCCCCAAGATTGCCCCTGTACTTGTTCTCCTCCGAATCAGACAACCGTACTTCTTATTCTATGGAAGCATTCCATCTCTGATGCCGCCATCTACACCAGCCCCTAAATTTGCTCAATTTTTTGCTTCTAGACTTTATGATCTTCAGCCATGTCATTTCATCTGCTGGATTCCATAGTTTCTGCAAAGGTAATTGCTTTTCTTTTTTCTGGTCCCCTGAGACTGCTGTGTCAAATTTATCCCATAATTGTCTCTGTCCAGCTCTGAGAACACAAATGGGTGCTGTAAACTGTCCTTATCCAATGAGATAATATCACCATTGGATATATTACTACTGAAAGATAAGCCAGATTCCCCTGCAAATCTGAAAGTATTTTTGCTGACCAATGTACGTAGACTTTTTATAACGCTATCAAAATTCAATACTAACTCCTGAAGAAGACTAGACTCTGACTTTGGTTGTCCCAAATGCAGACTCCAGTTTCCTATTGACTGCCTATCCTCAACCATCATAGAGACCATGGCAGAAACCACATTACATCAAAAATGGCAGTTAATCACCTATATTATTGTTCCCAATTCGGTCCTGCATTACCTAACATCTATTTCCCTCCTGCCCATATTTGGCAGATTTTACCATAACAAATGAATGTGTCATGACCTTAATTATAAAACATGAATTAGGTGCCAGTGCGTCTCTTCAAACTCAGTTCTCTCAGCCGTTATGAGTTTAGTAATTCTTATGTAATGCATTTCATATAAATATCACTTGTCAGAATTTACATAAACACTATTCGTCAGTGCGTATGACGGTACTAGCGGCCCGCATCATTTTCCTAAACTTCAAAAACCTGCTGTTCTGCCATTGCTCTGGACCAGATTCAATCACATACAACATACTAACATACAGTACTACATACTACATACTACATACTAACATACCTACAAACCTGCATTCCACATTTCTAGTGCATACCGCCCTAATCAATGGCATTAATATATGTGCACCAACTGACTTTTGCTACAGAAACGTTCAGCCCGTATAAATTAGACGTTTCATCACTTTAGTGAAGACATGGCTAAAGAAACACATTTACCAATCACTTCCCAAAATAATAGTTACTTTTAACTGAATCAATGTTTTCAGATTTTACAATTACAAAGCAAATCACAACAGAAGGAATGCTCACTTTTCAATTAATCTCTTCGTAATTAAGCAATACATCCTGCAGTTAGTCTATGTTCAAAGACACATACTGTATTAATAAGTCAGATTTGGAATATCTATGATAATAGCCAGAATAGATACTATTTGCAAATGAAAAATGTATTATGGAAAAATGAATGTGGAAAATAAAATTAGTGAGTGGATGGAAGCTTCTAAGCAATCACACATTCACATGTACATTATAGCTGTTTGTCTCATTGTGATGAAGGGAATTCACGCGATTTGTGCGGCAGAAGGTTCTGGCTGAACTGGCTATATGGGTATGAGAGTTCATGGGCAACTGAAGTGCCCCGACAGTCATGAAGTACACACTGAGCCATTTAAGTACATACAGAGAAAAGAAGAATGCTTTATCGTGTACAAGCGTACAAAGGGGGATTAGATCCTTTTTAAATGAAATGATGTCTGTCATCGACCAAGAACAATAAATTTGCTCAACTTCCTACAGTCACGTGATCTATTATGGATATGTATTTAAATATGAGCTATATTATTATAACCCATGACCCTGAAGAAAGTGGAAGATATACTACTGCATATTAAATATACCTTTATCAGAACTATGGAGATAGAAGAAGCCCAAACTCTTAAACAGCTGAATAATGAAGGCTTATGTAGGTTATATCCACAGTTTAAAAACTTTAGTTTTGCTTACTAAAACTGATCTAGCTATTATTCAATGTATAAATAAGGAATATACATGTGGTCCCTTGACTAGCAGCCTACTTACTGTTCCTGTATGCCTCTCTTTGATCCCGATCAGGACAAAAGGGGTACAAGTCACATATTAGTGAGTAACTACTCCCCACAGATGCATACTGTACATGTAGATCACCAACAGAGGTATGGTATGGTAAGGAAAATAGAACCCCCTCTAGTACACTGGCAAGATCAATTCCAAGGACTCACAAACCAGCTCACCACCAAAACCATCCCCAGATCTGTGCCTGTGGGATAATGTGCTTCGTTTAGAAAGTCCACATTCACAGCAGAAGGATAAAGATGCAAAACAATATATACCTGAATCTCAACCAATAGGGACACAAAATCCAATTGCATTTCTGCTAGCTCCCAGCAATGTTTTGGAAATATCTGGTCACAGCAACCAGTACCACCCCGCAACAAAGGCTAAGTGCGTTAGCCGATGGGAGAAAGGCTTGGTGTATCTGTAGATGACATTAAACACGCCACCGGAGTGCTCGCCGAAAGCCCTAGAGCAAGGTCCCCAAAAACAAAATAAGCAGAAACAGTAACGCTGAAAAACACAAACTAAATAAAAATGTTTCAAAGCAACAAAATTTAAAGTAATGCTTAGTGAAAATGCGACTGGCATTGACACTTTAACCTACACTATTTATTTAATAATAAACAAACCAGTCTTTCACCTCCAGGCAAAGAATACCCCCTGTGGCACCCTTCGAAAGCCACATCGCATCTAGAAAATCCAATCCCCACTTCAAAGTCTGGATACTGGCAGAAGTAGTGAACATTCCTAGGCCTTTCTGCCAGAATGAGAGCCTTTATCCTTAAGCACAGCTCACATGCACACATACATGTAATTAAACTTATAATGAAAGTGCACTCTCTGCCTGCTAGTGTCCTGCCCTGCCTTCCCGGGCCTCCCGTCTCCTCCTTAGTGTGCCTCTGACTAGCCATGCTTGATATGTATTAGTTTTACCTCTCGTTCATGCTCTTCTGTGGTTCACTACAGCTGCCTCTTGTTGTGCTCCCTTGTTAGTCCTGTGTATTTAAGTCCTTCTGGTTTTTTGTTCCCTAGTCCTGGCATTGAAGTCATCCCCTCTATATGCCAGAAATAATCCCTGTGCTGGTTTCTTTCCTGGTTCCTGGCATTTGTCCAATATTTTGAACAATATTTGTCTAAATTTGTCCAAGCCCTTTCTGTTTGCCCTGACACCTGCTCCTGAGTCCTCCATCCCTCTCGCCGTGGCAGCTAAGCAGAATTTTACCTTACTATTTATAAATCCAGACCACACCGCCACTGATTTCATATTATTAATTTTAACTATACAGAGGATTTATACACAGTAAGAACCTTATACTGAGAAATATATGAATTGATAAAGAGCAAAGTAAACAAGATATTTGGATATGCTAATATTGCTATAAACTGCTTAATAACCCAAAAACCCAATTAGAACTCAAAGCTGCATAGCTCTGCTTCTCTGGATTAGGGATGCCTGTGTTCATAATTCTTCCTGAAGGCAAAAAAAGCATTATAGCCATTTTGCTTATATGTTGTATAAAGTGTTCTTTATAAAACTCTAACCAAATCCTAACCCACATATCACATCATGTACATATAATTACTCATAATTACATTTATGCACCTGTTTAAAACATTACTTTCCATTAATAATGTTTGCGAGCCTGAACAGCCCATATATGAAACAGTGAGTTATTGCTGCGTTTACAAAACTGGATACATATGGGGTATAACCAAATATGTTCATTAGATTATAACAGTATGTTTTGTTAGAGGGCAAAGTGTTTCTCACATATTTGACTTCACATATCCTTTCCTTTAATCAAAGCAACAGTGGTAAACATCTCCTGCACCTTAGGGTTGGGCAAACACACTACGCTTAATGAACATACTCTGCCAAACTGATGACACTTGTGACAATCCATTAATTCCAGTCCAAGGAAATCTGCCATTGTCCTCTGATGCCAAGAAAATCATTAATCATCAAGAACAAAGCCGTCATTTACTGTAAAGGGAGTGCTTCATTGTTCTTGGCATTTTTTTCTGATTTTAGAAAGAGGCTATGACTTACACGTCATCATTTCTTATCATTTAATTTATTCAGAAATAAAGGGACATGCATATTAATAAGCGATATACAGAAACAATTCAATAATGAAAGTTGCCAGAAGATGCTGTTTTTGATTTATCATTCATAATTTAAAAGTAAAAGATCAGTGTTCGTGAGCCGATTTAAAATGACCAGCTGGTGAAGCTGGCATTCAGGTCTGATAGTCGTGTCCACTGCCCATCATTTACACTGTTTAAATTAATATTCCTTGGCCTTCCCTGTCACCAGATTGGAGCCACACTGAGCATTTACAAGGTATCCCAGAATGAGGCCTGAGTGTTTTTCTGCATTTGCCCTCTCCAGCAGATTGACACAGTTTTTCCTGTTGTTGTTGGGTATTTTGTTCCTCCCATAGCCACATGATTCCCCGTATTTCACAGGAATAGGATCACAGGAACAGGAACAGGATCATTCACAGAGCCGCTGATGTGGCCCGTGTACAAAATGGGGACGTGATATAAATGAGAGCGAAGGTTACTGGGTACGGTAACAAAGACTTTGTTTTTATTTTTAACAGCGCAAAAAAACTCTTGAAAGTGTACATTCAAAGCCATAAGCCATCTAACACAAATGTGATATTAGAGCAGTATGATAAACCAATATAGTACTATTTATACTGCATTATGTTATTTCATCTTTGGCAATCAGCATATTGCAGCATTTTTTGGAAAATGTGCTTTGATTTCATTTATTTACGCTGTTCAGTTGTACGGCGATCTTCATCAAAAACAGTGGATTCAAGATTGATGGGTAAACCTAAGTTATTCATAGAAAATCAGAACAATTGATTTCTGCCAATGCAATTTAACATTCAATATGGACTGAGCTTCACGCCAAGCAAGTTTATATTTTGTAGGTAGGTTTTAAAAGCGCCACCTGGTGGAAAATTTGAAAAACAAAGGGTAGCATCAGTATATACAAAGTGTATGATACAGAATATGCTTTTAATAATTCAGAAAAATGGAGACAACCAGCAATTAGTATTGAGTAATCTGGGGACACCTCCATCCATCCATTTTCCATAGCTCCTTGTGCATCACATTGTCACAGGGAGCCTGGAGTTTATCCCTGGAGCCACTGGGCATGTGCGAGATGCACCTCAGCAGGTGGCCAGTGAATGTATGTGAGTTAAAATGTTGCACCGTTCAAGCCTTAAAATAACTATTGGATACTTTTTGTGAACCTTTCTGGACTATTTTTTGACATTATTTCAGTATGCTAACGTATGTGAAAATTTCTAAAAATGTAACACATCTATTCTTCAAGATTATCATTTACTTCTACACACCATTAACTTTAATAACATACAAATTGATTTAAGATGGTTTATAAGCAAAAGAGAGACATTTGTAGCCAAGCATCACAAAATGTTGCATGATACATGACTGGGAGCAGGTTGGTCTTTAGAGGTGTCTGTTTGTCTGTCTGACAGACAGATGGCTGTCTCAAAATCAGGAGGCACTTTGCTTTGATGAGTGTTTTTTTTTTAACTGAAGCGCAAGCTGTCAGAAGTAGTTTCAGGGGCAGACACTGGACTGTGAGGGAGAGTGGTGTATGTAACAACGTAACATTAGCGAAACTTTCTGTTGTTATGTAAGGCTCTTTGGATTCAATGCCACCATTAGAACTTTAAGTTATGCTTAAATAAATAAAAGATCCTACTTTTTGAGGACTGTTTTTTGGAGGATTGCATCACTACCGTATTTAGTTAAAGTTCATAGCTTTTAGTCATCCTTAATTATTTTATGCTGTAAATTGGCGTGATGATTTCATCAAAGTTTCATCAAAACCACCATCGCCCCCCCTCGTTATTGTTAATGTTGTTATAAATAACAATGTAGGATGGCACTGAAGCTTCACACCTTGATGGTCGATTGTTGAAATCCTGTCCCAGCATGACTTCTCATGTTCTCCCTCTGCATGTGTGTGGATTTCCTCCGGATAATCCCGTCCCCATCCGCCCCCCAGCACCCCCCGTCCAAAAACATGCAATTGGACGAAGCAGCATCTCCCGATATCCCACAGAGTGTGATTATCTGTATATGTGGTTTCCTGTCCCGGATGTGTCCTGCTTTGTGCCTTGTGGTTCATGGTGACCCTGTACCGGATAATTCTGTGGCATTAGAGCTTAAAGCTTCCCCGCATTTACTTCACACATTTCAGCAAGGATGGTAGCATATTCTTGCAATGATGCCAGAGTTTGACCAAGGCTCTGTCTCCTCTTTTTCAAAATCCACTTCAAATAATGGGCCCAATATCCAATACTATCATCGCAAGAATGATATCTGAACATGAAAAACCCATGAGACGACCTCTCAAGATCGAACCGACACTAACACTTCAATGGCTTCTGAGGCAGAGTGTGCATCACCAGAAGGGAATCCCGTGGAGTTGGTCAGAAAGGGATCTGCTTCACTGAACGGTGTTGTAACATCCATCAACAATCCATTATGCAGACCGAATTGGGCATAACATAAGGGGCTCTGGCCAGCTGGCAAAGTCCTGCTTGAAAGACAAGCCTCAGAAGCCCATTAAAACCAGAAGTGGAATATTCTTTCTCAGCGCTGTCCTGAGAGTCAACATGTAGCTCATTACACCCTTCTGCCCCTAGAGAGCACTTATTGTTGTTTCTAAATATTAATGTCTTGTTTGTCTATTTATCCACTCTTTCACACATTTTAATTATATTGTGGTCTTCATTAAAATGTGGGTTTTCTGTGTAAGAAACCTCTTATGTGTACCGTGTAGAAATAAGCATATATATCAAAATTACTCCAGAACATTTATGAATTACTGTGTCTCTACTTGTCACCACCACAATCTGGAGATCTTGGTTTAAGACCATGATTTTTGTCAGCGTAAAACCAATAACAAAAACATTTTTTTTGTAGTTTTATAGGCTTGGATCCTGAATTTAAATTTCTGATGTTCAGACCAGACTTAGTGATTGACGTGACAAAGACAAAAAAAACTGAAAACTTACCCGAGTTCCCTTTCTACAGCCTTGGAATAAAACTAGGTCTGTGAGCCTTCGTAGTGTTTCTTTGTGACTTACTGCATAGATTCCTCACCACCTGGCAGCAAGGATGTATCCCAACCTGAGATATTGCTCACTGACACTGGATTTTTGAGTTTATATGGAAAATAAACATATTTGAGCATTAATTTAAGAAAAACTTAAGTAAAACTTGTTATTGTTTTACTAAATGGTTGTCCGTGGTCACGAGCTACCCTCAAACCCGCATGTTCGTTCTTGTCATGACCTCTGGTGGCTTAATTAAGTCATTCGGCTATTGTGTGCTCGCCTATTCATCTGAGCAAATGTGCTCCTGTAATAAAATACTTTATTACTGAGTGCACATTGTTGTGGTGGTCAAATAAGCCTCTATCCTCCATAGTAAAAAAAATGCCAATTATGATAAACACAGCTTTCCCATTTCCAGTGAGCATCCAGGGGGCTAATGAAGTGCATTTCGATACTGCAGAATGGATCTTGTGGGAATGGTTGTTTCCGGCTTGAGGTACAAAGACAATATGACAGCAGAAAGCCGATAATGCTGCTGTAGTCAGTCCAGGCTTTGTGACGGTGTCCCCACATTTGCCGAGTTTCGGAGCGCGCTTACCCAGATACACCCCCCACCAGCCCTCATGCTTCCACTGTGATAGCGTTGGCTTGTATTCCATCCACTTACTGTCTAACATCTGCAGATGAGTTTTGTTCCACTTTCGCTTAAGAAGAAATTGGCAGCCTATTTGGCAGCTTCGCGAGCGGCCTGATTACCGCGCGCTTCCACGGCATCACCTCGGCGCCGTCCCTGACATTTAATGACAGCGAGTCTTTCTGCCAACACACTTGGTGCTATGAAATTCCCCATTGAGGATTAGGGCCCCAACTGAGGTCGAACCCTTCCGCTCCTCCCAAATTAATCCTTTATTATCTCCAACACCAAAGGCATATCTCAAATCCTGGTGAAAAGTTGGCTCATTTCCTGGTAGCTAATTCACACACCTTAATAGGTACCATCACACTGTAGTTTGTACCGGCAAACAGCAGATAGAGAGTATCGGGCAGTACTGTAGAAGTGGAGGAAAAGCTCAAACATGCAATTCACAGCATTGTCTCATCTTTACCATGCATGCTCCAGTAGTTCAGTTTTCTGTTTACCTTTTCTATTTTATTCTTATATTTCATTACATGCTTAATTAATTAGAAATTAGAAATTTGTGCAAAGGTTCTAAATAGAAGGAAAACATAATGAGATATGAGTAAGTATCTTTTATTTGTCAAGTAGATAATTCAAAATGTAATAACAGAAGTTTTTCCATGTGGTCATTTTATGTAAACCATTTATTTATTGAATTTATGTAAAATATGCTGTATCATGTATTATTACCAGGATATGAAATTTTGGTCATCTCGCAAAGCCCTACATATGTGCATGTTATCAAGTAAAACTTGCCAGCTAATGGTTACAGGAGGCTGATTTTAACACTTGGCATGACATTATCAGCATGCTGTATGTAATTCACCGATGTTAGCCTGAAGACGAACACCCGAGAATCACCTCTTTTTATTAACAGAGCAACATTCGAAAATGAACCAAAGGATGTTGTATGTAGGCAAAATGTAAAGAAATCAATCGCCCCATCTAGAAAAAATAACAAAATAACAAAAAACCCAAAGGTTTCACCTTTTATTAAAAGCTTCAAACACCTGACAACATTTGGTACCTCTGACGCCTACTCCCTGCTTCAAGTCACTGGGCTTTACTTTGACAAGAAAAGCTCTGAAATATTGATATTATCTGTCCCATCACTACCTTTCTCTGTTGTCATCCGAGCATAAAAATTAACAGCAATGTAATTGTGAAATGTAACACAATGCTATGTAGAAATATAGAAAGCATGAATATTTGATGTAAGATGTAGTAGCAGAAAAGCAAGTGAATAATGTAGTTAATTACAGTAACAAAGTAACAGTACTTTGCTACTTTCCACCACTGGAAAGTAAATGCCAAACCAGTACCAAACCAAGCAATGGGTTTTCCTTGAAGATTGTGATGCACCAACCTCTGACCAGATGCTACAGTATGGCTATTGTTGTACTTAGAGATATTAGATTTAGGTTGTAATATCTTTGTGATCCCCAACAGTGTATACTGAAGAGTCACTGGACAGATAAGTTCTCAAGCCAATGGTCAATCACAATGTTAATGGGGGGTCATTATTGCCATTTGTCCACTGAGGGGGCAGAGCCTTCCAACAAGGCAAGATTTCTCTAGAGCTAGAGAATTTTAATTTTTGAATTTTATATATTAAGAGATATATTAGTTTAAGACTGAAACCATGATATCAGTCGCACTGAGACCCTCTAAATGAAACTAAGCATGAGTATGTACATTGATTACATTAACATGAGACAATGCTTTTCCTATTTTAGCTTTCTGTGTGAGCATTTGGGACCTGGGACAGGGTGGTTGAGAGGAGGTCACTGATAGTTCCATGGCTGTAGACACTGGAGCTGCTCAACTGTATCACTTTGGATCAGTCTGTGCATCCTTTAACCAATTAAGTGTGTTAATTACATACCTCCTGTATATTTCTAGGTTGAGTATTTGTGAGTTAAATTAGAGGAGTTATAACCCCCCCCCCCACTGGTTATTTGATTTGGGGTGAAAAGAACCATCAACCACATACCCCAATGCACTTCAGTTTACAACATGTCAGCTCCAATATGTACAAACAGCAGTCCAGGGCAGGGTGGTAAATGGAAAGTGTTTCTGTCATCTTGCTGTCATGGGTATGCCTCAAAGCATGTTCACCATATCAGTAATGATGAAAAGAAGTGTGCTCGCGTGATTGTGCGACAACGTTACACCAGTCACTCCTAGATGCATCTTATTAACTTGGTGAAGACAAACTGTCAGCTGGCAACGCCCATCAAGTTTCACGACAGGCCCCGTAGAGGGATTAGGCGAGTACGACAGGCCCCGTAGAGGGATTAGGCGAGTACGACAGGCCCCGTAGAGGGATTAGGCGAGTACGACAGGCCCCGTAGAGGGATTAGGCGAGTACGACAGGCCCCGTAGAGGGATTAGGCGAGTACGACAGGCCCCGTAGAGGGATTAGGCGAGT
>JAODKN010000041.1:17564430-17576470 GCA_026774425.1 Petrocephalus zakoni
GCCCCGTAGAGGGATTAGGCGAGTACGACAGGCCCCGTAGAGGGATTAGGCGAGTTCACTCACATCACTGCAGCGCCACTCACATCCAGTTTGTAATGTCAAATACAGCATTCCCTGCCTCTGTGTGCCTTTAAACAGGAAAGTTTGCTAGTCAAAGATGTTATACAAGTTATACAGAGAACCAATCAGTTCTTGTATCTGATGTCAGACTAACCAATCGGATGTCTTGGTTCTGCCTCTTCCAATTGCTCCTCTAATCATTTTTTGTTTTGCCATCAGAAGATTTTCTGTGTAAGTGAAACTCTCAAGAGCTCACATAAAATTGCTCATGGGTGATTGTCAGTTTAACAGGGGTGTTATTATTTGATTCTGTGTACCCATACTGGGACACATACTCAAAGCTTTCCATAACATGTCAGTTTTAATCACCTGTGCTTTCTCTTAAATCCTGCATACATAAACTTATCTGGTTCTAATCTGCTTTTATAGCCAGATGATGAGTTTGACTCATCTAAAATGTAAAAGTGTATGATTTTCTGCTGTACCCGGTCTCGGGGCATCCCTTTAGGGTCCAGCAGAAGTCAGGGTGCATACTGGGACTCCAACTTGTCTTGTTATCATTTTTCCTTATCAGAGGAAGCAGGATTCTGTCTCAACATGTCCAAATGTGTTACAGCCTGGGAAAAGAGAATTATAGCACCCTTCTAAGGTCTCATAAATATATTATATATATATATATATTTCTTTTTTTTATTAATCTGTAAGCCCTTACATTCTTAATAAAGATTTTTATAGTATCAATATAGCCTAAAAATGGTGTTACTGAAATACTGAGTGCATCTTATATCTACATAAAAAGAACATGACATCCCTTAATTCTGTGATAAAATCTTTGCTGATTGTGTTATTTCAGTAACAGCACAAGTCACTTGACCAGCTTTACTGAAGGTATGTTAAAAGAAGATACAAAAAAAAAATCATCCACACCCAAGGCCAACAGACAAGGAAGGTATATCTATTCATAATCCTTGCTTTGGTCACTGGGGGATCTGGGGTCTATCCCTAGCAGGATAGAACCCAAGGCTCAGGTACACCCTGGACCAGTCTGGCCAGTCCACTACAATGAACATTCACACACATACTTGAACACCCAATCAATTAGCCCATTGTTTTTCAAACCGGACTTCAACAACCCAGACAGTCCGTGTTTATGTGGACTGTCTGACAGGGTGTGCAAAAAGCATGGACTGTCTGGGGGTCCCCAAGGACCAGTTTAAGAGACACAGGATTAGCCTGTATATCTTGAAACTGCAGGAGGAATCTGGCATGATACAGAGAGAACATGCAAACTCCACAATCAAAGACTGGGCGATTAAAATCCACAACTCTGGAGGATTGAATTCACTCAAGGATTAAAATCCACAACTCTGGAGGATTCACTAACTCACCAAGCCACCCAGAAAGGGTGTTATAATATGTAGCACCAGCAAAACATTTTGAAGGGGGATTCTAGTATGAAAAATAGCAATGGCAGAGGAAAAATGTCACATTTAGGCATGGGAATGATTAAGCAGGAGCAGAACATAAGGGGAATATTGACTGATATAACTATTTGTGAACGTTTATACAGCATTAGTGGCAAAGATGTTACAGCATATACCAGTTAATAAACAACAAGGAACCCTTATGCCAAACTGACAATAATAATGAATTGTGCCACTAATGATGGCAGCTGTGGTTTAGGCAAGCCCAGGGCTTGCCCTGGAGAGGCGGGCATCGGGCCCCCACTGGGATAGGAAACAGGGTGGTGGAACCCAAGATGAGTAACTTGTTTATCAGTCTATTTAAATCCCTATCTGTCTGTGATCTCCATTTAAGGAAATCAGGTGACCCTTCAGAGTCCTGCTTTTGTGTAATCAGCCTGATTTTTAACTAGATAGACAGACACTTATTTTGCATTGATATACGTAATATGTATATAAATGTACAGCAGTAGCAACCTAAGAAATTAGTAAAGTCAGTAAATGTTCTACATAGAAAATGCATTGCTGCATGAAGTCACCTGTGTCTTACGATTTATGAGGTCCCTCTGCATATTGGTAATATCCTATAAATATGATGATTGACTGAGCATCAGTAAATGAAAGGGCGTCACAACGTAATCTTGTTTGAATCAATTTTCGTTTCATTTTAGGAGAATGTATGTGAAAGTGTTTAATTTTAGAATACTGAAAAAAATGTTTTCTTTGTGGCAAGAAGTTGCATTGATCACCATAGTGAAATATCAGTATTACATGCCATTAACTTTTCATGTATGAGATGTAATAGGTAATTTGATTACTACAGGGATACAAAATTTGTGCAATTAGTACTGCAGGATTTTGTCAATGAAATGTTCAAATATTGAAGTCTCTGATGAAATTGATGCATTAGTCTCTTACTTGGATATCCTGTTATATACATGGGATATATAATGTGGTTCTTGATTGGAGGGTGAAACTCTTTGACAGATCTGTATTCTTTCATTTTCGTCTGAAGTAAGTCAACTTTAAGATTCCTGGTATGCTAAGACCAGTGTGAAAAGCCGTTGACTTTGTATTGATATATTGAAATTGAAAGGAAATTAAATACGCCTTTGCTGTAACGGAGGATGCCAACAGAGAAAGAAAGAGGAGGTTTGTCTCATAATATGTGAGCAATATAATTTATAGATAATTAGCTGGAGAGGAGAGGGGCTGTTAACTGCATAAATATTAATTACACTTTGAAACAGTGGAGTCATCAAAAAAATAAATAAAAAACACAAGCTTATGAAAATCAAACAAGGTATCACACAGCGAATGCCTCTCAGGTTTTTGGAAGCCACGTCACTGTCCTGGGTCCAGATGGCCCCAGTGTGAGATTACACCTCTAATAAGAACAGCTTGTCTTTTGTTGAATTGGATTCACCAGAGGTCCTGCTCCTCTAATTTCTCTCAGAACATTCCCACCGAGTTTAGTAAAATCACTTAACCTGTCATATCCTATTCTATATCGGTAGATTTAAAGAGGGGGAAAAAACCCCTCTCCACAGAGACGTGGCTGAAAACCCCAAAATAAATCACCTACTGGAAAACATAGAGGGTGATGTGAGCAGATACAGAATCCAGGTT
This sequence comes from Petrocephalus zakoni, assembly GCA_026774425.1. Classification (NCBI taxonomy): domain Eukaryota; kingdom Metazoa; phylum Chordata; class Actinopteri; order Osteoglossiformes; family Mormyridae; genus Petrocephalus; species Petrocephalus zakoni. Next base: position 17,567,583 of record JAODKN010000041.1, read on the forward strand.
TCTTGATTCATTTGTGTTGTTTTTGCTGGAACATAAATCCTTCTGCTTCATTCATTTTCATTCCCAGTGTACCGCAAGATATATTAACACATATTTTGCCACTGACTGCAGCCTTTTGACAGAAATTGAATATTGTCCATTTCCTGCAGAAAATCCCATCTAGTAAAGTGCTATGGCAGCCTATTTCTTCTGATTTTTATTGTATTATTGCTTTATTTTTTTGTCTTATGTGGATTGAGCTGCCATGTATAAGGTAAGACTCACAGTATTGCTCAGGCCTTACGCTGACACAGAATGACACCAGAACCAGGGACATCTGGTGATGTGAAGAAGCCAAGAGGCCGCTGGACTCTTCAGCCGCCCGCCAGCTATACCCTGATGCGTCGCGTGTTTGCTCATCTCTCTGCATGCGGAGCCGTGTGGCGACACGTACAAGGCGGTGCGGTACCTGACTGCTGCTCGGTGCACCTTTCCCCCTCTGTAGTGTGAACTGCTCACAGGAAAGTCTTCACCCCAGTTTGGAACCTGGCCGAAACACTGCCTGTTGTGTCCAGTTCAGTGCAGCCACAAAGGAAATTTAATTTTTGTGGCCTGACTTCCCCTGTACTTTTTGGAGTGGAGCCTTTTATTGTTATTCTTATCAGAGTACAGATTTGTACTCATGGTACCAAATTTGTCCAGACAGATGCTATGAAACTTATCTGAACATCTGTCAATAAGACTTTTTATGAGGTGAAATCAGATATAATTTCAATAATTTCAAGTTAATAAATATGTTGCAGTAAAGGTATTCTTAGCAAGAATAATGTTCTTATAGTTTTGCTGGTATTCCAGGTATTGCATTATGGAATGCAATGATAATTTTTTTCCTGAAAGAACTATTGGTTGTAATTTGGTTTTAGGTTTATAAGAAGATGGAAAACATAAATTAAATCGTGCATAATTTTCACATTGTACAATTGAAAAATACTTCATTTGATAGGGTTCCTGTTTCAGAAATATTCCTTGCCTCTACCCAAGCCACTGCGATGCAGGATCACAGTGAACCTGGAGTGTTTTCCAGGAAAGACTCCAGCTCAAGGCAGGATACAACCTGGAAAGGATGCCAGCGCATCACAGGACACATGCACAGCAATTTAGAGACACCAGGTCACCTAAACCATATGTCTTTGGACTAAGAAAGGAAATCCACACAAATACAAGGCAAACATGCAAACTCCTGATACACACATGCACGTTTGTATTCCTATCTTAGTGAGGACCATCCATTCATTTCTATGGGGGAAAACTGTAAACCCAATCATGACTCCCTTAACCCCTACCCAACCCTAGCCTTAACCATAAGTAACCAAACAAAGTATAAGACTTTGGCATTTTTTTTTGTTTATTTGCATTCACAGATTTTTATAAAACGAAGTCTGAAGTAGTGAGGTCTAGCTGCAGACCTCACTATCATCACTCTTTCAGGATTTTCTTCCTAACCTCACATTTTTAATTCCTCATGCTGCAATAAATGACAAAGTTGGCTTCCAGCTTGGTGATAAAACATTGCACTAGCCCACAATCCAGGGTACACACAGCAGGATCTGGGTAATCTTACATTTTTTTCGATACTTTACCTTAAAATGTCTCTGGTGTGTTCACTCAAAAATCCAATTGAGGGAACATAACAGCAGACTAAATAGAGTTTTTCTAGCCAGTGCGTGTTTACTCCTGGCTGCAAACCGCAAGCTCCCAAATCCACCTACTTCCTAATGGTTACTTTGTTGCTTCCAAATTGGTTATATTAGGCAACACATAATCAGACTAATATCTAATTTGATAAATGTAAGGCTCAATGAAAATATATCATGACTGTAAAAGAACGTGTAAAGATGTGTCATGTCGGACACGGGAAAAGGCACACACGAGACTTGCGGGAATCTGCTGGTCGGGAGTTTTATTTCACGCAGATAGTACACGCAGACAGGACTAACAAGACAAGACCAACAGGGCACTGGAAACAGCTGGGAAACATCAGGATTCCACACAGGGGGTAAATAGGGGGCGTGGCACACAGGAGGATCGGCCAGGAGTAACATGAACACTATGCAAGCATCAGTTTTTACTTGTTTGAGTACTGTTTTTACAGTTTTTGTTCAATCTGCAGGATTTTATCAAATTAATCTTTTTTGTGTAAATCAAATTTTAAGTTGATTCAATATTTCATATGTGTTTTTGCTTATATGACAGGTCATATATAGTGAGAGTGAATTGTTATTTAAGCAGTTCCCCTGTCATAAAAACAAAGCCATATAGATGTTTTATTTTAAATGAAATAAATTAAAAGTGATAAATTAAATATTACATTATTATATAAAAATACATATTACATGATGTATGATTTTTTTTTCTTTAAAACCTAAATTCTGAAAAGTAAGATTTCTCTGGAAACACTGCAGGAAACATTACCTTGAATTAAAAATAGTCTTGGAACATCATTACCTTGCAGCCATTTGGGTGATCAGAAATTCACAATCATCAAAGTCAAGAGTCACCACAACAATGACACCAAACACATCAAGCTTTTTTCCGGAAGGTTCCCGGGCCTTTAGAAAGCGCACAAAGCAGAGGGGGAAAGGTGGCAAATAAAAGAACCGTTGGCTGTCATAACCTTTTAGCATTTGGGCGTCTTTGAAATTCACGGCTGTATGTTGAGGTAGTCAGATTAAAAGGCCTTTATTCACAATGACCTTTCTCCCACAGGCCTTCCTCGGAGAAATCTCTTTTCCACCTGGCCTGATGTCACAGTAGACCATCCCCAGAAACAAAAGGGCAAAGAGCCAGCTGACAAAGTCTGCGAAAATGGCGCGCCCCGGTGTCAGCAGTGCATGCTGCACTCTTTGTTGAAAAGTGTCGTTTCCATGCCTTGCTCCAAGGGGTCCCCTGAACCCGTTATACAGACGTTCAGAACATTAAAGTTAATTTACCTGTTAATTAGTTTCACAGTCTTTGTTTCCATATGAATTCTTTTAAATAAATTTTAATAGGCAATACTTGAACTTTAGCTGGATGCATAAGAAATAAGTTGTATAGTAAAAAAATTATTATACATTGTTTCTTATATCAAGCATATACATTGAACTGTAGCACTTAGTGATCATAGTATCCGAATGCAGATCAAACCGCAAGTTAATCCTGATCCAGCTGTTAATGTACCTTATAAATCAGGGGTGGGCAGTTTTACCCAGAAAGGGCTGCTGTGTGTGTGGGTTTATGCTGCAACTCCCTAATCAGGTTACTAATTAGGGGACTGATTGGCCAAAGAGTCCTCACACCTGGGTTTGAACAGCTGACCTAAAGATTGTCCCAAAAACCCGAAGGCACACCAGCCCTTTGTGGATAAGATTGCCCACACCTTTTACAGATCAATATGGTAATTGTAAAAAGGCTTAATGTGGTTTGGAGCAACAAAAAAAATGCAGAACCACCAAACTTCGCACAGCATAACTCGTCATAATGCCCCCTCCGAACAACAGAGTTGAAACGATTAGTACGTGTTTAACCAGTATTTATGCCAAGTTCCTATTATTGTTATAAATTGATATCTATATTGGAAGTTATTGTTAATTCATTGTAGTCAATAAAATGCTGTTTTATTACTGTCTTTGAACAAATATCCGATGTGGACCTTTTGTTTGTGAACCCCTGCTTTAGACAAGTCAGGGGCGATTCTAGCATTTGCTGCTTAGGGGGGCTATATCCCCAGTACGATTCCCACTTTTAATCTGAAGAATTAAATTTGCTGACTAGCAAACAAATAAAAAATAAATTAAATAAATATACAAAAATATTTAAATACAGGACAAAGCAATAAAAGTATTTAGCGACATAATGTATCATTTTTCAGGGGGACTTTGATAAAGAAATTAAAATAATCTCTTAAGTAGTGCCTAGAACCACCTATGGACAAAGTTTTACAGAGTATTTTGTGTTGATTAAAAGGACCTAAAATCCCAATTAATGAATTCAATTTTGAAGCCAGAGAATAAATACTTCTCATACTCCTTTTCTTAATGCTCCAGAAGAGGACCATTTTCCCTGCATCAGCAGGAGCATCCAGCCTTTCTGCCTTAGACTGCATCCCATCTCTTCCAGTAAGAAAACACAGTGTCACTCAGAACTTCCTGTCTTCTAGGCTTTTTTCCCTTTATTTGCACCTGCTGATTTATAAGCAATGACAAAAGTCTCGCCCATTCTAAAGAAGAATTTGACACAGCAACTAGTCCCTTGTCATTTTCTCTCTTAATTGCTATGATTTTCTCTTCACTCATCTCCCCAATATTGCTACCCATCCTCTATGTGTAATATAAATGCTCTGTTCATCTTGTTGCCATCCTGTCTCTGTCTGCTTAATTGCATTCTTCTAAGAGACATGATGTATGCTTGCCAAGGTGTCAACCATTCAGCCCGTCTTTGCCTCATTATCATCTTTTTTCTTTTTCTTCTGTTTTTTGTGTCTAATCTCTGAAATCAGCAGGCTCTGGATCCATGTTGTGGAGGGCTGTATATCTTCTTAGTGTTCACTGCATAACACACCCCTACCCTCCCTGTTTGCAGTTCTTTTACTTTTCTTAAGACTTGCTTGAACAAATGACCTAAAGGTACTTGTAAACCAATATGTTAAATTTATCTTTCTGGACAAAATGTGATGTCTGTTAGATTTAAAAAGGCAGCGAGGAATGAGTGTTTATTTGTTCCTAATGGGCTAAAATGCTTCTTTTGCTTTGCGTGCCTATGCACGATTCTTTACAGAAAATTGCTGTTTTCTAAAAGATTAACTCGGGGCTCAAGTCAAGGTCTGGGTACGATTTCTCTCCCTCTTGTATAGCGATGTCTACTGTCACCTGGCTGCCCACAAGGCCACTGGAGAGACTGAGAAAACTGTTCCCTCCTCATCCTATAAATCCCCGGAAATAAACAGCCGGCTGATGGCAGACATTGTGAGGAGGGTTGTGTCTGTCTTCAACCCTCTACATCATCCACTGAAGGAAAAACCGACGATTGGATTAATTGGCCATTCCAGGTTGGGTAGAAGGGAGAGAAATAAAATAAAAATCTAGCTGCGAGCAGCAATCATGGGGCCAAGCACTCAAGCAGGGCTTAAATGCCATGGAAAGAAATTCAGAAAGAGGAAACATATGAACACAGACCACGTACCGTAAGCTAGCACACTGAATGGAAAATTCAAGAAAAACTTAGTGAGATCCAAAATTTTGGAGCTAAAACACTGAGGACCCTGTTACCCATAGAAGACAAGCAAAGGTGAGGGACCACTTCAGGACTAGTGCCTGCAGACCTGAGGGAATGAGCAGGTGTATAAGGGAGGAGAAGGAGATCTGAAATGTACTGGGGAGCAAGACCATGTGTGACTTTAAAAGTCATCAGAAAGAGTTTATACTGTATACAGAAAGCGACTGGTAGCCAGTAAAGTTTATACTGATTGGAGCTATAAGTGAAGATATTTTATTGTTAGTGAGAACTCTAGCTGCAGAATTTTGTATGTGTTGTAAATCAGAGGTATAAATTTCAGATCCTGATAGTAAAAATCCAGACTAAGATTTTGTTTCAGCAAACTAGTTGAGCACTCTTTGTCTGTGACTCTTGATTAAACCAAAATCTTGATGTGGATTTTTCTTTCTGGACCTGACATTTACACTACTGTTGTAATTTTAGTTTGGACATGTGGTTCTACTCTAAATTTTATTGTAATTTGGAGTTTTTATTAGCAGGAAGATCAGGAGATACAGAATAACAGTAATTGAGATGAGAGAAGAATAGTACATGCTAAATAGTTTCAGCAGAAAAATAAAACTGTTGCATACTTTGTGTCCATTTTTTATGAGAGTTCACCATCTAGTGGTTAAAAAAAGTACAGCATATGGTTCATTAAGCATTATTTTGTTCATCGCTACTAAGAATTCTCTCAGTACGGCAAAGTGAACGGAAACCAGACTGGAATGATTTGTAAAGATTGTCTGATACTAAATCAGACTGCAACTGGACAGCAACAGGTCTTTGTAGTATTTTGGAGAGTGGCAGGTTAGACATAGGTTAGAGATTGGCCAATAGTTGTTTAGATCAATAGAGTCTAAACCAGGTTACTTAAAAAATGGGGTAAATACATTAGTTTTTAGATCTATTGGAAAAATTCCTGAGACTAGAGACCCATTTATCAGATCAGAGAGGGGAGCAGAGATATCAGGAAGGCAGAACTTTAGTAGACATGGAAGCAGGATCTAACAGGCAGAACTTAGAATTGGATCTCTTAATTAATTCATCACAAAAGGGGGCAGAAGTAAGAGAAAAATTGGAAAATGGGGTAATTGAATATTCAGGAGGAAAGCCTTACCAGGAATAGGGTTAGAGAAGGGGAAAGTCTTATAATGGGAGGCAATTTTATTTTGGAAGATTCACATTGCTGCTGAGTTACAGGTAGTGTTAATACAGCGGCATTAACGAGCATGTGTATAGTAGGAAAAAATGGGTTTTAGGCCTACATTCTGAATTAATGATGACTAACAGGAGGAACGCACATCATTTAGAGCAAACCGATATTTCAGTACATGCTCACTGTAAGCTATGGGATGTTCATACAGCCATTCTAGGCAGCAGCCTGTTGCCTTCAGGGCTCGGAAGTCTGGAGTAAAGCAGTATGAGGAATTGGAGAAGGGGACATCTAGGGGACATCAAGAGCATTCGACATAGGCTGGCTATAGGTCGAAAGAATCTCAGAAGAACTGGTTTGATTAGCAACATCTGAGAGAAAAGCTAGTAGAGAAGCAAAAAAGGCATGTGTGTCAACAAAATAGGATAGGGTAGCAAAGACACAGCACTAACAATGACCGATTGGGTAACTGCACGAGCAGGCACATAGACACAGGTAATGAGTTATAAATGGAAGATAGCGGGGAGTGATTGAGGCACTGGGAACCATTAGGATCATATGGGAAGGCCAGCAACAATTGCTGGCAAAACAGGGACATGATGGAACTGGCAGAGACAAATCCTGACAATTTCCAGTCATAACAACCACTTTTATAAGGCCAATACATCAAAATATATTAGGAAAAACATGTTTTGCCCATTGCAGTGCCCGCCAGTGGCCAAATGACACATGCCCAGGCTGTGGCCCGGATTCCAAATAGCAAGTTTCAAAACACCAAAGCATTGCAGAGATATGGTCACACATCCTTTGTCACCAATTTTGCTTGGCAATGACAGACAATTGGCTTTGAAAATCAAAAATTCCTCTGATGCCTCTTGTGAGGCTTGGTATGGAGATATTCTCTGACAAATTTTGTGAAGGTTAGGCAAAATTTGTGGCTTGTGGAAGATTCTTAAATTTTTAATAAACTCCCATATGGTGGCTGTATCAGTTAGATGAACATGAAAATTCCAATGGATCAGCTTGTGAAAATCCTATGGTATTAGAAGGTGCAAGGTTTATTTTTCTAAGGCAATCCAATCAAGCTAATTTTTTTGTTGCACTTCCTCAAAATATCAAAGCGTTGCTGAGTTATGACCTCACTTCCTGTTTGGTGACTTTGTCATTGAATTTACTGAATAACAGGAGCCATATTGTTTCACTTAGGATAATGGTTTGAACAACTTTTTGTCCCAACCCTCTGTACAAACCAAATTTGGTGCGGATACAATCAACGCCGTAGGATGGGACCACAAAAGGAGGCTTTTTGAAAAATCCAATATTGCTGACTTTAACACCAATGGGTGCATTCGAATTGGGATGACCTGATGATTCAAACCTATGACAAGTCGTTATTTTCAAAAGTTATACGAAAAAATTTACCTGGAAATTTGACCTGATGGTGACGCAATAGAGATGGCTGGACTGACCCCAAATTTGGTGACTGACTACATTAGACTGTCTTCTATCAATATGCCAATTAAAAAAAATCTACCATGTGATGCTATTGGCTGCAATAGACTCCCATGTCAGAAAGTATAATAATAGTGAACAATTCTGACAATTACAATACGTACCTTGCACCTATGGTGCTTGGGCCCTGATTGCAGTTCAGCAGAATCAGCCTTTATCACAGTACCCTATTCCCATCACATATGAAGTCTGCAGATAGGATTGTCCCTCTTCAGCGATCCTTCTGCGTTGAACAAATTCAGTTGAGAGATTTCCTTCACCCATACAGTACATCTCCCAGGTCTCCACCCCTTCCCTCCTTATTCTGTACATCACAGTTGACCAGGGAAATGGACTACTGAGGAGACTTCCTGTATGAAAGGCAGCAGATCCCCATGGTGCCAGTGCCCAGAGTGCTTAAGGTCTGCACAGACCAGCTGGGCAGAGTGCTGCAGCACATATTTAACCTGAGCCAGAGGCTTGTAAGGATCTCGGTACTCTACGAGACATCCTAGCTGGGCCCAGGATCCAAATATGGGCACCACAAAGCCCCAAAGCCCTACAGACCAGTAACACTGACATCCTACCAGATGGGGACTCTGGAAAGGCTTACCTTGAACCACACCAAAACTCTGGAGAGCACAGCACTGGACCTCCTGTAGTTTGAGAGTGAAAGACCTGGTCATATGTCTGCTGTGCAGAACCTACTGTCTCCTGGAGAACGCGGGGAGCACAGTGACAGTCATGTCCTTTGAGTTTAGTGCTTTTAATGCCAATTAGGCCCTACTGCTGAGAGATAAGCTAAGAGCTGTTCCGGTGGGCACTCCACCCAGGTATCCTGGATTGTTCACTAAGCGACCTGCAGACCACAGTAAACTTTTACCGATGCACCGTTGAGAGTATTCTGACTGGCTGCATCACCACCTGGTATGGCAGCTGTACCGCTCTGGACCGCAAAGCTCTGCAGAGA
>JAODKN010000041.1:17576570-17589012 GCA_026774425.1 Petrocephalus zakoni
TCTGCTCTAAAATGTATTCTGCATACAGTGACAAGCACAAACGTTAGGCTAAAATAAAAATTAATTGATATAACAGAAAATCCATTTGAAATAAAAAAAAGATCAGACATCAAATCAGCTGACACAGCTGAGATATAGTTGGGAACTTTAATATACACTATATTGCCGAAAGTTTTGGGACGCCTGCCTTTACACACACATGAACTTTAATGACGTCCAGTTTTTAATGCGTAGGCTTCAATATAGAGTTGGCCCATCTTTTGCAGCTATAACAGCTTCAAGTCTTCTGGGAAGGCTTTCCACAAGGCTTAGGAGTGTGTTTATGGGAATTTTTGTCCATTTCTTCAGGAGAGCATTTGTGAGGTCATCCCAAAGGTGTTCTATTAGGTTGAGGACTGTGCAGGCCAGTCAAGTTCCTCCACACCAAACTTGCTCATCCATTTCTTTATAGATCTTGCTTTGTGCACTGGTGTGCAGTCAGTTGGAACAGGAAGGGGCCGTTCCCAAATGGGTCCCACAAAGTTGGGAGCACGGTCCTAAATGGCTTTGTATGCTGAATTCCTTTCACTGGAACTAAGGAGCCAAGCCCAACCCCTAAAAACCAACCCCACACCATAATCCATAATCCCCTCCACCAAACTTGCCACAATGCAGTCAGGCAAATACCGGTCTCCTAGCAACTGCCAAACCCAGACTCGTCCATCGGATTGCCAGACAGAGAAGCATGATTTGTAACTCCAGAGGACACGTCTCCACTGACTCCAGTGGCAGTGTGCTTTACACCACTGCATCTGATGCTTTGCACTGCACTTGGTGATGTAAGGCTTGGATGCAGCTGCTTGGCCTTGGAAACCCATTCCATGAAGCTCTCTACGCACTGTTCCTGAGCTAATCTGAAGGGCACACAAAGTTTGGAGGTCTGTAGGTATTGACTCGGCAGAAAATGGGTGACGTCTGTACACCCCAGCATTCACTATCCCTGCGGCTTACCACTTCATGGCTGAGTTGCTGCTGTTCCCAATTGCTTCCACTTTGTTATAATACCACTAAAAGCTGACCATGGAATATTTAGTAGTGAGGACATTTCACGAATGGACTTATTGCACAGGTGGGATACTATCATGGTACCACACTTGAATTCACTGAGCTCCTGAGAGCAACCCATTCGTATACAATTGTTTGTTGAAGCAGTCTGCATGCCTAGGTGCTTGACATTATACACCTATGCTCATGAAAGTGATTGTAACACTTGAATTCAACAATTTGGAGGGGTGTCCCCCTTATGGCAGTATAGTGTATATACACTGTTTCTTGAAAGATAGGGGCAAGGGGCATACAGTGAGGCAGCCAGTTGCTGCACACTAACACCTCAGGGATGAGAACCTGAATGCAGCCATGCAGGGGGTGATACCTCAGCACCACACTGTTCAGATGGAGCTGAACAGTTTGAAGTTTTTCTGGCTGCTGCAGTGCCAATCCTACCACCAAGCCCCACACCTTCCCAGAAGTGGGAGGACCTACAAGCAAGGCCAGATGTAGGTTAATGTCATACCCAGGATGAAGCAGTTGCAGGTTACGGGCCTAAAATCCCTAGCCTCAGAGCCACCACTCCACTTTTGAGAGATAATGTTTAAATAGGCGTCTTTCTGTATGCATCTCCTTCTTGAACCTATACTGTACTGGCTGTGGTGAACTTTAATACTTAGATACATAAATCCACATTCCCAAGCCAAGATGAAAGCATCTACCTATCCAGCAGTTCCTAACCTCATAAGGACCTTTTTCAAAATCTGTGAAAGCTGCATCCATGATGAACTTTCAAAGACAGGTTCGACACTAACAGAATTGCGATCAATATGGTGCTCAATACTTTATAACTCTGGAAGAAAAAGGCATTCATTTTGTGCAGATATAACACATACAAGACCTTACTAACATATTGATCACGAGAGAGATTTGCAAAAAACAATTAAAAATGTATAGAAACATTGTGTTTTATTATTCATCTTTTAGGTACCATACAGCATTTTGAAAGTACAAAACTATGCAAGCCTTAAAACGTCTCCCAAAACCTTGACAGAAACACAGATCAAGTTTCAGTTAAATAATATGTTAGACCAAAAGTAGACAGAACCTGCAGTTAGAAATGCTTGTCTACACAGTTGTATTTATGACATTTTGGACCAAGATGTTGAGATTTATAGTGTGCTGAAGGATGAGTAACTTTGTCTACATGCAATATTAGTTGCACATTTTTCTGGGAAGATGTCTCCCAGTAGAGAAAATGCGTTGCATTGTGTACTCAAGATTGCTTTAGCCATTTAGCGAGCAAAGAAAGGTTTTAGCAGATAGCAGCAGAGATTTTCTGTATTATTGAACTGCTGGCAAACAATTTCAAATTAAGTGAATCCTGGGAGTGTTGAAGACAGGCTTTTTTACAGCAGGAAGAGGACCATCTCCAGTTAAGTTGCTTTTTTGTGCAGTTTTATTTTTTCATGCTGGGAAATAGTTTTCACAGATGAACGGCCCTTATAAACTATAAACCCTAATATATTATAGCAATATGTAATTGTACATAGTGTTCCATTCCACTGCTTCCTCGTGGTAAATAAGAGCTTTTCAAGAAGTTCACAAAGCAGTTTAGTCTTAGTCACACTTTTAACAGAGGGTGCAGTTGCTTCAGGTTATACTGTAGCAGCCTTAGGTGATTTTAAGTGTTTCCACTGGTGTTTAAGGCAAGAGTACAGAAAGAGAGAAAACATCCTGGCAGACAGCTGGATTGAATGCCGTTTGTAGGAATAGCTTGGAGAGGGCTTCAGGGGCCTTTGATAAACACCGGCGTTGGGGCTTCGGAGAGTCATAACCTTATGCTTTGCTAGGCTATAAGCCAACACAAGAGATAACACCACTTGACCATATCAATGGCTGTCCTTTCCCTCACCACTGCTGATTTCTTAAGGTCATAGTCTCTCTGAGTTTATTTTGTTTGTCTGTGCTGTAATGATATAGAACGACCCCATGTGTGTTTTAGGACGGGATTTGCAAAACCTAAGAGATTAGGTTGAGCTACATGCTATCCAGTGCTGTTTGCTCTCTCTCTCAATTCTCCGTGAGTACAGAGATGTTTAAGAAGGAAATTGCATACAAAGCTTCTGAAAAACTACTAGTGTAACGAGTCAAAAGTACAGCTTACCTTTTATGTCACTGAATGTTGACAAGGAAAGCTTAATTTCTCAGCGTCCTGTTCAGAGCTCCATGCCTGCTTACTGCTGGGGGAAGGTTGATCAATTGGAACAGGGAGTTCAGAGGGAAAGTCTTGTACACTCATGGTCTGATGTTTCAAGTTCAAAATGGTCAAATGTACATTTCAACATCTCGAGCCAAGACGGTGTAGAGGGGAGTGCATGTTTCTAAATGTAAGAAATTCAATGAAGAATTTTTATTAGGAATTAGCATAATAATAAAGAAAAACAGAAAGTATGTAATAATCCCTTTCTATTAAATTTAAATGACTATAACATTTGAGAAAAGAGTTATAGTAATCAGTAAAAGTCCGTTGACACAATTATTCAACAAACTGTGAATCATCTATAGCATGTATAGTGTATTAACCATTAAAGTTTTTTATTTCAAACAAAAATATATAGATTTATAGACTGTTACACTTAATATTTGAGTGGCATTATTCGAGATTCCCCCCTTTGGTTAAGTGCACATTTTCACACAAATATTATACAAAGACACTGTACAAATAACACATAAGGGTATCCATATAACCTCACACTCACACTAGGCAATCAATTGTCATAATTCATGTTTGCCCTTAACATAGAGATGTGTAATACAATATATATGTAATTCAATACAATTTCATTTTGAAATAGTTGAAATACACTTTAAAATTGCACTGAGCTTAGAGGAAGGAGAGGCAGAGGGAAGGTGCATTTATTATGGTACATAATGTGTCCTAAAAAAGAAATAGAAGTTGCCTTAATTTTCTGGCACGTATTAAAAGGAGAAAATATGTAACCCTCAACAGGCACTTCAAAACGTTTAAAACACTTTGTGTTTTCAACACAAAACTCCACATTTTTACACAGTAATGGTTCAATAGGGCCACAATCTATGCGTTCTAATAAAGAATTTGTGCATTTACAGTTCTTGAACTATTCATAATTTGGCTACATATCTGACACTGCGTAAGACCACATTATATACAATAATCATGTGTCACATGTACTCTAAGTGTCCTATGTAATGATTTGTGTTGTTTGCATTACAGTACTGATAGTGTGCGTGACAGGAGAGGCTGGATTTACCTGCTGTTAGATACACATCATGAATCTAGCATTACATTAACACTCAGACATGCATAAAGAGGTAGCGTTTCCTTCCTGATTCCAACAAAACCATCCTCTATTTATATAAATATGTCATGCTTTTATTTCCACTAGTCCCAGTGAGCATTCTGAATGTTTCTTCTGCCATATATTTCTAACCCTGCTTTCTCGAATGTGCGTCGCTTTTAATAAAAGCATCTGTTAAATTAATTAATGCAAATTGTAGGAAGTTTTGGGGCCACCGCGGGGAAATACTATAAACAATTATTTTAAATAAAGCCAGTCCTCTGAAACTGACTGCGATCTCTGCGACAAGCTTTATTGTAAAAATTGTATCACATTTCCTGTTTATTTAATGGGTGATATAAGTTCTTCCTGTCGCTACCAGCTGAGTTTATTTAGGGCTTTCCTGGAATTTTACAGAGGTGAGTGCAAGATCAAAACCCCGACCTTCCCTGAAACCACTCAGCCAAGGTGCAATAATGGTGGTGAGTTTGAATATATAAAAAGCAGCATCTTTTTTCACAAAAATAAATCACCATCTGGTTGCCATGGCTATGTTTCCCTTAATTCAGAAAAAAAAACTCTTCTCTTTTCCTTAGGCTAAGCTCACATAGTCAGCAGCCAAGCAGACTCTTTGGAGGCATGTGTCTGTTTGCTCCTGTGCTATGCCATGCTGCTTGTGGGTGTGCTCTGTGTGCTGCCAAGGCTCGGGCTGGCACTGCTGTCCCGTGAGGGCGCCTTGTTCCCGGAGACGGGCTGCCGCTTGGCCGAAGAGCTGGGGCATCCTGTGGAAGAAAAGCCAGCAGGAGGTAACAGTGCATCAGCAATGGTCAGCAGACGTCCTCAGACTTGCAGATGTTTGGCCATCTGTTGCCATGGCAACAAAACACGTAATTAAAAACACACACACACACAAGCACAGAGACGGCTCTTACCTGGGATGTGAGGTGATGTCGAAACAACACCCATTCCTGAAAGGTACAGTTAACAACTCAAATAATCTGTAATGTTGAAAACAAAAATATACATCTTTATATGAGAGGCATTGTGTCATCTTGTTTTTAATAGTAAGACAAAGGTGGGAAGCACAAATACAAATGGCAAGAAGTAGCAACTGACCTGTGCGGACCTTGATAAACCACAAAGCTCCCATAAGAAGAACCCCGATTAAGAATCCTCCAACGGCGACACCTAGGATGGCTGAGAGCTTGAAGTCGATGCATGATGCTGCATACACACAGACAGCAGAGAGTTAATGTTGCCCGTTGTATGGCACTGCAACTACATATACTCATATGGACTCATCAGATAAATGAATGAGTATATATGTACTGGGAAGGTAGTGGTTAACGCCAATATGTAAAAAGAAGAACTAGCAGACTGGACATCTGATGAATGACGTCACCTTTCAGATCTGTATAAACAGATCTTGTCTGGTTTGTTTTTGACACTCCCCCAACCCAGTAACCCAGAATATAAAATCAAAGCTGCCTCAAGCTAGCATACAATGAATTTTTTTTTCTCTAATACCCTAAGTATAAATGTTTTGACTCTCCCAAAACAGCAGCTTCATTTTAGCGCGGTTTGTGCTGTCTTGAGTCTGTCTTAAATCTGGAAAAGTGAATCTCAGCTAAATTCCTGGGTCGCATGGTTCTGCTAGCCATTGCAACCAAAATTCAAATTTCATGTTACCAAGACTACTTTTTTTTTATCAGCAGTTCATTATTGCCTGTAGGATTTCAGTAATCCTTATTCAAATAGGCTTACTATGACCTACCCCGGGAGGCACTCAGTGTACAGGATGTCAGTCCATTTTCGATCGCATACCCAGACAAGCTACACCAGCTAAGAATCAGTTCATAGTAACTGGGCATGCGACATCCCTTGGCTGCCAGTCATTTCCGAGAGAGTGGGACATAAACATAGACTTTCTGCCACATGGAACAGTCCCTGACTCCACTTCCTCCACCCCTGATATCAGGAAGCCCACTGCTCATCCTGTGGTAAGAGTCATCCTGCAGAGTCCCCAAAAACCTGGCTAATTACATCGTTTACACCTTCCTGCCTAGGCTCGCTGCCTCCTGCATCCGGTGCTGAGTGTGGCGCTGTGCTGCTTCTCTTTGTTCAGATGGAAAGTCACGCACTACACTGTTTGTGAACTTAACATGAACTCAAACGCTGCCAATTTAGCCCTTTTTGATTAGCCCCTCTGAAGCTTGTTTTAAATCCAGAATGATTTGATGCACTTCACCAGCAGACTAGTGCTGTGTATAACAGGTATAACTGATTCAGTTACTATAAGGGTTTAGTAAAATGACAATCTAACCAGACTGCACACTAACTGAAGCCAATGAGGACCCTAAGACTTCATGTCTTGTACTGAACCTTCACAGAAAACACGAGGCACGTGCCGTCGCTTAAAATAAATGCCGCCTGTTTTGATGTTCTGAAAGAGTCCGTTCAGACATGTGGACAGGAAAGATCTAGCAGCTCATCTATAAAGACCCCTTTTTCACTCTTGTTCTTCCTGTTTTTTTCCATCCCAGGAATTTAAAAATCGCTTTATTTGCGCAAATAATAGTGAACAGAGACAGGAAGTTGGAGCTCAGGTGGCTGGAATGCTGGGGAGTGGCGGGGTCGAGGACAAAGAGACGTCCACTCCGCAGGCCTCCCGAGGCATCCCACCGCCAGCTACCAAACAGGAAGAGCAGCTCAGTGCTAGCCCTGACAAAAAAAAAATGAAAAATCAAAGCGGTAGACTGGCTAGCCCCCTGCAATGGATCCGGTCAACAAATTCCAGACCTTTTTGCAGGGAACAGACTGCTGCTTCCGAACAGAACAGAGACTGCGACTGCAATCAGCAGCAGGTGGAAACAAGTACGCGATTTAGAAAATGTTTCCCAAGCACAATCCCGTGTAAGCGCTGACAAATATCTAATCAAGGTATTAAAAATAAACGGGTTTATTATATACTAGAATACATGATTGAGTAACTGCCACAATTATTTATAAAACAAATATCTGTGGAAAAAAAAAAAAAAACTCTGCAAAAATGAAATCGTATCTTGCAATAAATGAGGCAACTATTTTTAGTGTGCCCTGGCAGAGTTTGGACATCGGAGCCATAGGTCAAAGCACAGCTTTTTATGAAAGAACGTCAATTCATAGATTGTGCTCCCCAGTCCTGCATGTCTCATTGTCCCTCAAACTGTCTACAGCGACAACTGTCTAAGTGTGCCTTCCTGCATCTGGCCCAGAGGTCTGGCTCATCCAGAATTCTCCCTCTTCTGGAAAAGTAGATGGTAATCAATGGGAAAAAGTTTCATCAGGAGTTTTGGATCTGATTTCGCATGTGACGAAATCCAAAATTCAGTTCAATTCCGTTCATTCTTATATAGCGCCCTTCACAATAGCGTTGTCCCAGAAATACTCGCTATCCTTCAGAATGACCTTGATAGAGAGGGGGGGGGTTGCTGCTTGGGCTGGAAGAGTCTGCCGTGAGATGGTCTTTCCTTTGAAGAGCAACACTTTCCCGTCTTTGTGTGCTAGTGACAATAGCCTGTGGTTACACTGGCCTCCGTCCAACGTTCAGCATAATAAATCCCCCGAAGGTTCATCATTTCTGATTGCTTCCACGAGGTCAGGCAACCGGCTTTCCTAAAGAGCACGGCCCAGCGTGCATGGCTCATGTCTCTAAGCCCCCAGTGGATCCACCCCCACAGGATCTCCTAGCAGACTACCACAGTTTTTTTTTCTTCCTTGAGTTTTCACTGAGGAAATAATTGTAAAAGCCATGCAACGTGACACACTGCAGAAAGAAATGGCTCTTCCCCTCCGCAACTCGTTGACTCATCTCCGGCAGAATTGAAAAAAGGAAATAAAAGAGGCCAAAAGACTGATAAATCTATACAGAACGGTGACCCAAAAGCTTGTTAAAACTGATATAGGACTGTAACTGCTGTTTGTTCAACATCAGAAATACTCACTAGAAGGAAGACTGGATTTAACGACTTCAAGAGCTCCTTTGGCATAGTTCTCATAATGACATTTCTAGAAAAAAAAGAAGAAATCAGTCTCAAATAATATAACTGGGCAGAAGAATCTAGAATAAAAATGTATATCTAACAAATGTTTCTTACCATATCACTGTGTTGCTTGAGACAGATATTGACCTTACACTTAAGATCCCAGTAAGTTGAAGGTGCATCCTGGATCTGCTCGAACGAGAAGCTGAACCTGGTCCTGTTGTGGCAGATATCCCCGGGACAGTGCTCTGTCTGCAAAGGCATGGGGAATTCCAGGCGACAGGGATTCCTAGATAGCACCCAACAAGCCAGCACTTTGACCACCCCAGTCCTGCTGGAGATCTAATGGAGATGAACAAGAATTGTCAGTGACTAACCTCTGAAAGGAGAAATTAGTCATCAATGTAACTCACTGATTACCTCTGCATATATCCTCTTCTCACTGTGCACCTTGGTCATGGGGTCAACGCGGGTCTTGTAGTCCGCAGACTCATATAACTGTATGAACACTACAGACCCAGGGATGGGCACGAGGGACCAAAAGGAAGCATGCAAGTAAAAAAAAAGTGTGAAAAGCTTCAAACCTAAATCGAAAATATATAAAAGTCTTTCTGAAAACAATGAGAATGCCAAAAATCATGAAGAAATGACTCTTAAAAGGAAAATCTGAAAATGGTGCTTGTACTGTTGACCACCAATTTTATGGCATTTTCCCACCAACAAAATGCCAGAGAAAATATAAATAAAATACTTGAACAAAAGCAGAGAATTAAGGTGCTGTGTGAAAGTATACAAGCGAAAGGGACATATATACCTGGGCCTGGGAGTATCTGCGGATTAGACACATTGGGTAAAGAACTTGGTTCTTTAATCACCAGTCTTATCTTTGAACTGGAAGCTGTAATTTCCATGTACATGAAATTGGAGCCAAACTTTTCCAGGGCCAAATGCTGGACTTCCTTATAACTGTCTGTCACATTCACTAAGGAAGGTACGACGGGGACCGGAGATCCATTAAGTTTAATCTGCACGTGGTTGTTAGACTGGGTAGGGAAACAAAGACAAGTTAAATTTGCCGATAAATGTGCTGCTGTTATCGGTCTTTAAATGATCAGAATTCAAAATTTGGTTGCGAAGGCCTATAATTTGTTACATCGAAAATAGCAGGCAAGTTGAATAGCTACTTTATAAATTTTTAGAAAATGTAGTAAGTAAGTAGTAACTTCTATAACTTTAATAGTTATGACTTCTTACAATAAACTGGGTTGGTTCTTCGATATTCCACACTGTAACGTTTGGTCCTCTCAAAAACAACGCTGTTCCGTTTTCCGAAATGACATGAATGAAGACCTCCCTAGGAAGACGAGTACATCAGAAGTAGACACAGCAAAATTAAGCGACAAAGCATCATCCTTTTGTTAAATGAATTCATAAACCCACACTTACTGCACGGGAACTGAATCTGGAATGTTGATAATGTGCACTTTGCGGCCAGGTACGTGATTGTTGTTGGAGCACAGCTTAAAGGGTTGTTTTAAAGCTGGATTTTTTAAATCATACAATAGGTATTGCTTCGGGAAAAACCCTTTTTCAAGGGTGCACTCCTCTGAATTTCTGTCCGCTGCAATGACAAACAAGTAAAAAAACCATCACTCAGCCTGCTTTCTCTTCTATAAAATACATTCTTTTAATTCTTCAAAAGGGTTAATGTGATTATTAAATGGTAATAAGCACTAACTGTAATTCAACTGATCTGTGTTCTAAATTTGTGAGTATGGCAAAATATCATGTTTTTACATTGACTAAATGCATGTTTTTTCATGTTCCTGTTTCACAGCAAACCAAACTCACCCTGCTTTCCATTAAAGATAATTTCAGATGGGTCATAAATTGTTGTAAACGATGTCACCCCTCCAAATGTTTCCTTGGCCCATTCCAAGACATTCATATGACAGATTACATGTACGACATGATCTTCTAGGATTGTAGTATTCACTTCCTGTGAAAAGAAGATAAATGTGCTTTGAAAAAGAGAAGGGAGTGTTTTTAAATGACAGACTTCAGATGGGGTTTTTAAGATTGCATGAATTGGAGCAGGAAACCAAATAATCAATTCAATAAGTCAATAGGCAACAGAGCTGTATTAAATCATGGATGCGATGTATAATGATATAATAACATAGATAAGCTACAGTTCCTGGACAGATAAAAAACAAATCTGGATATTTGACAAGTGCCTACAGCAGGGGTTGTGCTTATCCAGAAAAGGCTGCTATGTATGTGGGTTTTTGCTACAACTCCCTAATTAGGTTACTAATTAGAGGACTGATTAGCTGAAAAGTCCTCAAGCCTGGGTTTGAACAGCTGCCCTAACAGTTACCCCAAAAACCTGCATACACACCAGCCTTTTGTGGATAAGATTGCCCAGCCCTGGCCTACAGAGATATAGATGCCATAATCCTGCGTGTCTGTGCATCATGCTCTTGGGCTCCCCCTATGTGTCATGCTGATTAAAGGAGCCACTGACCCCTTTTAACTTGAGGAATTGGACCATTTTAAATTTGGTGTTTGTTACAGAAAGTGTCCACAAGCCTCATTTTTCAAACCAGTTGGAGCCAAGGTCTCTCCTCTGTTTCCTGAGCTGGGGACAGGAAGTGAGATGTTTTTAACTTTGTGCGTCAGCAGAGGTCGCCGGGCTTTTCCCTGCAAAGCCATGCCATTCCTCATCCAGTCACATTTTTGCTTAGAACGGCATGAGCTTTTCAGCTCATTTATAAACAAATCAACAGAATTAAGGATGTGGTATGTGATACCAATATACAATATTCTGCACCTTTTATGTCTTTAAATTATTTGGTCTTATATACTGAATGTGAAATATGCGTGTCTATGCTACAATAAATTAAAAATCTTGAAAAAAATCTTTTCAGAGAGGATATGCTTATTTTTTCCTCATATTGGTCATACACAAATTTCTTCAAATATTCCTATATTTGTTTTTTTCAGTTGCTGTTAGATTAAAATCTTTTTAAAAAATGAACTGGCTCCACTATTCTGTCCCGGCATGTCCACCTAAGTGGAATTCTTCTGTGAGTTCTGTGATTCTTTTGTTCTGTTTAAGGTATTTATCAAATGTATCTTTTTGCTTGAGTTGTTTTGTGCTGAAATAAAACAGTATCGATAAATATACTCCAAGCTTTGCTGTTGCGTGGGACCAACATCACCAGATTCTCAAAACCCACATCTAAAAAAGAACAGTGAACAAAATGGCTAAAAATGGAATTTTAAGACCCCCCCCCCTAAAATCTTTAAGATAATTCCATATATGGGCTCAAAGAGTAAGATGGTATTGATTCAGTCTCTTTTTTTTCCAGACAATACTGCTCAGATTGCATTTTTGTGGAGATTAAACAAGAGAGCAAGAGAAACACAATGTTGCATGCAAAAAAGTTAAAAGAAATAACAGGAGGGCAAAAGGCTGCATAGAACTGATTAGATTTATCACCAGGGTTTTAAGAGGTGATGCCTCTCACGAGAGCCCAATAAGCACGTGCAGGAGGTGGTCAGACAGGGGCAATTTAGCCTGTCATCACTTCCAGATTGGGCTTCCTTCTTTTGTTCGGCATGATAAAACTGTGATGTATTTAAACCCAGGCTCCTTCATGCCTGATAATCTCTATAACATTACTGATGCTTCTGGAAAGGCTTGGTAACATGATATGAGCAGAATGCAAGGAAAGAATCCCTTTAGCATAACAAACTGCTTTCAGTCAAACATCAGTCAGGCAGGCAGAAGATACTGAGATCAGTCTGAAAAGTGTCAGGGTTCAAGAGGAATAGCTTTCTTTAACTTAACAACGTTAATACATTTTTGACCAGTCATCTTGGTTGAATCTCTTCAAAATGTACAGATTCGGTCAAAAGTTTGGACACATGTACCCATAAAAAGGTTTATTCTTTTTATGCATTTCAGAAGTATAAAGTATAAAGACATTAAAACTATAAAATTGCATATTTGGAATTATGCACTGACCAAAAAGGTACAAAAAAATAATTTATAATTTATCGGTTGGG
>JAODKN010000041.1:17626056-17636638 GCA_026774425.1 Petrocephalus zakoni
CCCCCCCCCCCCCCCCCCCCCCCCCCCCCCCCCCCCCCCCCCCCCCCCCCCCCCCCCCCCCCCCCCCCCCCTGATAGTCACACTTTGAAAAAAACAAAAGCTTTTTGTATTGTACATTTGACAGTAAGAAAATCAAAAAGTATACCAATTTGGCTTTTTACTTCTCTTACACACACACATATGTACACACTTATATGCATGATGATTCTGCGAAAGGTCAACCTCAGTCCTAGTACCATGTTTAAATTTAATGTCTTCACAGCTAAAGTCTAGTGCTAAAACATAATCAAAACTGCAGGCCAAATAATCACACTCCTATAACGTTTTTGAAATGATACTAAAATATTGTTTGTGTTTGTTTCATAACTTTATTTTGTATAATATTGCCTGCTTTGGGCTGTATCTAATCTTATTATAATTTGATCTCTCCATTCCACACAGATCAGTTCACTGACATTAATACTTCAATCCTTCCTGTACCAAAGGGTAATCGTGTACACAATGTCATATCCATCCATTCATCCACTCATCCATCCATCCACTCATACATCCATCCATCCGTCCATTTCCTGTAATGTTTACCCAGTGCAAGGCAGCCCGAAATGTGGAGAAAAAAAATACAGTTAATATTGTAACTCTTGGTTGCTGAA
This sequence comes from Petrocephalus zakoni, assembly GCA_026774425.1. Lineage (NCBI taxonomy): Eukaryota > Metazoa > Chordata > Actinopteri > Osteoglossiformes > Mormyridae > Petrocephalus > Petrocephalus zakoni. The sequence goes on from JAODKN010000041.1 coordinate 17,626,707, forward strand.
GTAGTTCTTCTGCTTGCCAAAAACCTCAGGTACAGAGAATTTGTATCTGTCAAACTCCAGCCGGTTTCGGCTTGTGGCCCAGCAGTTTGGAGGAATCGTCCTGTGCTGCAGGAAACATGCAGTCATTCACTGCAAGTAAGAAATGTTGTAGAAAACAAAGACCCAGGAAGTGCAAAAGTCCTGGAGGTGCAACACGCTGGCTCAGAAAAGTCCCGAAATTTCCCAAGTGCAACATGTGCCCGATAGTCCTACAGTATGTGCCCGACTGTATAGGCTGTCCTATAGGCTGACTGATACTTCCAACAATGGCACACAGGTCAGGCATGTTTATGAAATCAATATTCTGAAACAGTTTAATGTTAATATTATTATATATTTCACAAGTAAAATGAAATTAATTTCTATTTATCCCTGATGTTTACCCCCAAGATTTTAAACTTATCACTGTATTAAGTTTTGCAAGGTCCTTTGCAATCCAAAGTGAAAACTGGAGGAAAGCCAAAGTGGGTTGAGTGCAATGATCCATGTGAGTAAAAAATCAACCCCCAGCCAATTATCTAGCCATAAATAAAGCATGTCCCACGTGGATGCTGAGTTAGCTGTACACAGTCTCCCTCCAGCTCCTCATCACCCCTCCATTTGTCCATTTGGGGGATCACAGACAGGTCAATGATGGCATCCTCACACAGTACAAAATGTAAAGAAAAAATCCTTTTCAGACACCTATAATCTGTCCTCCTCTACATCACACATGCTGTATGTTAACAAGCAAGCCAGCACTAACCCTATTATTATTTTGGCCCGACCGAATAACAATAAAGCAGTTATGATTAACACAGTTAGTTCTGCCTTATCCTCCGCACACTGCGTAATAGATTAATCCCAAACATGCTGGTTTATGATCGTTATTTAAAAACTCATGGGATGTATGGGAATAGCAAACCGTGTCTCACATTTACACAATGGTGTGCAATTGGATTTAGTTTATTCTTCCTTTTTGATTTCATCCCTATAGCGATCAGCTCTCTAGGCAACTTCAGTTTTCTTATATCAAACATTTACCTCACTTGGCGTCCAATGTCTTAGATCCCAATTATGTAAAACCTTCAAAACGTTATCCTGACTAACCTCTCTTAATGGCTTCCAGAACCTGACTTTCTCTCTGCCTCTATACTGACATAAATATTTTTAAACTAAATGGAAATGGAAATGGCTGGATGGTCGAGCGTGTCCCAGACTTGGAGGTCAGCCTGTGTTTATGTAGCCCTAACTGGAATCTCCAGATGGAGGAGTAGCCGGATCTGAGCTGGGCTCATCCTGCTCATCCAAAGGAAGGGAGACTCGCTGTTCATCCATGCGTTTGGCCTGGACTCTATGGATAAGGCTGAAGAAGTCCTCATCTGGCACTGTCGGGGCTTTGGGACCAGGATCAGGTGGGGAACACCTCTGGTCATCGATTCTAGAGGACTGGATAGAATGGAGGAAGAAGAGAATGGTGAAGTGGGGGATGCCCACATGTGGCACATTCATGAGAAAAGCATTCACATTATTCAGTCTTATTTACATGGAGTAAAACATTTTACACTAGCAGCATTGCCTTAGGATTACAGAAAGGAGAGAATATACCATTATTATTAGGTGTTGCTGCTCATCCTTTTGCTTGTTTACCTTCAAATTTAAACCTTATGGCCTTTTCCAGAGCATTAAAGGGGCCCTATCACACTTTTCTGGTCTGTACCTTTCTTTTAGTCTGTTACTTAGTGTGAGACCCAGCAAACCCAGGCTCTGGGGCAACAGGCAAGAAGCAAAGGAGCATCATTCCAAACGCCGGGCTCTCTACAGTCAGCCCTTCGAAGGACTCGCTGTTCTCAGCAGCAGCCCCAAAAACCACACAGACAGGGAGAAGTAGGGCTGTCCCATTACAAACACAGCTACAACTTACAAAGGGACAGGTGAGGATCAGGCAAGGGTGGAGTCCAAACACAGGTATGCGCACACATGACAGTTGGGTACACACCAAATAGCGCAGAGCATGCTGGGAGATGTTAATGAGCTCCTCTACGTGGAAGGCAACCCGCTTACGCTACAGTGGCTTTATATGCTTGTGAATAGTCTGCAGAGTTGTAGGCAAATGTGGGTAGTTCAGGTCCAGAGAGTAAACGTCCAGACCAAGAATTTGGTTCAATCAACCAGTTCATTACTCTGCAACTGTGACGTGTTATACAGTACTCACTCTCTGGACCTGAATTAGCCACCTCTGGTCTCAATGTACTGTACATGCCAAAGAGAGTAACTCTCCACAGAAACCACAGAGACGCCTTGGTAGAATTCCAGCCCTTACTTCTATGGCATTGGGACGTCACCTCGTAACACAATCCCTACTGGCTGCCTGCCTACAAGGGTCAGTCTGCAGACTGCAAGACATGGGTGGAACATGTACTGTAGGGCAAGCTGACCAATCAGAATACACTGGGCTCATTTGGGATGAGTCTTAAAGCTCTAACAGAGTGTTTTATAATTACAACAGACTAATAGAGGTGTACGGTATGAGGACAATAATGTGTTTTTGGAACAACGAAGTACGTAAATCTATTCTAGTAGAAAATTATGAACAGTGAAAATGAGCATAATAGGGTCCATTTAAGGATATTCATGTTATGTGCAAAACAAGACAGCTTTAATCAGGTCATTTCTGGTTCAACGGAAGGTTAAGACGTAATTTGACCAAGAATTAATTTGTTTGTCTTCCATGCAGTCCATGATATTCCCAAAATGTTTGCCAGCATTAATGAGACATCAGTACTGTACCTGTCCTGCTTCATAGTATTTCACATCCATAAAGTGTCTCAGGAAATTCTGATCCATCTTCTTAGTGATATGTCAGTATTTTTTCCGGGTCCTGGACTGAGACCAATCTTGACTAGTGGACTAGTGGATGCTATGTCCCCGTCTTACTCTTAGATCAATAAGGAGCCACTCAGTTTCTCCACATTACACCCTCACCAGTGTACAGATTTCTAATAATGATAATGAGATGCCCTAGTATTTTTCTGAGAACAACGCAGTTTGACAGTCAAACACGATCAAAGACTCTGAGTTAATCAATGACGCACATTGACCTCCTTCTGCCATTCCTTGATTTTTTTTTTCCAATTATCCATTGTGTGTCAGCAATGATGTCTCTTGTCTACAGCTTTTTCCGAATGCTGTTTCTGTGTAGGGCTCTAATGCATGCGGAATGATCTTTAGCACAATCTTATTCTTACATGATAGCAGGAAAATTAGCCTGCACGTTCAGCTCTCCCCTCTTTAATTTTGGAATATAACCTGATATCTATAGCTCTTAGCTGCCATATTGACGGAAGTTGCCTCGCCCTGAGGGAGGGGGAAGCCCACATTATTAGAAGAAAAACAGTAACAATGCAGAGAACATTGCATACTCCAGGCAGAAAGTAAGCTACTAAATGCAACAGAAAACACATACCTGTAGTGGGAAAGGACCTTTGGCAATTGATCATATAGCAGAAAAAGTGCACAGTAGGAATTAGCTGAGAAAAAATCGTGTGGCCCTTACCTGGCACTTCATGAGCATGTTGAAGAAATCATCACCAGGCTCCTTGGTGTCAGTCTCCCCACACAGGTGGCTCAGGTTGTTGTGTGTGATCTTCAAGCCAGGCAGGTTTCCCACACTGGCCCTCTGATCATCCAGCCTTCGACTCTGGGAACTAGCGATGAGGTCAAAGAGCTCCTCTGCTTGTGGTGAGGAGATGGTGGAGCCTGCAGAAGACAGGAAGACAGGTATATCTGATAATGCAGTCAAGCAAAGCAGTGAATCCGATCACTGAATGCCAGCTCTGAACTCTTGGTTAAAGTATATATGTAAATATTTACATAAACGGCTAAAAACATGTTTTTATTCCCAAGCTTTTAGTGATTGTTAATATATATGTAGCTATATTTGTACTTTTATTTTGTTTCTTATTTTTTGGTTTTATGTGGAGCACTTTGGATCACAGCATTTCTGATGTTTTAAAATGTGCTATATAAATAAAGTTGATGTTGAAGTAAAAACCTATTTCACTGGAAGCCGTATGTTTTCTGATGAAGAGGGAGCAGATGACAACTGACCCTTCGCCTTGTCCACTGGTGAGCCCAGACTCGAAGCAGTCTTTCCCTTCTCCCAGGCCTTTGGCTCCATGAGATTGCAGCGCTGGTCATCCATGCGGCTGCTCTGGAACTTACTGAGGAGGTCAAAGAAGCAGTCCTCATCTGAGGAATCCCGGCCTGGCTTCTGAAAGACAGCAACACATTTTATATGCACCATTTTGAGTCAAACAAAAGCGGATTCATCTGTTTTATCTCATACCAAGACTTCAGTGATCACGTGACGCTACATGGTACTCTCACATTGTCTTCACATAGTTTTATTTATGGCTTTTTCACCCAAAAGAAAACGGGTGGAATCCTCTGTTGAAATGTATCCCACGATCTGGTCGGCTGAACACAGAGCCACCATAAACTAAAGATGCAGCACCATATACTGTAGTATTCTCCTTGACCCTACATTTGACTCCAGAAGTGGAAATCTAGGTTAGTGCGGCATGCCTGAAGTCATTGTCATTGTGTGACATTGAAGAGCATTTGGTTCGTGCGGCCCTAGGGTGCTAATATATACAATGTGCTCTGAAACATCTAGGCCACACATTAATCATTTTTCCTGAAACCACTGATCGGAATAGCACTGTCTCTGTAGAAATTATATGAACTACACTTTTTTTGCATTTGATTTTCCAACTATAATGCTGCAGTTTTTGCACGGTTCTGGAGACTGAACAATAAAATATATAATAAAATATATATTAACAAATATATGAACAATAAAATATATAAAATGCCACTTGTTTTTCCCTTCTCCTTGCTGAGTGTGTTGTGTGGGACACCTTTGTGGTCATATGTAGAAATTACAAAAATACTGCTAGGGCAAAAAATCTCTTTTGGTGATGTTCAAACTGTTCAGGAATAATGGCCATAGTAATGGGAAGAGTAGAGAAACGTGAACTGGCCTGGAAAAAAACGAAGAAGTCCCTCTGAAGTGGCACTCTTTAAAAGCCTGTGGGTTTGCGGGATGCTACAGAGTGCACACAGTAACAGCGGCACAACAGGGCCTTGTCAAATCAAAGATTTGTCAGAAAGTGTACTCTACCAGTATAAATGTATAAATGAAAGCCTTCATTCACACCTCTGCCTGCTGCCTTTCCCATAAAATGGGTGTATTTTGCCTCTGCACATAAGACTGAAGGTTATACATTTCAGGTCTAATATCCTATGTTTTATTTTAATTCGCTTTAGTTATTCCTATATTTGTATTGTTATGTAACTGTGGCATAGGAATGATTGTGGTTTGTTTTTATCTTTTTCTGTAACATTTGCCACTTGGTCACGCCGGTCACGCTATTAAAATTTAAAATGCAGCAGGAGAGGTTACGTCAATGCGATGCCCTGACACAATGCATGCCACTTCTTTGAGCTACCCGGGATCGAATGTCTACTATATTATAACATGCCTGCTGACATCACCACAGATTAGGGAAAGGTAATTTATACAGAGACAAAATATAATGGGCCATCAGAGCACCTTCCAGCCCGTTCCATTTCCCCTGTGTAATGTTGTGTGACTTTCAGTGTGACAAATAGCCTTCAGCTGTTCTGGAGAAGCGCATCGTCTGCCCTTGGTGTGTCCTGCCGCATCTCGAAAACACAAATATAAGGGGTAAAAATGCGGGCAGGAAAACCGGTGAGCATAGCAGGCTAGAGTTCATATTTTTATAGAGGCCACAGAGACTAGAGCAGAAAAGGTTATAACAATTTGGCTGATTATAGTCATAATATTGAATTTATTCTGTGAATGAATTCACCATCATTTGGCTTGGCCGCCATTGACCTGGCTTTCTCAATTATACGCTGGATAATTGGAAAATTTACATTCAACAAGAGTAAAGAATCCAAAAAGTTATATATGTGAGCTTTCATTTTTAAAATCAGACACAAATATGCAAATAGGCAACGGTAAAGGCCCATTTGTCTTATAAACTTAGATCCTAATCTAATTTAGGTGCTATGTTCAATAAATTAGGAAACACAAATCTAACCTTTCTAAACCCCAATCTAATACACATAGATAATGTACTAAAATAATTGGGTAGGTACAAGCTTCATCTCAGAAAGCCCGAATCAGGTACATATTCTCAGCTATGTAAAATTCTTTGGAAGAGACCCAGGGCGACTGCCAATGTTACCGCTCATTAGCTTCTCTAGCGGGTGCTGATGTTGTACCAAAAATCACGGGTCATGCCGTAGAAAATCTGTACATAGTGCAGGTTACTGCAGGAAAATTTTACAGCACTTCAAACAGTCCCTGTTTCAACCATCCAGCACAGAATGTCCACTGAGATGAAGCATTTGTTTGATGCATTTGTGCACTGAATTCAATTAAATTTTATTGACTAAAGCACAATATTCTTTTATGAGAAGAAAAATTCACAGATATAGGGGGAAGTTATTACATGATTCCTTCACACTAAGCAATTGAGTAATACTCCTGAAAAAATGTGTCTGTAAATGCATATATTACCCATCACGGCTACAATTGTCAGGAACAAATGAGAGTCTCTTGATCATTCTTGACTGTGGCTTCGGCCAGAGAATTGTGGTCAGATGATTAGATTGCCGGAGGCAGGACACCCAGAATGGGCTGATGCAGAAAATCGTATCAGCAGAACAGATCATTCTGATGCATGGAACCTTTGGACACCATGGCAAGCCGGACTTCTGGGTTCGGTTCATTTTCAGATTTAGCAAATATGCTCCATGGAGGCTAGTTTGCGAATCCCAAACGTGTTTATCAGTGCTAAATCTTTATTTTAAATAAATAATAAATTCAGAACTAGGATGGGAATTCATGAATTTGTAGTGACATTTCTAGTCCAAGCAGTTTGGCCTGTGCAGAACTACTAAGAAACGCCTAAGTCTTTCCATAATCTCATTATATCATTTTTATAAGAATATGGTGATTGATACATTTCCTAATGCCTTAAATATTATACATGTCATAGACGAGGCATTAATAAGGGCAAATTATCACCAAAAAAAAAAACAGCAACCATGGACATTGCTGTCTTGATAAGACAAGCCTGGGAAAAAGATTAGATTCTACCACAGAAGCATTAAACAGCACATTTTCACACCAGAACCTTCATTCAATGCTAAGGGCAATATAGAATAATTATGAACTGGAATGCAACAATCCAATTTAAGTGCAACCAAACATGCTAAGAATCATTATTCCTACAAGAAAAATCAGCAAGCATATAACCTCAGCACAGCAGAGGGGAATTACACTCCCACACCCTAAGACACACCTTTAGAGAGTGTAACAGGTTTTTCAGTCAAAGGCTTATTGTCTCAGCCCAGCCATGAAACGAGAACCCAGGCTAATAGATATCCCAAGAGAATCAGACAGATACTATTACAGGAAGTGCAGGAAATCAATGCCATACTAATGATGGTCACTCTTCTTCTTCACACATTGTCCTGTCCATAGACTACAGTAGAGGCAGCATTTTGGCGTGCAAAACACACTGACAATTAAGTCTGTCCTCTAAATGTCATCCATTTCTACTTTATATTTAAATGAATGACAAGTCGGTGTTTTTTCTAGGATAGAAAAGCTCTAAAACTATTCCGCCTGGATAACATTTTCCACAGGAAATAACTGCACATAACAATAGGTAAGATGCAGTAATGAAATGAGAAACAACACATAGAACACATGCAAATAATGAAATCAAAGTCTCATAAGGAACTGCCATAACCTTAAAATAACAAGTCGCACAAACGACTAACAGGAAAGAAGACTTGCCCGTGAAATTAAATTAAAATTTCTGCATTTTCTTAACAATCACTAACTCTGATTGAAAGCAAATATCTGACACACTTGATAAACAGCGAAAGAGTGTCCTGTAGCGAGACTGACCAGCACGGCAGCTGGCTGCCGCCAGCCCTCGGGTTCCTTCTGCCTCTCCACCTTTTTCCTGGCTGTTGCCTGGGTTCCCGCTGTGGGAAAATGTCTCATTACAGACTGAGGGGTTTGTCTATCAAGATCCCATTTCTGAACCAAGGGAGACATAGGGAGGGAGGCAGAGAGAGGGAGAGAGGGAGGGAGAGAGAGAGAGAGAGAGGGAGAGAAATCGGGGACTGCAAGCCACAGGAGAGAAAGCATAATCACTACACCACATAAAAAAGCTCAGCGGCAGAAACCAAAGTATTGGCATTGTTACTGCACCAGGCAGCCCTGTACTGAACTTAAACCAATTCAGACTTTATCCACTAGTCCTAATAAAAAGAACTTGACCCTTCTTACTTCAGTCCTCTGCTCCACTTACCTACGTATCTCAGTATCTACAGTGTTCGCATCTCAGTCCCATCAGGTTTGTCTCACAAAATATTGGAGAAAGAAAACCACGAAAGAGCAAGGGCAAGGGGTGCGTTTGAATGACGAGGTGCTGCTCCAGCATCCCCAGGCTTATGTCATCGTCTCTGTGGCGATGTTCCCCAACCCCCCGTCCTCGGGGACCCCCAGACCATCTGAGGCCCTCTCGAGGTGTCTAGCCAAATACGATCATCATTCTTTGGTTATTTCAGTGCCTCCAGGTCATAAAAAAGAACTAAAATAAACACCAGCTAAAACAGGTAGATGGAGTCTTGAGTAAAAGCAAATCAAATTCATTTCTGTTACGTATTGTGAAAAGGGAATCTCTCTAGAGTATTACAAGAAGGTTTTTTTACAAGGTTTTTGTTTCCTTTGTAATTTTTTGTGTGCCAGATAGATTTTGTGATGCTGATCACAGAAATAACTTCAAAATCTTCACAGCACATAAGGTATTTGAGAAATGGCCAATTTTGTTATACAGTGGTCCCTCGTTAATCGCGGGAGTTACGATCTAAAAATAACCTGCAATAGGCGAAATCCACGAAGTAGTCAGCATTATTTTTTACAATTATCATAGATGTTTTAAGGCTGTAAAACCCCTCACTACACACTTCATACACTTTGCTTAGCATCTTCCTCTGCCTTTTGGGTGCTACCGCAGGAGCCTTTGACGGTGCAAAATGTTTCGTCGACATTGTTGGGTTTGTTGGGGAGGAAGCTTACAAACATACAGTACAGCACGTCAGAGTCACACTGCTAATGATCGAAGATTTATGTGAATTTGACAAGCTGAACGCATTCTGTGCTGTACAGGAGACATGGCACGGAGGAGATAGATTGACAGTGGTTGACAGCCAATCAGGACCCAGAACACAATAAGCTAATCAGGACGCACAACACAATGCGCTGTAAAAAAAAGCATGCAAAATTGCACAAAAAAAATCTGTGAAACTGTGAGGCCGCGAAAGGTGAACTGCGTTATAGCGAGGGACCACTGTAATTATTGTAAATCGTTTAAAACACACTGGTCAACAAAAATTTGAGTATAAAACAACTAAGGGTTGTCTTTTATGTACTTTTTTAACACTGATTTAATGCACACAGGATTTTGCCCTCAGCTGTAGTTTTTCAGTGATGTCATTTTAAGGCTGTATTGATAGTATATAATTGCTTATGAAGAATGGATGGGCATATTTCAGAGTAGGGAAAATGATTACAATTTCATTTCCATCCATCCATCCATTTTCTGAAAGCGCTTGTCCTATTGAGGGTCGCCGGAGCCCATCCTGGAGGCAACGAGCAATGCAGGATGGGGCACCAACCCATCACAAGCCACACTCACACACCATTCACTCGAACAATGCAGGATGGGGCACCAACCCATCACAAGCCACACTCACACACCATTCACTCACACAATGCAGCATGGGGCACCAACCCATCA
>JAODKN010000041.1:17659218-17669310 GCA_026774425.1 Petrocephalus zakoni
GGTATTCATTGGAGGGGTTTCTGTTACTGTACCGGGTATTCATGGGAGGGGTTTCTGTTACTGTACCGGGTATTCATTGGAGGGGTTTCTGTTACTGTACCGGGTATTCATTGGAGGGGTTTCTGTTACTGTACCGGGTATTCATGGGAGGGGTTTCTGTTACTGTACCGGGTATTCATTGGAGGGGTTTCTGTTACTGTACCGGGTATTCATGGGAGAGCTGAGCATAGCTGTGAGCAGCTTTAAAACGGCCTTCAGAAGCCATCAGAAGTCGGTTATTGTGGTAGGATTTGTGGTCCCTACAAGTATTGCTTGTGTAACTTGCATATTCAAATGTCCAGGACGCGTAGCGTTCCTCTATGCACTCCGATTTCAAAAAGCGTGCTTTTTGTGAAATGGTGTCTTTAAAATGCCGGGTGTGTGTCTTCGTATTCTGCTATGAACACTGACCTCATCTTGTGGTTCCCAGTTAAAAAACACATTACTGCCTGATTTGTTAATGTTGATTTAAGTTATATCTTTGGAGATAAAACACTGACACATATTATAATACTTTATGAATAACAAAAGAACATGGCCTGGTCACACAGCTGGATCTTTCGGCTAGCAAGATAACTTGCTGGATTTAAGGTATTCTGGGCTAAATGTAAACAAACAAAGATAAAGTCCAGTTTACCTGGAGTACCATTGGTTATGTATCTAGCTAACCAACAAACCTTGCTTTGTGACACTAAAGTAGATTATTTACATCTTGAATTGTTTGGACTAAGCGACTCAAATTCTTCCAAAAGCAACATGTATTCACTTTCTGTTTTTATTTATATGACTGGTTTATTGTCCTGTTGTGCACGTAACATTTACAGTAGGTTTGGAAACTCAAAATGAAGGGTGTATTTGCAAAGTTACAACAAGCTAGTTAGACTCAGCACAAAGCAGTAGAAGGTTGAGCCTCTGCCCCTGTGGTCTGAAGATCACTGGTTTAAGCCCAGCCTTGGCAGAACAGTCACATACCTGTGGGCCCTCAAGTGAGGCCCTTGATCTCCAGCTCCCTGGGTGCTGCATGCCCCCCCCCCCACCTCCCCCCGAAGCTTGCTCTGCTCTGTAGGGAGACCAAGGTGCAGCAAAGGAGAATTTCCCCACTGGGATTAATAAAGTGTCTGCATTATATTCTGCAATGAACTTTATACATCTAAATATGTTATGAAGTTTTATGAGTGATAGTCTGACGCTTGCCACTTTTAAATACCAATACAGAGTGAGGTGCATATAAACAGAAACGTATCTCTGCAATTGCATTTTGTTAGCTTTTCGAAAAGCGCCCTCTTGTGCTGGGAAGTTAAAAATGCAGCTTCAATATCAGCAAAATCTGCTCTCTTGTAAAGAGTAATGTATGTAAGCCAATAAGATGCTGTTTTAAATGTTATTCTTTTCTGAATGCAAGTATTAAACTCAGAAGTTTTAAATGCTTCCTTTGAGTTATTCCTGCTAAATATAAATGCACCTCTACAACATAATGCCCCTGTTTATAGGTTGACATTGGCTGAAATATTACAGCATTGCATTAACTGTACAAATACCTTTATTCAAGCTGAAGTTACCTATTTATACATATGGACACATTGTACATTGTGCAGGTTTTTTTGTTGGCCAATGCTCTGATATTCATCTTTTCAAGCAGATGTCATCAGCATGTTATCTCCGGCCGAAATTTCTTTGAATTATAAATGTCTTTTGCACCCTGCTTGTGACTTGACATTACTGACGCGCTACACCATGTTGTTCATTACCATGCGGATATGGGTTGTGTGACATCCCTAGCTCACAGATGTAAGGTGACAGGTGGGGAATGGGTAAGGCCAGAGCATGAGTCATTGTTAAACCAATTAACTGCAGGAGGTAATGTGACCTTGTTGCACTAAACATTGAGTTCTGCAACACAGTGTGAGACTTTCCTTAAGATTTTCATTTATCTTACAAGCAAACATTAACACACACACACACACACACACGTAATTATATTTTTGTGGGAACTTTACATTCATTTCTGTGGGGAAAACTATAACATCAGACCCTTAACCCCTACCCAACCCTAACCTTAACCATAAGTAACTGAACGAAATACGAGACTTTTGGCATTTTTAGTTTTTTGATTGCATTCGCAGATCTTTGTGGGGACCTGAAAAATGGTCCCCATGACATCAAAATAACAGATTTTTATCACATTGTGGGGGACATTTGGTCCCCTACAATGTAATATAAACGTAATCCACACAGACACACACACACGCACAGACACACACACAAATACAAAGAGAATAAGCTATAAGGCTAAATTCAACGAGAGTGTAACTGAAGTCACTTTACTGCTGTTTGATAATTGCACTATTGCTTGCATCAGGACAGCTCTGGGCTGGTCACAGGAAGTTAAGGAATTCAGAAAAGCAAAGGGGAAGGAAGGAAGCGGACCTCCCTCTGAGAACATACATATTATACAAGTGGAATGCTTCCTTGATACATGTAATCTAAGTGCAAGGAGTCAAACTAAAAGTGTGCAGCTATTTCAGACTCACCCGCCCATCCTGGATCAACACAAACAATGCACTCTACACGATCAGACCTGCTCTGCCCACATGGGGTCAATACTGTTAACAAGGAAAGGAATTTTAATCTTCTAAACAGTCTATCATCAGCATGCAGAGCATATTTGTTGCTAGTGATATTTGTACAGCATTGATTTAACCTAGCAGTGGTCCTTTGATGCGTTTTCTGTATATCAGTGTACTGTGAAATTCCTCCGCAGATTCATGGTAAGGTCAGCCGGTCCTCTCTGTCTGGGTAAGGGGCAGGATCTTCCGTCATCAAAGACAACTACTTCCATCTCCCTGACTTATAACTATACTGGGACGGGGAAAGTCTTAAAAAGCTGCACCCTGCCCTGTCTGGTTCTTCTTCCATTTGACCTGCACTACTCTCAGGGGCAGGCTAGCTGCACTTTTGTGTAGGAACTGGCATTCTAGGGACCAGGGCAGCACCCCGGAAAAAAAGTAATGGCTTCGGCTCCAGGTTCCTGTTTTAGGGGACAGGGCCCCAGGCAACACCACAGGCAGTTAATGGAAACAACCCCCAGCTTCTTCAAATGACGGCGGTCCCTCACGACCTGGGTTACCTTGGAAGCATTCTGCCAAAGTTCCAGATGGTGCTGTCCAAGCACATGGGACAGGGCACTAGAGGATAGGAGCCCCAGGGGCTGGTGTACAACACGAGCTCCTCGTGATGTTGGTGCCAGTCTTCCTCTCTTTGGAACTCCTCCAGATTCATCAGCATTTTCCACTCCACAGGGTATAATTTCCAGTCCCGCTAGGGGCTCGTGTTCTCTGCCAAATGTCACCACATTCTTCAAACCGCCGGCCATCCGTGGCCTCCTCATTGTACATGTGCTCTTCATGACCCAAAGGTAGAGAAAAAAAGCCGATCCCGAAATCAAAATGAAATGTGAGAGCAGTCACCTGTCCACTAGGTGGCACTTTCTGCATCTTTTCTGTTCAGCCTTTTCTTTCAAATCTGAAAGCAGCTAGTAACAGTACATACACAGGGCAGTCTTCTGAAATGGCTTAGCACTAGTGCTTGGTTCCCACAATTATTTCATGCATTTTGTGAAATTGGGCTGTAATATAATTGCGTTGTAGTAAGTTACCAGAAATATAACATTGTTGCATTGAAAAATACTGCTAATACAGTTGTTGAATACATTATAGTATAAAAGGGATGCCATGCAAAGCAGAGTGACATCGCATGGCATTTGGCAGGATTACTCCAAGGGGCTTATGGGGAAGCGATGTTGGGGTATGATTGTATAGGGGACCCTGTCAAAAATGCTATGAAACATCGAACTGCAAAAATGGAAACATCATTTAGGAAAACAAAGGATTATTGTACTTGTAATCTTTTAATCGTCTTTGTCAACAAAAAGGCCCAACTTATGTTTGCAGTGTTTACCTGAGTCAGCTTTCTCAGGATAAATCAAAACTGTTTATTGTTTAGATGTAGGTTTGGTAGGACATAGCAGCGTTTGTAAAGCTTTATTAGGCTGTCTCTCACGTGTCTGTCTTGCACACCTGTCCAGCTTGTCACTGTTAGTGCACTCACCGTGGGATCTGAGAGGAACGAAGATTCAATCCTAGATGTGTCCTGTACATATGGCAAAATTGACAATAAAGACTTCTTGACTTGATGTTAACTTGACTTTTTTCTCAGCACAAACAAAGTTTGGTTTGTTAATTTTTTTAACAGTAGAATATACTTTAAGATATTTTTGGGTGGCTCAGTGGGTAGTGCCTCACAGCTTCAGGGTTGGGATTTGTGTCCAACCTCTGCTTCATCTTAGAAGTTTGCGTGTTATCCCCATGGTACAAAGACATGCAGTTCGGCTGAATGATATTTCTAAATTGCTTGCAGCATGTATGTGCATGTACCCTGCAATGGGCAGGCATCCCATTTTGGGTGTAAACCCACCTTTTTTCCCTCAAGGATATGCTATAGGCTGTTTCTGATCCTGACCAGAATCAACACCTAGAAGAGGATAGGTATGAGAAATTTTGTCTCATGCAAAGCAATCCAATCCTATTAAAGTATCAGGAAGCAGGGTAGGGAGGACTGAAGGTATATAATAAATCCATCCATCCCACATTTTCTGTGAATGCTTATCCTATTCAGGGCTGCAGGGGGTCTGGAGGCTATGGGCACAAGGCAGGGATGCCAACCCATCGCAGGACACACTCACACACCATTCACTCATACATGCACACTTACTGTATGGGCAATTTGGCAATTCCAATTAACCTCAGCACATTTTTCGGCCGTGAATGGGTAATCGCAGTGCCTAGTGGAAGCCCCACGGCCGCACGGGGAAAACATGCAGGCTCCAGACAATATGGACCCAGGTCCCGGGTCCCAGAGGTGTGAGGCAACAGTGCTGACCACCTTGCTGCCCTATATGTTGAACATAAAATTGAATTGTTCCAAAATAGACAGATACGGAGTGTACTCATGAGTTTGAAAACATGACCTGCCAGTGAAAAGTCTGGGCATGCCTACTCATAGAGGGGGGTTTCCCTTATTTTCACAATTTTAGATTGTGAAATCTAAAATTACAGTAAAGACATGAAAACTCTATGTCATGTGGATTTATGTACTGCATTAGTGATAAACAAAACGAAAGTCAAAACCATCATACTCTAGATTCTTAAAAATAGCCACCTCTTGCCTGTATGACAGCTTTACAAATCCTTGGCATTCTCTCAAATGGAATCATTATGATTCATTAGAGATGTCTTGCCGACAATCCTGATGGAATTCCCGCATATGCTGAGCACTTCTCAAATGGGTGACTATGGAGGCCAAGTCATCTGCTGCAGCACACCATCACTCTCCTACTCTGACAAATAACTTACACAGCCAGGAGGTCTGCTGGGGGGGGGGGCATTTTCTTGTGGATGAACAAATGATTGCCTAGTTAAGGGCAAGCCAACTGGGATGGTATGTCACTACAGAGCGCTCTAGCAGCCATGCTGGTTAAGTGTGTCTTCCCTTCTAACTTTTCTTGATAGTGCAGCCAGAAAAGTGCCATCAAACCATCACACCTTCACAGTAGGAACAACACTTGCAGAAATCATTCACCTAAGTATTCTGGATCTGACAAAGACATGATACTGTAGTAGGGAGTAAAAATCTCATATGTGGAGTCACCTGACCAGAGGACAGGTTTTCCCTGGCCTGCTGTACACTTCTCCTGTTTCTTGGCCTTCACAAGTCTTCTTGTGTCCTTCAGTAATGGTTTCTTGGCAGCAGGTCTACCACTGACCCACCCCCATAATGAGACTTTTTTTCAGTGCAATATGCCTAACCATCTGCACTGACAATTTTTATCCTGTCTGTTTTCTTCATGTTGTATTTATTATAACTTACCGCGCCATGTGTGTATTAATAGCTTTTTTTTGGAACAAAATTGAGCAAAAATTGAACAAAATTTACATTTGTCTTAGAAAAATTGCAAACATTTTAAAAACAGCTTTTAAGTTAAAATTACTGTTTTGAAAAACAGCCATTTAAACAGCTATGTCTAAACTTCTGACTGGTAGTGTATGTGTTCATTGCAACAAAGGCTGCGTGACTGTTGAAATATAAGGACATTCTATAGGCACATAATGACTGCAGTTAGGATATTCTAATTACAGTATAGTATTTTTAATTGCACCCAGAATAATTATTATCTTACGAACATGTTTGACTAAAAACTAACTTGCACAGTAAACAGCAATAATCTGTGTCGTCCTACGTGTGGTGCATAAGAACATTCCTGGAGATTACAGCTGGTTATATTCCTGAGGAAGTGATGTCATAATGTTTCAGTCCACCAGTTCCAGTCCCAGCCTCGTGTCTATATGCTGATGAGGTTTCCTTGCACAATATGTGCTCGTAAGAGAGCAGAAACTCTCTTGCAGTTGTATCTCTGTGCCTCCTATACCTCATGGTAGGTATATGCAGGGTGGATGAACAAGAGCTAATCTGAATAATAGAAAAAGCTCTACTCTGGGAACTCAGGCTGGAGAGGAAGGATGGGCAGACAAATCCATCACATTGTCTTCAACGCTATTTACGAAATCTTCCAACCAGGGTCCAGGCTCAAGTCTTTTAGCCCTGGAAGAAAGCCTCTTAAAGATCTGAGCCTCAACCTCAATCCAAAGACAATACCCCCAGCTTAGGCAATCTGCTTACACTAATGGCCAGTTTGCCTTGGAATTTCGTGCGATTTAGTGCTAACATAATGCCCTTTTGCCTGGCATAATGCTGGATTAAAGAACTGAGGATCTTCCTTGTGTTGTGCTGAGTTGAGGGAAGGGAGTGTGGATAGCACGCAGAGGGAGGAGGAGGCAGAGTACACTTGGTTGATCTCCTGTAGCTCTGTTGGGACTTTCACAAGAAAAAAAATGGAACAAGAAGAAGAAGTGAGAAACAATGCTTAAAATAACCGGAATGTAAAATGCCATCTGAGGCCAAAAGCAGAGGGTGAGACGGGGGGGAAACTAGCGCCTAGAATCAATATTTGAAGAGAGTATTTGTAGAGAATGTGACGTTTAATAAAAATAAGTCAGATACTTATATAGTGGTTCATTTAGGGTCACTCCTATAGCAAAACCAGGGTGACCACGAAGATGACGTTTTATTTGCTCTTTCCACCCGGAGCAGTCATAATATAACCTAGAACTCCTTCTTTCAGTTACCATGCTTGTTCTATTCTGCTCTTATTTTGTACATTTTTTCATACATACAGCATTTCTTAACCTAGTGGGTTTCAAGCAGAGCTCCTGGCAGGAAGCAGCATTTTCATGTTTCCCGTATCTGTAAATCTGGTCGCGCACGTGGTTTGGTCAGAGAATGCTAAACTGGGTTAATAAGTGTAATGAACTCAAATCAAGTGTTATCCCTGAGGTTAGTGCTGGTGTACTAGACTGTGATCTGTGTTTGGGGGGGGGGGGGGGAGGTTCCCAGCAGAGGCACAGCACCCTCGTCACCAGTAGCAAATTTGGATATGGCTGGGTAGAACCTTTATTTTTGGATTTTCGAAGTATCCTTCCTCTACAGTACAGGATGCTGCTGATATTTTCTACAATATCAAGTCAGTTTATTTTTATTTTTCAGTGTAAGTTCCATTATAATCCATAATAAATGTCTTCAGGCAGTCTAAAATATGTGCCTGATCTTTTGACTGAAACCATTAGTACATTACACCCTTTGATTTATGCACCACAACATGGTATGTAGATTAATACAACTATCAACAATTTATGTTATTGAATATAAATATTGGGCCAATGCACCCTAAGAGCCTAAGAGTTACTGCAGGCTGACTTCATATTGTGCTATTCCTGTTTGGCTCTGCCTTCTGCTTGTGCGAGTTGAGTAGGTTTTTCCATCAGGACCAGCTCCTGAGCCAGCTCACTGGCCCGTACACAGCTGTCACTCACGGAGGAGGCGTTGTGAGCCATCAGCATGGCATTCCCCGCAGGCTGACAGTGGAAGCACTTTGGGCAAAGATGCGGGCCGAGCTTTTCCAGCTGGACCACCGCGAGCAGTGAGTTCAGACCTTCCGATATCAAAGGACATCTATTTCCGCAGAAATTATTGGACAACCATCCCCCGGCTTTTGGCCCTACGCCTCAAGCAATTCACACAATGATCAACAAGACCTTGGACCGGATTCGTGTTTGTTGGAAATTAATAAATGATGTATGAACAATGTAACGTGACATGGCAGAAACATTGCAGGGAATTACAAGTGACCAGATCTCTGTCGCATTTTACAATTAGCAATTTCACATTTGACAGAACATTGTAATTTGTTTTAGAAGGAGAATGGGGAAGCGATATTTTAGGCTGCTTTGGTTAGCCATCTAAGAGCAGCTTTGCACATCCTTGCCCAGTGGCAGTTCCAAGCAAGCCTACGCATAGCCTGCCTGGCACGTTATGCTGCTTTGATGTATTGCTATGAGTATTAATCAAGTAATTGTTGCAACTGCAGGGCAAAGAGTAGGTGGTGGGGGGGGGGGACACGGTGAAATGCTGAGGCAGTTTGGTCTGCGACGCACAGCAGGGGAGGCACAGGCTTAATTAGCCATGTTTCCAGAGAGCCAGGCTGCAGAGGACAGATAATGTAATGGCTGGCCGAGGCCTGAGGGACGAGCGGGCGGACAGGGAGGAGAGTCACAGAGCTTCTGTGCACGGGTTACTGCTCTCTGGTGGGTGGGGGGGGCGACTGCCTTTGATATCACTTGGAAACAGTATGAGGGCCATGCAGATTTCACCCCTGCTTCTGAGAAGCAGTATAGCACTCTGTATTAAGGGCTATGGGAGCCTCTCCATTAGTGTAAATGGCGTGCTGCAGAAATGTAATTTCTTAAAAGGTCAGTCTGATAGACACAAGATAATCAAGAATGTATGGGGTGAGCAACAATGTTTACGTTCTGCAGGGCACAAACCTGTCACACAGTGCGGCCATCCGCCACGCGCTTGTTCCTGAGTTACCCTGACGACATAGTAGCACTTTCTGTACATTCCTGTAATTGGCAGCTTTAATAAAATTGTATATTTTTAGCAGATATCAAAGTAAATTTTAATCATTGCGGTGATATAGTGACTCATCTTTTTTCAATCAGTAGCCTTCAAATACGTGCCCGCTGGGAGTATCTGGACTATTTTATTGTTGTCTTTTATAATAATGCAAATCGACCTATTTGATAAACTTTCACGCTGATTTAAAGTTTCAAGTGAACAGAGTAAACTTTAAACAAATTGTTTTGTGTATGTCAAATTCGACATCTGTCATAACATTTCGGTAGACAATACATTCTAACCCTGTTAAATAAGCTGTTTGAAAAAGCCATCGTAAATGACAATAGTAAATCTAACCGAAAAGCACCATGGATGCATTTAAGCCTTTCGACCTCTTCTGTGAAGGTAGGTTAAGCATAATCTTTTTGAAGGTTAGCTTTTACAGAGAGTCGTCGTGGTGCACATTCAGGCCTCTTCTATTTGCTGATGGATGTCTCCTGTCAGAGGAGCCTTTTAGGTCTTTGGAAGGAGAGCATAGCTTCTTTCCTTTGATATGAAGGCTGAAATGGCAGGAGTGCATTTCCTGCACTCACTCCTTGCCCTGAAAGCTGTGTGTTTTTATGTCTCCCTTTTGGAAACTGAAAATGGTAACAAAGAAATTAGTCTTTTTGGTGGCAGAAAATTCCATTTTGCTTTATAATCTATTGTAGAGCAGATAGTGCAGTATTGAGAAGAACATGAACACAGAATCCTAAAACAAACGGAAATGCTGGGAGGAGCCTAAGCTTCTGTCCTGTGCTGCCTGGGATAGGCTCCAGGCCGCCCCACAATCCTGACCAGCTTACGCTGCTAGAAGATGGATGGATGGATGGGTGGATGGATGGATGGATGGATGGATGGATGGATGGATGGAGAACGTTTACAGAAGCAGTGCTAACCCATAATTTCAAACTCTCAGACTCATGGATGTAACTGTTGTAAACT
>JAODKN010000041.1:17685040-17697420 GCA_026774425.1 Petrocephalus zakoni
CTAATATACCACGCACGATCAAGCTGAAATTCGGCCCTACCCCAGGAATTATCGCACGAGTGAAAAATCAGCTCAAAATGGGCCGAAAATCGCACAGTGTATGCCCAGCTTAAGACTGGAGGTCTGCGAGCGGGTTTTAATTTGGTATTTTCATGTAGTTTATTACTGAAGACAATTTATGTAATTTGTGGTGTAATGTATTTTGTCATTTTGTGTTTATCTGTAGTCATTGTTGTATTAGTTCCTGTGGTTGATTTTTATTATATTTTAATGGTCTGATGCCAGACACTGAGGCCCTAAAACACCCTGGATGCCATTTCAGTTCATTACTTGGCACACAGTGACATGCAATCTAGGGATAACATTCCCTGTGGGAGGAGCTCTGCGCAAATCCCAGGAGATACACATATATAGAACTTAGGGGAGACGGACCAACAACCTAGCAAGTGCAAGGCTGATCAGACTGGCTGCAAGTTACGTTGCTCATAAAGCCTGGGCTATTGCGGGAGCTAAACTCACCTTTCACGTATGTCGTTTTTTGGGGGGGAGGGGAGAATCTGCTAAATAAATAAATGCACTGAAGGCAGTGCCGGCTGCCTCATTCACAGCAGGTGCTCGTGTGTCAGGGTTTCCATTGGTGAGAAAGACGCGTGTCTCAGTTTAGGTTGTATATTTGAGAAGCATTCAGCTGCTTTTGTTTTGCTTGTGTTTGCTGCTTAAGTTCTTCTCTGTGCACACAATAGGTGGCGAAAACATGAATGGCAGAATGTTTTGTTTGCCTTCAGGTTCTATCAACATATGTTTTTTTTCCCCTCCTCTTTACAGATTGGGGGCAGGCCATAAGGATAGGAGTGCTGGACTGCGCTGATGAAAAGAACTTTGAAGTCTGTAAAGAGTTTGGCATTCACTTCTACCCGACCTTCAGGGTATGTGTTACACATGGGCAGGTGCCTGTCACTAGTACTTTTCCCACATCTGAAACCAGAACTGAATTCCTACACATCAGCAGTTGTAATTTTAATTGAATTCCATCCATTGCATGATATTTTTGTGGATGGAAAAATCTGTTCATTACATTGTACATTAGTACGCAGTAGCAAAAACTTTTTAAACATTTATACAAGGTTAAATCAAAATATACAGGCAATTTGATTCTCCCTCATAGCATTCTGATGATGTGGATGTTTTTCTTTTTTGTTTGTTTTTGTTTCGGTATTTTGCTTTCTGAGATGTTGCTGTTAATGGGTTTTTTTTTTCTCCCACAGTATTTCAAAGCACGAAGCAGCACTTTTGATATTGGAAAAGCCTACAAGGGTGAGTGTCTCTATAAAATGTATTCTGATAAGTTTATAATGGCCTACAAGTTTGGTTTCTGCTGCTCAAGGGCTTTTAGACAAACCTGCTTCTGGAAGTACTAAAAGATGCATCCATTATACTGTACATAAAGTATCACTGGTTTTGCTTTCATGGGCTCCTATTAAACTGAACACAACACTGCTTTCTTTTGATAGTTTATTATAATGGATAATAAGTAGGCCACAGAGCTTTGTATCTTAGGTTGAATAGGGTTTATTGTATCAAGCACTGTGCTTCAGTAATGAAACTCCTCATTTGTCTGACACTGAATCCACGTTGCCTTTGTGAGATGAGTAAAATCGTGTGCATTAATGGCATTTTGTTGTCACTGCCTAATCATTTTCTTCCACCTCAGGACCAGACAGGGAACTGCAAACTGTGAGGCAGCTGATGGTGAATTTCCTCCAGAACCACACGCAGGAGGACTGGCCTCCACAGTGCCCCCCTCTGGAGCCCTCCAGGTACCACGTGCCTGAACTGATACATCCTTTCTTAAATACTCAAATGTTAAATGGATAGATATGAAATGGGACACCATCTCCAAGTTGTCAGATGTACCCTCTGCTTCTGATCGCAGGCCAGCTGAAATCCTCTCTCTTATGGGGCAGAAGGCTGACCACTACACAGCCATCATCTTAGAGGAGGAAGATTCCTACATCGGCAGAGAGGTATCGTTTTGTTTTGTTGTGCTGGTTCTGGGTCTGTGTCCCATAAATTTTAAGTAACATCAGGAGAACTAGCTGTAAATTCAGCCCATCGCTGCTGTACCCATCATAGGCCCTGTCATGCTCCACTGCCATTTGGGTGTTTGCAGTTTTGGCCGTCTCCAGTGCGGACTGCACATTTATCATGACCACAGTCTGAAATATGCCTTGTTTGAAGCTGTATTTGTACATAGTGTTTTGGTTTCGATGTTTTTGGCCTTAGGTGACACTAGACCTGATGCTGTATGGCGCTGTGACAGTGAGGAGAAGCTTGAATCTGGATAAAGCCTTTCTGGACACACTGGGTGTTGGCTCAGTCCCGGCTCTGTATCTGCTGTACCCCAATGGATCACACGCACTGGTGGATGTGTAAGTGACCCGACAGTGACCTCACCAGTACCGTCCTCCTGGGAGCATGCCAGTTGTGGGAGTTTTAGTTATTTTAGAGAAATGTGCTTGATGCATCATGCTGTATAGTGACAGCATGAGAGGCCACAGCCAAATTTAAGACATTTTTTAATCATCTGATATGGGTCTCAGGAATCTTCCTCGTTTTGGAAAATGTTGGAATAATAATTTCACCCAATTTTTACTTATCCGACTGCGATATTAAAGCTTGATTTAAACATTTTCAGTAAGACTTGGCCTCTCATTCCCCCAAGTATAGAGACTAATATAAATTAATCTCCTGGATCAGGCTTTTGGATTCTGCTTCGTCAGTTTCTTTTGAATTCCCTCTGAACTGTGGCAGTTCTGTCTATAGTTGCAGTCCCATTAGCAGCAGCACTGCTGCATTTCATTGGTTCTTTTCCGTGGTTTATTATCATTGGTGAGTTGCGAGAGATTCCTGCACGTATCTGTGGCTGTGACCTTCCAGCCACCTTCCCCATCACACGCCCCCTAGCTGTCAGGCACATGTATGCACTACATCCATTTCTGTTCTTTGCTTCTCCACTGACAGGAAGAAGAGTCAGCGCTTTTTCTTCTCCTCATACCTCAAGCTTCTCCCTGGGGTGTACAGGAAGCGGGGGCCCTCTGCCCAGGGGGTTGTGCTGTCTGGAAGCATAGGGGGCTGGAAGCAAAGGAAAATTTGGAAGGAGTTTGACAAGTGAGCACAACCATTCTCTCCTCCCATCTACCTCTTGGCCCTTTTGTCCTTTTTAGCGAGGAGTCTAGAATTATAAGATGATGCCTTCAATCTTGTCAATTGCCCAATATTAATTGGCCTTTCTGCTCCTTAATTGTGTGCGTGATCTGGCGCCACCTTCTGGTCATGTGTTCTATTGGTAATCTTCAGCCTTGGTAAGAGGCATTTTTAGAAATGTCCTGCCTTGTTTGGGTTACATGTGAGTCGTCTGTCAGATACATTTGAAGGATTATAATTCTTTTTTTTTTTTTAGGCTTCTGAGCGATGTCACTGGACTTTATATTGTTTCAGTGTACAAACTGAGCCTAGAAATGTCCACCCATGTTTCCTGAAAGCAAATAACTGGAGTGGTTTTGTCTAATTATTTATTTATTTTTTTTATAATATATACACTGTGTGCAAATTTCATTTTTATTCATGTTTAAAGGCTCCACAGTTTTGCAATGATTATGCTTGAAGAGGAGCTTCTCTTGTGAGGAATATTGTTATGATCAAAGTCACCAATAGGGGGTTGTCTTACTGTGTTTTCTGAATAACATTCATAGTTATTCAGGCTTTCTTTGCATGCTATATTCTATGGTGGCACCCACATAACTGGACATTGAAGCACATTTTTATTAAGAACCCCTTAAGCACTGACAGTTTGGAGATGATGCTTTTTCTGGAAAATATTACAGAACCAGTCAATTCAGAACGGGTACATTATTTTTGCCATTTTATTGACTTTCACGTGAATACTAAAATTGTTCTGCAGTTTTAAATAATATATTTTTTAAATGCATGATCTGTCTTCATAAACCCATAAATTGCTTTTTGTTGATTCCCCCCCCCCAGGTCTAAAGTGTACATGGTAGACATGGAGTCAGGTTTGCATTACTTGTTTCGGGTGGAGCTGGCCAGCCGCCAGACCCTCGCTGGAGACGAGCTGAAGACGTTCAAGGATTTTGTTACGGTGGTTGCCAAGGTAACTTCTGTGTTTGGGTTTCCCCTTAGGCGCATCACCAAGCTCCTAGAGGTGTCAGGGATGCATGGTTCACTGCGGATTTGCTTTGTTTCCTCAAAAGAATTGTCAAAATTAATCTCTTTTTACAGATTGGGACAGTTATGAAGTTTGTGTTATTTTGTAAGAAAGAACTTCAGAAGTTGCCTGTGTCTTACATTTGGACAAAATGTGTATGTGATATCAGTGAGGTAGCGCTTGTGGAGAGGGGGCATGAAGATCAGTGCAAATTAAAGTAAAAGGCTCTTATCCCTCTCTGGCCTCCTTTCCTTTGAAGAAAGTGTTCAGTCTAATCTGAAAGGTTGAGGCATTAGGCTAGAAGAGGGCTTTGGCTTTGCAGGCCACCTACTGGGCTTGCCAGCTCCTGCAAGATGCTGCTGGGGGCTGCGCTGGGCGTATGGGCCAACCTCTAAGCTTAGTTCACTGCCAGAGCTGCTACTCTGTAGTCTCTCCTGGTTCTTGGCCTACTTTAAGAGGGAAGTGACATGAGGGCATCATGGGTCTGAGGGCTTTGGGATTAAGGGCCTCCATGCATATGAGGATTCTATTCTGATGCCAGAACCTTAAAATCTGTCAAAGATTAACATAAAGAACACAGTAAAAACAACTTGTGCTTAAGTGGGGGGTTATAGTGAAATGGCCTGGATTTAGAGAAGCACAAATTGAGCTTTATTTTACCGGATCTGTATTATCTTTGATAATAATTTTAGCGACTGTGAAATTTCATTGCACAGCTGTTTCCTGGTCGTCAGTCCGTGGTGAAGCTGCTGGAGACTCTGCTGGAGTGGCTGGTCAGTTTGCCCCTTGAGAAGATCCCTTATGATGCCATCCTAGATCTGGTCAACAACAAGATGAGAGTAAGTGCTGGGAGCTATGTCCTTGAGGGAGCTATGTCCTTCTGGTTTGACTTGGGGTGGGACTTTAACGAAGCATATTAACAGGAACAATATTATGCAACAGTGATTGAAAGCTTTTATTGCTTTTCTCCCGATAGATAAGAATAAACTTCTCCGTTTTCTGCTCTGGGAGAACCCTCACATTATGTACTGCAGTTAGTTCAGAAGTGTCCTAAATGCTCAAAATCTCTTAAAATTGCTAGTAAATACATTCACACACAGCTTAGTAAGAGTATACTCATGCTTGGCCCATTTGCCTTGCACCACACCCAAGCACGATTGCTACCCCTCCCCACTCCCCTGCAGGTTTGCGTTCACACTGCGCTTCACTTTCCAGACCAGAGTATGCAGAGTAAGCAGAGACTTTTTGTGTTTAAGAAAACATAGTAAAAAATGAGCTAGCACACAGCATAATGGAATTTGTGAATAACGTATTGCTTATTTTGGGCGTGGTGACACATAGCCCTCACCTAGATTTATCAAGTATGCAGTGCAGTGATTTTTATTCAATCATGCTGCACAAAATACGGGACTATTGTTTTCTACCTTAGATCTTTTTGTGCATTGCATTGAGTTGTTCCTAGATACTCACATCAGCCCAAATTTGCAAATACTACACCATGGATCAAATACTGATCCATTGCCGCCATGTTTGTTAAATGTTTGTCACTACCCTACATGTACAGCACACCCCGTCCGTCCCCTCCAGCTCCGGCTCGTGTGTAGTGTACAGTATATGTGCCATGCATGTGCCAGTCACATCACTGGTGTCATGTCTGTGTTTCATGCTCTGGTACACTGAGTGATCACACTAGCTGCGTACTGTGCCTGAGTCCACATGAACCCTGCCTGGGCCCGCCTGTTCAAGCGGGCCTAGGCACAGTTGAGTTTGCCATGTCCGGGCATGGTATGGAGTAATCACACTAGTTAAATGCACTGGACTTCGGGATCACCTAGTGTGAATACACCCTAAATCTCAAAGGTTAAGGACAATGACCTTCTGTGTTGGTAATCCTGTGGTGTAAATTAAGGACACGGCTTGTTGTGAAGAAGAGCATAGCTTGCTGTTACCAAATAAGACTTACTACATGCAGGTTGTAGGCAGCAGGCAGGGACTTGTAAGTCTATCTCTTCACATCGTAGATCTCTGGGATGTTCCTGAGCGAGCAGCTGCAGTGGGTCGGTTGCCAGGGCAGCCAGCCGGAGCTGAGAGGGTATCCGTGCTCCCTCTGGACTCTGTTCCACACTCTGACTGTACAGGCAGCCCTTCGGCCAGATGCTTTGGCCAACACTGGTAAGAATCATCTTCTTTTTCAGAGCGCGTGGAAGTGCGCAATTATCTCCGTTACAAGGATGTTTATTCTTTTCCATCTATTTTTGCGACTGGCCATGCAGAATTACCTGACGGAACACTATGAATACTGTCCCCAAGGCTCATAAGTACGTCTGAGCAATTAATGAACTGGAATAAATAGAAGTGCAGAAACGCACGTGTTTGAGTGCTTAGTCTCTTTGATCTTTAATTTCTTTGTAGAAAAAGGTTTTGTAGTTGAATTCCGGTGCAGTGGTTGGTTGATCGTTTTTGAGCAATAGAATTCATAATGAAAACCGTCTGCTGATTCGCACATGTTTCTTACACTAAGTCTGTGAAGGGGCACCCAGGCAAAAAATGTCCCATCAGCGATGACCTCCAGAAAACATACTGGCCCATTTGTTTCAAGCTTGGCCTACTTGTTGTCTGGACAGATGGCCGCAATTCATCTTTGTGTGTGTGTGTGTGTGTGTGTGTTTTTTTTTCTCAGCTCTTCATCTCATATAAGACATCTGATTTTAGGGGCTTGGAATGGTTAAGAATCGAAAAAGGATTTGGTTAAAGCATTATCTGGACTGCTTTCTGATAAACTGGTCTAAGCCTCACATCTATTTTCTGATCTCTAGCTAAATCTGGGTCTTATGTTTGTTTTGTGTGGCCTTTGCTGGGCTCTTCCGTCACGTTTTATAAGCCTTCATTTCCCTGTGTCTTTTAGTCCAGTTTTTTTTTTATTTTTTATTTTTAAACGCAAACTCTTCCCCTTTCGTTCTTCACAGTTTGTCTAAGCATTATTTTAGTATCGGTCTGCTTCTTTTGTCCTCCCTATCTGTGAGGTTTTTGAAGAACAACTGCCGGGGGACCTCTGACCAATGCGCTCATGTCTCCCAGGGCTGGAGGAAGACCCCCTGGCGGTGTTGCAGACGATACGTAGGTACATCCGGACCTTCTTTGGCTGCCGGGAGTGCGGTGAGAACTTTGAGGAGATGGCCAAGGAATCTCTTCAGCAGGTCAAGACCGTGGATGAGGCTGTACTGTGGTTGTGGAGAAAACACAATCAGGTCAATGGCAGACTGGCAGGTAAGAGGCAGGCAGCGTAATTGAAAGATTGCCGATTCGAGTCCCCGACCTGCAAGTAGCGCTGAGGTACCCTGAGCAAGGTACCGTCCCCAAGCACTGCTCCCCGGGCGCTCGCGTAGCTGCCCCCTGCTGTGTCACGATGTCACATGGGTTAGAAGCAGAGGACACATTTCGTTGTTGCATGTTGTGGTGCTTTAACAATGATGATTAATCACCTTTCTAAAAAGAGCCCGATGGCTTCACGCAGGTTTTACACCCAGAGCAGGCGTATGAGTAGCGTTGGATCTATGAAATCCTTCCTGCATAACACCCCGAATATTCACTGCAGAGTGTGAGCAAGTGAAGGGTACACCCTCTAAGCTCAATGCGTATGCGTTTGTTTAGCAGCTCTGTCAAGCATGTGAGTGTAACAGCTGTAAATAAGCATTCACTGGCCCAGTGATGGAATCCAGTTCGACAGACTCGGAATGTATAGGTCTTTTCGCAATCTACCGAATGCTCCATTCACACCTGAGGATCAATCGGAAATTATCTGGCCATTGTACTGGGGATCTAGCAGGGTAAGATCATACACGTCCGGTACAAATATTTCGGATATTTCTGTTCACATACACAGCCCCTCTGGGTAATGTCTGGAAAAGAGTGACATCAGCCAATTGTCCCCTTGTGGCCAAATCCTGCAATTTGTTAATGAGTGATGCTATTTTAAAGTTATGTAAACGATAATATGGTCTAGCGCGATTATTAAAAGATGTTTTGGCGAGTTTGAAAACTGAATATCACCCAACCCTACTATTGATTCTTGGCAGTGATAATGTACAGGATTCACCTTGGCCCAATAAAGCAATGCTCACAGTCTGAAACTAGCTTGTCCTCAATTCAGGTTCTGCAGCTACAAACAATCAAAATATTGCATAGCCAGCAGAAGAAACATGAGAAATCAGTCTGCAGGTCCTTCTCACACAGTACCATGTGGCTACAGAGTGACTCACCCATAAATGTGACCTATAGAATGTGTGTAGTATGTATGTGTCCACAAAGTATCTCTCCAGTAAAGACTGCATCATGTCTGCTACACATGGTAAGTATGCTCATCACTCCCGCCATGCAGGAGCTTTGGCTATAGAGTGTCTCCCTGGATAGCTTATACACAAGAGAGACAATTATTGGTGTCAGACCGTTGCAACCCACATGGGAGACTTTGGGCCTTGAAAGGCCTGGGTCTAACTGAAGAGCCATTGTGTGCTCTGCCCAGTGACTACACCCTGCTTTTGACCTTTCTGTCACAGCATTAACATCTCAAAGTACCGGGTTCCTTTATGTAACTTCCCCATGGTCTCTGCTTTCATGATTCTGTACAACTTTGATGGGGCCACTGTTGGCCAGACAAAGCTGGACCCGACCTTGATGGGAACGCCATTGGCCATTTCAGACATAGGTGGGTCCTGCTTTGATGGCACTGCAGTTAGCCATTTCAGACTCAGATGAACCCTGCCTTGAAGGCACTGCAGTTGGCCATTTCAAAAACGGTAAAGCATTTTCCAGCTAAAAGCCAGGTAATTAGGTGGATAGTTTCTGTCCTTCTCCCTTGCTCAAGGCTACTTGGAAATTTCTATGATTGAGGTAGTTTCAGTCCGGTCCCAAACAAACTCTCATGTTTGTGGTGCAAACATGATCTGACCTCAATCCAGGTGTCCTTCGCGAGATAGAGATAAACAGCTCCTGTGGCCAAGTGTGCTTTGCATTCTGTGATGCGGCAGTGAAACTTAATGTGTGCATTTCAAAGAAAGTTGTTAGTCCCTGTTGACCCTTATTGCTTTTTCAGGTGCCTTAAGTGAAGACCCCCGTGCCCCCAAAAGTCAGTGGCCCACCCCAGACCTTTGCCCGGCCTGCCATGAGGAGCAGAAGGGTCTTCACGTCTGGAACGAGGAGCGCGTCCTGGACTTCGTAAAGCAGCACTACGGAGCCTCTAACATCTCCCCGCAGTATGCCCAGGGCAGTGCCGGTCTGGAGCCGCCGCCGGTCCCGAGCAGGAAGGCAAGCAAACAGCGGCCACCGCCCGACCCGACAGGCCCGCCCGCCCCGAGGCTTAACTCCCCCAAACGTGAAGAGGTGCGCGCAGACACCCAGCCCAAACCCAAGCCCAGCATGACCTTCCTGGTCCTTGGCTTCTCCAGTTTGGACATGAGTCTCTGCGTCTTCCTGTACGCGCTCTCCTGCGTCTTCCTCATGGTCGTTTTCTTCTTCTTCCGCATGCGGTCGAAGCGCTGGAAGGTTAGGCACAGCCGTCTCTACGTATAGCAGGCGGTGCGGGGGGCCGGGAGGCCGGGGGGCCGCAAGCCTGCCCTCTGTCCTTCTTTTTA
This sequence comes from Petrocephalus zakoni, assembly GCA_026774425.1. NCBI lineage: Eukaryota > Metazoa > Chordata > Actinopteri > Osteoglossiformes > Mormyridae > Petrocephalus > Petrocephalus zakoni. Next base: position 17,694,896 of record JAODKN010000041.1, read on the forward strand.
ACCAAATGTAGCAGTCGAAGGGGATTTTAATATAAGTGACCGTGAAGGGTTTTCCGCGAGCTACGGCAGGATACCTCATAAGCCACAGTCACAGTTCTAGCTGTGGCAGTCGTGGAGTTTTCAGTACAACGACATGAAAATGGCAAGTGTAAGATGAATCATTTTGAAGAATTTTATGTGGGAATGTCATGTTTGTGATTAAATTTTAAATGGTAGTTGTCTTCAGCTGTATGTCACACTAGACCTGACTGTGCCCCCCCCCCCATTCCAGCATTTTCTTACTTTTGGCATTACTTTTTTTCATTTTAAGCAAGTCGTTCTAACTGTTTAATCACTCAGTAACGGCTTTTTTAAATATTTCATGTCTGTGCCATATGAATGCCAGAAATTTCCCCAGAGCCGTTAGTAATGTGATTATCTCTCAAGCCATTAAGATGATTTGTCCACATGTACAACAAAATGTGAGGTTTAATGATAAGGCTGACTTGTGCTGCAGATGAAGAGCCTTTAAGTGGCTGAGATCTGATGGGCCTTGGGGGGGCATGGTGGCACTCAGTTCCCCTGCTGTTTGTCCTAAGCATTCAAAGGCTGTAATGTCTTAATGCGTTAATAATTTGAACCACTTGTCCATAAACCTGATTTTAGTGTAATTTGTTTAACATGTAGACAGGATGGTGACTCAGTGGGTAGCACTTTTTCATCACTTCTCCAGGGTGGGGTTCGAATCCCACATCCATTTTGTGTTTGTGGAGTTTGCATGGAGTTTTCTCCTGCAGTCCAAAGGCTAATTAATCTTTATATTGGCTGTAGTGTGAGTGTGAGCATGTATGTGCCTAGCTTCCCATCCAGGACTGGCGTCCCATCCAGGTGTACTCCATACCTCATGCCCTAGCCTGTCTTTGGGCCACCTGTAACTCTGTCCAAGCTGATAACTAGTTGAATGATGGATTGATGGGTTAACATGTTTTAAAAACTGTATTTGCAGATCTTATTTAAAGCTTGCCATGCAAAATGAGTGAACTTTAATATCTCTGATCAGGCTGCCTTACGAGTATACTTATTTTTCTAAGAGGACTTCTTTATGATGAGATATGGGAATATTTTAGGAAGTGTAATTTGTATTCAAGGTATAGTGGCTATTCCGGTGATATAATGAAGTTTCAAATATCGTCACTGCTGTTTAGAGATCTGTTCTGCTTTGGTTAATTCCATCTCATTGAAGATATATATTTTTTGCTTGCCATGCCTGGGTGGGTGCAAGGTTGAGAATTGTTACCGCGGTTATATTTTCTTGTATAGTGATTCAAGTCTGCCGCATCTGAACTGGCCTGGTTTTGTATCTAATTCACTTAACCCTGTTTGGATCGTGAGGCACTTTACGCATTCTGAAGTTATTTCCTTTTTTTAAGCCATTTGAACATCTGTTAACATGGCAGGACCAGTCTCTTCTCAAATGGAACACTAGAAACATTGCTAATAATTTCTACAGGTGAATACATAAGTCAGGTCTTCAGATCTCAATTAAGGTGCATTTAAATACTATTTATTCCATTTTTTAATAAGCAAAAAGAAAAGGCTTTGTATTTTATCAATATTTAAAAGATTATAGTAATTGCATTAAGTTGATTTGAACATATTGAATGTATTTTCATTAAAAATTTCCAACAATTATTTAAAATAATGAAAATAATGTATTTTAGACATTGGCAGTGTCATGCGTGAACAGCTATTCAGGCTTGGCGTCTGGATTTGGTGCGACTTCAGAGAAATTTTAGGATGTTTAATTTAAGGTTAGTTTGTGTATACCTTTTTCTGTAGGAGGAATGGTTTTACTTCTGACCTTGTACTTTATTTAAGTTAATGCTAAGTATTACACTGGCTACTTTTTCACACATGTGAATCTTGGTTTAGTTGCGTTATCGGGATAGGGCATAAGCAGCACAGACCCACCCTGCCATCAGCTTCCTCTGGGGCTCCAGCATAATTACTTATTTCGAAGAGGAGAATAATGCATAAAACAGATTTTCTTTCCCAGTGGTTGTAAGGTGGCCTTTTTGGAGCTGCTTTGAGGTACCTGCTTTTAATAGGATCATTTTTTATTTGTAATTTATTTTTTATTAAAATAATGCCGCCATTTCTGTTCCCGTACAGTTGATTCCTATTTTAGTGGACTTTTAGGATTTTTTTTTTTTGTATAAAATGTGTGATTACTGTGATGTGAAAATTAAAACATGCAAGAGTGTCCATTGTCTGTCCTTTCAAGCCATTGCAAACCAATGGACATGAATCTTTCGTATGGCTATTTATTGGATGACATTTCTAATAAATTCCACTTACTATTGAACAGTAAAAATGCAGCATTAGTCATCGCAGGGATTGGAGAAGTCGAAGTATACTGGGATTCTATTGTCTTCACATTGAAGGGAAGGGAAGGGAAGGGAAGGAATGAGTGAGTTCTGGGAATGTTTTCCAAAACCCTTTATCAGATTTAATGAACAGATTTAAGTAGCTCTTTGTTGGGCCTC